>CM042009.1:114448499-114853499 GCA_023525715.1 Cichorium intybus | reverse complement strand
AATATGTGCGTTTTAGAGGCCTATAAGGTCGGTTTTTTGAAAAAAATATCGGTTTGGGAGTTCTCGAGTTCTTGGGGGACTTGTGGTTCTCAAAAGATCCTAACTATGTATGTATGTATGCATGCATGCATGCATGTATGTATGTATATATGTACATACATATATATATATATATATATATATATATATATATATATATATATATATATATATATATATATATATATATAATTTTTTTTTTTTGAAAGGCAACATGACATTAAAAGGCGGCCCCAGCAAGGAGCTGGAAAAACCGCAGAAGAAATACACCACTTACAACATCAAGAAGGCTAATCTAGGGGAAGAGAGCCATAAAGTGCTATCTAAACTAAATTTAGACGCACGAGCATTAATCCAGATAAAAGATTCTCTCTGAATAAGACTAAAAACTTCTTCCACCAATCTGCTTTTGCCTTTAAACGTGGCTTCGTTCCTGTTTTGCCAAAGAAAAGCGAGCGAGGCGGCACTAAGGACCCCCAAAGCTTTTTTCTCAATCGAATTGCATCCATTGTCAACGAGCCAGTCAAGAAGGTCTTCAATCGATCGAATCTCCTTTTCTTTGAGATTCCACCATAGCATAGGTTTGCACCAAATTTCTTTTGCAAAAGGGCAGTCGATAAACGTGTGGGTCACAGACTCCTCTTCAGATTTACAAACATCACAGTCAGATTACCCGAAAACGCTTTCATCCTGTCAAGAAGAGTCTTCACCGCAAGCCTCCCTCTACACGCTCTCCACACCAGGATATTAATTTTTTTAACACCCATTTATTCCATCTGTTTTTCCCAATGTTGTCCTGGTTTTTATTAGTGATTTGATTTCGCATCCACACTAGAGTAAACTTCTGCTTAGGACCATTCGGGCATATCCAAAGATCATCTTTATCTTCTGTCTTCACACTTTGGATCAAAGAGAAAAGAGCGTTTAATTCCTCTTTAGATCTACCTTCACGAATAGCTTCCTTCCACGCCCACTCGATTCTATCAGTTCTCAATCTTTCATTGACCCACGCTTCTTTGTTTGGATCAAGTCTGTATACTCTAGGAAACAATTGCTTCAAATCTTTTTCTCATATCCACCAGTCGGTCCAAAATTTTGTGTTTCTTCCGTTCCCCACTTGTCTTTTGATTATCTGTCTCAGATCGAGATTATCTTCCTTAAGTTCTTCCCACTGCTTTACAATTCATTTCCAGGTGTGTCCTGATTTAATTCTATCTTTTTCATCAAAATTATTAATTTTACCATGGATGCTATCCATGATCTGAACCCACCAAGCTTTGCTTTCCGTCTTATATCTCCAAAACCATTTGGCTAGAAGTGCTTTGTTAATTTCTTCCATCGATCCTATGCCCAAACCAGCTTTTTCTTTAGCAGCTATCACAACTTCCCATTTGACCCAAGGGATCCGCCTCTTCTGGTTATCGCCTCCCCAAAAGAAATGTCGTCTCAATCCTTCAAGAACTTTAATAATACCGCTAGGCGCTTTATAAAGGGAGAACATGAAAGTTCCAAGGCTCCCCAAAACGTTACAAATGATTGTATGTCTTCCTCCGAACAAAAGCATTTTGACTTTCCAATTGCCCATTCTCTTCTTGAACTTCTCTATAAGGATCTTCCAAGGTTTTTTAGACCTCATATTGATTCCGATTGGTAAACCAAGGAATTGTTAGGTGAAGATTTTGTTCAAAGATTAGTTGGTATTTTGTTCAAACTTTGGTTGGTGAAGCCTTTTTTGTCAAGTTTGGTGAAGCTTTTTTCTAAATTGGCTAGTAAACTAAAGCCTATATAAAGGGCAGCATATCACAATACAAGATGTACCACACAACACAAAAAACACAGAAGCAATATACATTCCTAGTTATCCGCCGTGGACGTAGGTCAGATTAGACCGAACCACGTTAAATTCTTGTGTTCTTAATTTGTGAGCTGAGTGTGCGAGTTCCGTGTCCGTATGCTAAGTGTCTCGATCCTAACAAGTGGTATCAGAGCCTTGGTATATGTAACGCCAAGATACTCTTTTTATAATTGTATAAAAGGGTAAATTGGTCATTTTACCTTGGAAGGGTAAAATGGTCTTTTGGACAGAAAAGTATTTGGTTTGAAATAATATTTTAAGTTTTGGACTTAAAATGTTATAAAAACTGATTTTTGGTCGTTTTACCGAAAAAGGGTATTTTGGTCATTTGACCAAGTCAACGACCAATTATGTAAAAATATTGTTGGTTGTGGCCAAAATGTAAGAAATGGAAGTTTTATTGTAATAAAACTTGATTGTTGTGGTCAAAGTTCAAGAAAATGAACTTAGGGACCAAATTTGCAAAAAATTGTGATATATATAGAGAGAGTTGACTCTCTTTGACTGGCCATTGTGTGCAGCTACGGGAGAGAGTTTCTCTCTAGAAATTCTGCAGAAGTTGGAGGAATTCTTGAAGGTTGAGGCTTGAATTTCGATTCCTAACTTTGGAATGAAGGATTGGAAGCTTTGAAGGTTGGTATTCCAAGTTCTAGCTTGTTATTTCTTGATGGGTTTTGTAGCAACTCAAAACTGCATTTGCAGTGATGATTATGTGTTTAAGTTGATGTAATACTTCCCTTAAGTCATTAGAATAAGGACTTAACTAAAGAAAGTGGAAGTAGGTTGCTATTAGTGATGAATTTGAAGTTTGGGGTTGTTAGAACTAAGAACCCTAATTCTTCATTTTGATTGATTTGGTTGTTTTGGATGGTGGAAAACCTTGTTAAAGTATAAGGTTTTAGTCCTAGAACAAACCCCAATCGATTAAGGACCTGATTAAGGACTTAATGAGCCAAAACTGCTTGCTACAGTGCATAATTCGCGACTGGACAGGAGCCTGTGCAGGCGATGGGCGCGGTGCGCCCCTATCTAGGCGCGGCGCGCCTATAGTCAGTTTCCGGACAGAAACTTTGAAACGCTATCTTTTGCGTTGCTTGTCCGATTAAGCCCAAATTTGAACCATAGGTGTATTATGGTCTGAAAAGTTTGGGAAAATTTTTAGATTGAGTTTTCGACCCCTCGGGGGCACTGTAGACCGATCCGAATGTCCCGGTGAATAGTAAAATTCATATAAAGTTAGTAAACGGAAAGTTTATTAACTAGGCATTGTTTATAACAATGTTTTATTGAACTCTAGTGTATTAGAGCTAGTTGAAATGGGTATTAACCTATAATCATGTTGAAAATGATTAAATTATAGGTGCGGGACAAAATTCTACGGATCGTATCGGAAAGCAAGGAACAACAAATTAGTTGTAATAATCCTTCAGGTGAGTAATCTCACTGATACCATATGTGATATATGATGATTGAGTTGTTACAGGTTGAAACTGATTGTAGGACGAAATTGATAGTTCAAAGATACGTTTGAAGAGACAAGATCGGATAAGCCGTGAGTCATTGCGATGACAAGAACGGAACCGTGAGTCTAGGCAACAACGGGCTAACCCGTGAGCCATAATTAATTCTGGATTTTTATATCCAATGGGTACGACCTGTATGGCTATGATTTTTGGATTGTATGTCCAACCGGTGCGGCCTTCGGGCTATGTCTCCGATGCGGCCTTCGGGCTATGATTTGATTCGGCCTGTTGGCTATGATTTGATGCGGCCTGTTGGCTATGACTCCGGTGCGGCCTTCGGGTTATGTCTCCGATGTGGCCTTCGGGCGAGGACTCCGGTGCGGCCTTCGGGCTATGTCTCCGATGCAGCCTTCGGGCTATGATAATTGGTACAGCCTGTTTGGCTATGACTTTGTTACAGGTACACGGTACAGCCTGTTTGGCTATGATTTTGTTACAGGTATACGGTACAGCCTGTTTGGCTATGATATTGTTACAGGTACATGGTGTAGCCTTTTGGCTATGATATCGGGTTATCAAACCTAGCTGGTGCAGCCTGCGGGCTATGAATTGTATATTGAAAATGTTTTGGTGCAGCTTAAATAGCTATGACACAGGGTGCGGCTGTTAGCCATGATACATGATGCAGTCCGATGTGACTAAGAGATATGGGACAGAAATAGTCGTATATGATTATACGTGCAAATAACTGACGTGGATTGATAAATGCAGGTTATTATGTTATAGTCTGTAAGACTATAATTTAGGATGTAAAATCCTAAGAGATATTCGGTCAGCCAGTAAGGCTAGGAGTTTGGATTCGATATCCAGACAAATACATGATTGTATTTAATACGTGTTATTTGTAGATTTGATTACTCACTGAGCTTTGTAGCTCATGCCGTTGTTTACTGTCCCTGCAGGTTAGCATGATACTGATAGGGGACAAGATAGAGTCCGTGACTCGTGAAGTAGGACTCTTAGATGCTATTAGTAGCAGCCCGGTTTTAAAGGAGACTACGGTATTTTATACTCTCCTTGATACACTTGTACCCGTTTTATTAAAAATATACCCCTTGTTATGGTTTTATGTATTGAAACCTGTGTTTTAAATGAAAAATTTTTCAGGGGTGTTTTTGTTTTAAAAGCCGGGTGTTACAAGTTGGTATCAGAGCCGAGGTTTAAGTGAACTAGGTGTCTATAGAGTAGATTCCTGGACTTAAACCCTGAAACAGTAGACATGATGAACTGTTAGGTGTATATAGTTGTTAGTATACATATATAACCTAACTATTGCTGACTTCTAACGTATAAGAAGTATGAGCAGCGGGTATTATTGGGAGGAATTTAGGGCGTGCAGCTTAAAGAGGCGAACCAGCCCTTTCTCAAGGCTCCATTGAACGAGGGGCAACGAG
Source organism: Cichorium intybus (assembly GCA_023525715.1). Taxonomy (NCBI): domain Eukaryota; kingdom Viridiplantae; phylum Streptophyta; class Magnoliopsida; order Asterales; family Asteraceae; genus Cichorium; species Cichorium intybus. The sequence goes on along the minus strand of CM042009.1, from coordinate 114,848,688 downwards.
ACAAGTAGCGGAAAAATACGCATGACAAGCAATAGTAGCTGATGTGGTCAGATAAAGGAATCGGTTGCTCACCTTGGTTGATATTCAAGGTGAAAGAAAAGTAGCTGGGACTACAAGAAAAAGCAGAAAACGATTAGTGGACGCTTCGGGAGAAGTTACCACAGACTGGGTCCAACCTTATAGGGAAAGGACCAAAACAGAGCCACTATGTATAGTGATCAGTGCAGGAAAGGCACTAAGGAAAATTGTAGAGTTGAGACTCTACCGTTGACATGCTGAAATTGCAGATGATAGGAGCAGATTGCTCGAGCTTGTTGTATGGGACGGAAGTGGTTCCAGCGTGGAACTATAGATCACTTCTTATTGAAATACTCACATGCTAAATGTGGAGTAACGGGTGATGAACCCAGGAAAGAAAGAAGGAACGAATGGTCGAAAAGGACCCATTGTACCATGAGCATCCCAGTAAATTGTGGAAGAAGCTCGTGAGGAGACTGATATGGTCGCAGATATTATCGTTCTGAATATAACTCGTGTATGTTATATTTGATCCATGAAGTTATGCTTTGGATCGATGACTTGATGTCTTATTTAAATTTTTCATCAATGATTTTGGATGAAATATTTGAAATAGCTATTGTAGATAGCAAGTATGTTCAAGATATTGAACACCTGGAATGTAGTCTGCCTAAGATTTACGGGACCATTTTTCCCTATGAATCTGAAGCCGATGACTACCAGTAAATCTGAAGCAATTGTGCTTATGAATTGGTTAGCAATGAATTATGCTAACATGAATTGTAGAAATATGAACATGATGGTTCAGAAAGCAGAAATGAGCGGATGAAAATCCATGGTAAATGACCGTTGTTGAGAATACCGGTTAGCTTCTTTGCTTAAACTCGGAAAAGAGTTAGTAAAGGAATGATGTTGTAGTTGGCATACGTGGTATGGGCCAAGCTTAATAAAGTGGTGATAGTAGTGTACTACTTTAAATAAATTTTCGGATGATTCTTTTGAAGAGAACTTCCAAGATTTCTGCCAGATTGGCAAGAAGAGCTTATGATTAAGCTGGTATTGGGAGCCGTTCCTGTTATCTAGGCTCTGTGTTGATTGGCCTCTGCAGAGATGGCAGAGTGGTAAAACAATTGGAAGAAATTGTTTTTAAATTGGGATCTCATATGACTGTAGGTGTCATCAGATGGAGCCCTATCTGTTTGAAAAGAAGAAAGATAAGTTAATGTGTATGTACATTGACTACTGAGAATATGATATTCTCGAAACTAGATTGAAAATGAGGTACAGTTGTACCAGATACTGGAGTTACTTCACTGAGTTAAGTGATATGTTAAATTCTCCAAGTATGAAAAATTTGGCTAAAAGAAGTTTCAACTCTTTGGGCAAGATAATACTGCCAAAGATGATAAAGTAAATCCAGTGGGATAGATGATGTGGTAAAAACTGGAACCGCCTGAGAAATCTGACTGACATTGTAGTTCCTTGGATTTGGCGGATTATTATAGGAGAGTTGTAGAAAACTGCTCCTTGATTGCTGGTTAGCTGACTGAAGTTGACCAAGAAAAAGTGTAAAGTCTGAGTGGTAGAAAGACCACAGATAGGTTGTAAAGGTTTGGAATAAACCTTGTGTGAACCTCTAACATTAGCAATGATGCTAAGTGGAGAAGACGGATTGGATCATTGAAATGTATCCAACGTTGACTGTGGATGTGTGAGATTGCGGTAGCAATTATGAACGTGGCGTTTAAGCTTTGGAAACACTACTTGTATGGTGTAAAGCTTATAGCGATAAGATCATAAAAGTTGAAATACTTAATTGATCAAAAGAAGCTGAAGATGAGATAGTAAAGATAGATGGGTTACTTAGAGATTTCGGGTATGAAATCTTGTACCATCTCAGAAAGGCGTATGTGAATACAGATGCCTTGAATTAGAAAGAGTAACCTTTGTAGGTTACATCCATATGTATGAACGTGGCAAATTGATTACCTGAGTTGATTCGGGTAGCACAGAAAGATGTGTGCAAGTCTGAAAACGTGAAAAGTGAATAAATGATTGAATAGTAGCGGAAGTTAGTTGGAATATCACAGTGATTTAAAACCCTTGGCGGTTGTGAATGTGAATTCCAAAGTCAAACGAAATATAAAAATCATCTTGAAAAGATGCATTTTGTATCAGATATGCAGCATACCCGGGGCAATACCAAACTGTATAGGTCGATAAAACCTATGTGTTGGTGGCTGGGGCTGAAGAAAGAGATGTGAAAAATGTTTGACTTGTGTGTAACTACAGTCAAATCATTAGAAGTATGTGGACTGTCGGTCCCAAAAATGAAATGGGACGAAAAATATCATAGACTTTGTAGTAAAGTCTTTGCAAGTACCGCATGGGTATGACACCATATGGGTGATTGCAGTTTGATTGATGAAATCAGTGTAGAATTATACCGACTAAGAAGAAATTAAGAGTGGAAAAGTAGTGAGAAACTACAAAGATAAAGAAAATTGTCGACGTGAGTTATCGGCGCGAATTGTATCGGACAGAGATAACAGAATTATTCTTTGAATTTGGCATAAATTTCAAGAATAATTAGTTCAAAAGTACTAGTAAGTACTGTGTGCGAATCGCAGATGGATTGACGAGGTGAGATAGTGATGCAGACCTTAGGAGATATGCCTGAAATCTTCATAACAGACCCTAGCGGAAAACTAGACGACCGTCTATCCTTGGTAGAAGTTGTAGATAAGTATAGGTATTATAATAGCGTTTTATTGACCGTAGGAAGTATCGTTTAGACTACCGTGATGCACGTCGATTTGCTAGACAGAAGTTGGGATGAAGCTGTTGACGAAACCTGAGATTGTATCTCAAACAGAAGAAAAGATTTGGCAAGGTCGAGAAAGCTTGGAAATAGACCAAGATCGACAAGAGTAGTATGCGGATTGTCGAGTAAAACCATTGAAACCCCAAGTAAGGGAAGATAGTGGAACTCAAAATGACCCTCCGGAAGGACTAGAAATTGATGTGGGACAAAAAGGAAAGTTGAGTCCTTGTTGATTGGACCTTTCCGTATACCCCAATCGCAAGAATTGCGGTGTATTGATTGAAAATCCTTGATGAACTTCAAGATGATTGTAAAGTTTTCTATGGGTCTCATGGTTTTGAGAACATAGAGTGATACATGTTAACGAATCCCTCATGTGAAATGAGGAAGATAAGTGATTATAGTGCCCGGAACAACCGGATGAGTGATATGCGCGTGGTGATATAACCACGAGATACGAAGTTGGTATGGTTAAAGAGCTGTAGCAAAACCATGAAGGTTTCCATATGATATGAGAAACCGGAATTGTAACGAGAAAGAAACACCCTCGCGTGATAGTATGATTTCGGGGACGAAATCTTTTGAAGGAGGGGAGAATTTGTAACGCCAAGATACTCTTTTTATAATTGTATAAAAGGGTAAATTGGTCATTTTACCTTGGAAGGGTAAAATGGTCTTTTGGACAGAAAAGTATTTGGTTTGAAATAATATTTTAAGTTTTGGACTTAAAATGTTATAAAAACTGATTTTTGGTCGTTTTACCGAAAAAGGGTATTTTGGTCATTTGACCAAGTCAACGACCAATTATGTAAAAATATTGTTGGTTGTGGCCAAAATGTAAGAAATGGAAGTTTTATTGTAATAAAACTTGATTGTTGTGGTCAAAGTTCAAGAAAATGAACTTAGGGACCAAATTTGCAAAAAATTGTGATATATATAGAGAGAGTTGACTTTCTTTGACTGGCCATTGTGTGCAGCTACGGGAGAGAGTTTCTCTCTAGAAATTCTGCAGAAGTTGGAGGAATTCTTGAAGGTTGAGGCTTGAATTTCGATTCCTAACTTTGGAATGAAGGATTGGAAGCTTTGAAGGTTGGTATTCCAAGTTCTAGCTTGTTATTTCTTGATGGGTTTTGTAGCAACTCAAAACTGCATTTGCAGTGATGATTATGTGTTTAAGTTGATGTAATACTTCCCTTAAGTCATTAGAATAAGGACTTAACTAAAGAAAGTGGAAGTAGGTTGCTATTAGTGATGAATTTGAAGTTTGGGGTTGTTAGAACTAAGAACCCTAATTCTTCATTTTGATTGATTTGGTTGTTTTGGATGGTGGAAAACCTTGTTAAAGTATAAGGTTTTAGTCCTAGAACAAACCCCAATCGATTAAGGACCTGATTAAGGACTTAATGAGCCAAAACTGCTTGCTACAGTGCATAATTCGCGACTGGACAGGAGCCTGTGCAGGCGATGGGCGCGGTGCGCCCCTATCTAGGCGCGGCGCGCCTATAGTCAGTTTCCGGACAGAAACTTTGAAACGCTATCTTTTGCGTTGCTTGTCCGATTAAGCCCAAATTTGAACCATAGGTGTATTATGGTCTGAAAAGTTTGGGAAAATTTTTAGATTGAGTTTTCGACCCCTCGGGGGCACTGTAGACCGATCCGAATGTCCCGGTGAATAGTAAAATTCATATAAAGTTAGTAAACGGAAAGTTTATTAACTAGGCATTGTTTATAACAATGTTTTATTGAACTCTAGTGTATTAGAGCTAGTTGAAATGGGTATTAACCTATAATCATGTTGAAAATGATTAAATTATAGGTGCGGGACAAAATTCTACGGATCGTATCGGAAAGCAAGGAACAACAAATTAGTTGTAATAATCCTTCAGGTGAGTAATCTCACTGATACCATATGTGATATATGATGATTGAGTTGTTACAGGTTGAAACTGATTGTGGGACGAAATTGATAGTTCAAAGATACGTTTGAAGAGACAAGATCGGATAAGCCGTGAGTCATTGCGATGACAAGAACGGAACCGTGAGTCTAGGCAATAGCGGGCTAACCCGTGAGCCATAATTAATTCTGGATTTTTATATCCAATGGGTACGGCCTGTATGGCTATGATTTTTGGATTGTATGTCCAACCGGTGCGGCCTTCGGGCTATGTCTCCGATGCGGCCTTCGGGCTATGATTTGATTCGGCCTGTTGGCTATGATTTGATGCGGCCTGTTGGCTATGACTCCGGTGCGGCCTTCGGGTTATGTCTCCGATGTGGCCTTCGGGCGAGGACTCCGGTGCGGCCTTCGGGCTATGTCTCCGATGCAGCCTTCGGGCTATGATAATTGGTACAGCCTGTTTGGCTATGACTTTGTTACAGGTACACGGTACAGCCTGTTTGGCTATGATTTTGTTACAGGTATACGGTACAGCCTGTTTGGCTATGATATTGTTACATGTACATGGTGTAGCCTTTTGGCTATGATATCGGGTTATCAAACCTAGCTGGTGCAGCCTGCGGGCTATGAATTGTATATTGAAAATGTTTTGGTGCAGCTTAAATAGCTATGACACAGGGTGCGGCTGTTAGCCATGATACATGATGCAGTCCGATGTGACTAAGAGATATGGGACAGAAATAGTCGTATATGATTATACGTGCAAATAACTGACGTGGATTGATAAATGCAGGTTATTATGTTATAGTCTGTAAGACTATAATTTAGGATGTAAAATCCTAAGAGATATTCGGTCAGCCAGTAAGGCTAGGAGTTTGGATTCGATATCCAGACAAATACATGATTGTATTTAATACGTGTTATTTGTAGATTTGATTACTCACTGAGCTTTGTAGCTCATGCCGTTGTTTACTGTCCCTGCAGGTTAGCATGATACTGATAGGGGACAAGATAGAGTCCGTGACTCGTGAAGTAGGACTCTTAGATGCTATTAGTAGCAGCCCGGCTTTAAAGGAGACTACGGTATTTTATACTCTCCTTGATACACTTGTACCCGTTTTATTAAAAATATACCCCTTGTTATGGTTTTATGTATTGAAACCTGTGTTTTAAATGAAAAATTTTTCAGGGGTGTTTTTGTTTTAAAAGCCGGGTGTTACAGTATAGCTCCAGAGAGTGATTTTCTGTTTTTGGGTCGAAATTTTTTTTTTTCAAAAACGATTTTGGTGTACGCCGTTGGAAAGGTCTCGTTCCGTAGATTCCGAAAATATATTTTTTCGAATTTTTTGAGCGTCGGAAAGACCTCCAAATCACCGGTCAAAGTTGGTCAAAACTCGCCGGAAAGTTGGCCGGAAAAACCAGTTCGCCGGAGAAGACGACACTGTAGCACCGGAGTTTCGCCGGAGAAGACGACACTGTAGCGGTACTGTAGCATTTGCAAAACAGGTCCCTGAAGTACCAGAATTTGCAAAACAGGTCCCTAAAGTTTCAGAATTTGCAAAACAGGTCCCTGAAGTACCAGTATTTGCAAAACAGGTCCTGAAGTTCCAGAATTTGCAAAACAGGTCCCTGAAGTACCAGAATTTGCAAAATAGGTCCCTGAAGTTCTAGAATTTGCAAAACAGGTCCTGAGGTTCCAGAATTTGCATAACAGGTCCCTCAAGTCCAGAAAATTGCAAAACGGGTCCCTGAAATTTCAAAAAAGTGCAGTTTAGCCCCTGAACTTTCAGAAAATTGCAGTTAGGTCCCTGAAAGTTCAAAAAAAAAGTGCAGTTTAGCCCCTGAACTTTCAGAAAATTGCAGTTAGGTCCTTAAACTTTCAGAAAAGTGCAGTTTAGCCCCTGAACTTTCAGAAAATTGCATTTAGGTCCCTGAACTTTCAGAAAATTGCAGTTTAGCCCCTGAACTTTCAGAAAATTGCAGTTAGGTCCCTGAACTTTCAAAAAGGGTGCAGTTTGTCCGTTATAATTGCAGAAAGCAGCAAGATTCAGATTGAGAAGTTTGATGGGAAGGACTTTGGTTGGTGGAAGATGCAAATTGAAGATTTGCTCGTGCAAAAAGACTTGGACGCAGTTTTAGGTGAAAAACCGGAGGCGATGACACAGGCACAGTGGGAGACTTTGGATAAGAAGGCCAAGGCATTTATTAGACTAGCGTTGTCAAAGGATGTTGCCTTCAACATCTTGAAGGAGACCTCGACAAAAGGAATCATGGAGGTATTGTCTAATATGTACGAGAAGCTGTCGGCAGCAAATAAAGTCTTCCTGATTCGGGAACTAGTCAACACGAGGATGAGGGAAGGAAGCTTAGTTACAGTGCACATCAACAATTTAAACTCGATTTTATCCAGACTTGCGTCAGTGGGAATAAAGTTCGAGGATGAAGTTCAAGCTTTATTACTGTTATCATCATTACCTGACAGTTGGTCCGGAATAGTTACAGCCGTTACTAGTTCCGCAGGATCAAAAGGGCTCACTTTTGAGGGAATTCGGGATTTAATTCTAGGCGAAGACGTCAGAAGAAGAAATTTCGGGGAATCATCAAGTGAACAATTGAATGCGGTCAGAGGTAGAAAAAATAACAGAGGTAGTGGGAGCAGGAACAGGAGAAGGAGTCAGTCGAGAACTCGAAATGATGTGACTTGTTGGAACTGTAAAGAGGTTGGACATTTCAGGAATCAATGTCCAAAAGACAAGAAAGAAGTTAACGTTGCGGTAGACCATTCAGATGATGATGTTTTGATCTGTAGTGTGGAGAGCAATGTGGATTCCTGGGTTATGGATTCGGGTGCTTCATTTCACGCTATCCACAGCCGTGAAGCACTGCGGAATCTAAAAGAAGGAGATTTTGGTAAGGTAAGACTGGCGAACGATGAGGTTCTTGATGTGACGAGCATAGGTGACTTAGATCTGAAGACTCCAGTCGGTCCATGGACTTTGAAGGACGTCCGAGTAATTCCAAGTCTGAAGAAACAGTTGATTTCTGTTGGGCAGTTGGATGAACAGGGGCACGAGGTTAAGTTCAGGAATGGACAGTGGAAGGTAGTCAAAGGAAATCTTGTGATAGCTCGTGGACATAAGAGGGGTTCATTATATATGGTCAGTTTACCGTCTGAGGGAGTAACCGTCCCGGTTCAGAAGAAGACCAAAGTCCGGTTCATACAGTCTCGTGGACAGAAGAAGGTTTGCTTTGCAGATGGCAAACCCAAAGTCACAGGTCAGATTCAGGTTGAACGTGTTTGGAACGGTTCAGAAAAACCAGTCAAGGGCATTCATAGCAGTGGGAGCAAGGGCTGTGTCTCAGCTAGAATACCCAGAACACAGTGGGTTAAGAAAACCAGTATTCCATCTGTAAAATTCTCTCCAGATTATCTGCTACACATGGAGAGTGTCGTTTGTTCTCAGGATATTCCAGGATCGGGCAGTTCATTTCAGTGGGAGCCGGTGGAGACAGAGAACAGGTCAGTGGCAGACTTAGCCATGACTAATGTGTTGGAGCTAACGGAAGCTTCAACTGGCCTTCAGGATAATTGAAGAGAAGACCAGGGTAACTAGGAAGGAGCTAAGATCAAAAGTGTTTTTTGGAATGAACAGTTGAAGCACAGGTGAAAATTGTTCCGTAGCTTCAAGTGAGGGATTGAAGAATTGTTGCAACAATTGGACGATAAAGAAAGACTACGTTGTTCAAAATCTTCAAGTGGGAGATTGTTAGGTGAAGATTTTGTTCAAAGATTAGTTGGTATTTTGTTCAAACTTTGGTTGGTGAAGCCTTTTTTGTCAAGTTTGGTGAAGCTTTTTTCTAAATTGGCTAGTAAACTAAAGCATATATAAAGGGCAGCATATCACAATACAAGATGTACCACACAACACAAAAAACACAGAAGCAATATACATTCCTAGTTATCCGCCGTGGACGTAGGTCAGATTAGACCGAACCACGTTAAATTCTTGTGTTCTTAATTTGTGAGCTGAGTGTGTGAGTTTCGTGTCCGTATGCTAAGTGTCTCGATCCTAACAGGAATGTCGTCGGCATCGTTCCCGATCTTCATCCAATAATAAGCGCCATATCTTCAATCCTGTTTTTGTCTATGCCAATTCCGAAAAGTGAGCTTTTTTCCAAGTTTACTTTGAGTCCTGTAGACTTTTGGAAACAAAAAAGGATTCGAACTAGGTTAAGTATGTTCTCAATAGACCAATCGCCTAGAAAAATTGAGTTATCTGCCAAAAAAAGATGGGTTAGAGGGATTTTATTATCTCTTATTTCTATGCCTTTATAAGAGCCAAGACTAGAAGCTTTAAAAATTGCAAAGTTTAAACCCTCCATTATCAAGGTAAACAAGAAAGGGGCGATTGGGTCTCCCTGACGAAGTCCTCTGTAGAGATGAAATTCAGAAGTAGGACTCCCATTCACCAGAATTGAAGATGTCCCCGACTTCAAACATTCTTTAATCCACTGCCTCCATTTCCAACCAAATCCCTTTTGAACCATCATGGAATCCAAATAGCTCCAGGACACCGAGTCATAAGCTTTGGCTATGTCGGATTTAAAAATAAAAAGAGATTTCTTTTTGCGTTTAGCCGAGTCCATGACCTCATTGACAATTAAGGGACCATCAAGAATTTGTCTCTCTTTGATGAAGGCGGATTGGGTTTTATCGATGATTTTTGGAAGCACCTTTTTCAATCGGTTAGCTAACATTTTAGACAATATCTTGTACATACTCGAAACAAGACTTATGGGACGAAAGTCTTTAGTGGTCGTCGGATTTTGGGTCTTAGGAATTAGAGTGATGAAGGCTGCGTTTACTCCTTTTGGAAGTTTGGGAGATAAAGCAAATTCATTCAAGGCTTCAAGAAGATCTGATTTCATAAGGTCCCAATACTTTTTGTAAAACTCCACTGTGAAACCGTCCGGACCCGGTGATTTGTTAGACCCGCAGCTCCAAATTGCTTCCTTTAATTCTTTTTCATCAAATAACTTTTCAAGATTATTTCTATCCGTGATTGATATTCTTGTAGATCCTTCGATGTCTTGCCTACAATTGCTATCTGTATCTTCCTTGAAAATATCCTCATTCCGTCTATCTCGATACCTTTAATATTTCTCAAATGCTTCTTTTTCTTTATGTCTCGATGGAAAAGAGCTGAATTCTCATCCCCTTCAAGTCTCTAATTGTTTTTATTTTTTTGCATTATGTCTTCACACTCTTGTTTCTCTTTGTTTCTGATTTTCGCAGTTAACTCCAAACGTTCAATTAATAACGTGTGTGATTCACCCCTTTCTTCTATGGTTTTGTCTATTTCCTCCACTCTCGACAGCCATTGTTTTTTTTCCACGTTCAATTTACTATCCTTATCCGATTTCCATCTCTTAATCTTGTCTTTGATGTGCCTTAATTTTTGCATCAGAACAAAAACTTTCCTGTGACTACCATTTATCTCAAATTCCTGCCATTCTTTTCTAACAAGAGCATCAAAGTCTTCATCTTCCAGCCACGAGTTGTATAATTTGAAAGGGATATTTCCATAGTTCCTGACTTCTGGCTTCATAATAAGTGGTTTGTGGTCCGAATAGATTCTAGTATCTGTTATAACTTCAAAGTTGGGCCACCTGTCAGCAAAGAACTCGTTCACTAAGAATCTATCCAATCTTGAGAGCTTAGAACCTCCCCCTTTGATTCAAGTATAGTTAGAGCCTCCAAATTTTGCATCTATAAGGTTATTTTGCACAATAAAGTCGTTAAAAATTCTGGTTGCCCTTTCATCAATCTTCGATCCTCTTCTCTCATTCTCTGCCCGGACATCATTGAAATCACCAAAGATTACCATGCTCCCTTGCCAACCCCCAATGTATGCTGTAAGGAATTGCCACAACTCCGCTCTTTTTGCAGGAGATTGACTTGCGTATACGTTAATGAAGCAAATTTGAGAATTGTTTTCGAGCCATTTTCCCTGGGTTATAATACAATCGTCTCTGGTAATAGCACTCTCTTTATTGAATAAATTTTTGTTCCAAACACTCAGTATTCCTCCTCCTTGACCATTACAGTTATAGCAAACAAAATCGAAGTCGTTACTACCCCAAATTTTCTTCACCGACATATCCGTTATATTTTTTCTTTTCGTTTCTTGAATGCCCACAAAAGAAATGTTAAATCTAGAAATCAGATTAGAGAACCACCTGATTTTAAAATCTCCTTTACCCCAACCATTCAAATTTAGAGATAGAATATTCGTCGGATCTTGTTAGCTTCTCCTTTTTAGATTTTCTTCCCTTGGCTTCTTCCTTTCGGCTTGCCTCTGTCTTTTTTAAACCCACAGACATTGCTAATCTCACCCAGTCTAGAAGAAATACCTGCTGAAGACGACGAATCCTCATAAGAAGAATCACCAAAAGGCAAAGTTTCCAATGGCTCACTCCACCAAGAACTTCTTCTCGTTTGACTTCGAGTGACTGTTTTAGGAGCTTGGGAAAAACGCCATTCTCGGTTGTGGGATGCTCTCCAACTTTTACCAATTGTTCCTCTGATTTTTCGCTTGCCATTAATTTCATCTTCTCTTTGAAAGGGGTTTCCTTCGAGAGAAGGATTTTAAGTTTTTCTGAACAGCCATCCAAATTAATCTTTCCTTCCAGATCATCGCAGTGGGCCACGGTGATTTTATTGATCTCATAATTTTCTTTTTGGGTATTAATTAAGTTTGAGTTTGAGCTTACTTGTATTGGGCTAATAATTGGGTCGCTAAAACCCAAATCCGGCATTTGCTCCGTTTCCTCGATATTACCCGGTGTTTGCTCCGTTTCATCAATTTTACCCATTTGAGAGATCTTGGCACCACTTTTAATTTCATCATTATTATCTTTCTTTTTTGGATTTACCAATTCATGCTTAGTCGGCGTACGATTTTCAAGATCAACCGTCTCCTGGATTACCGATTCCTCTTTGTAATTGGACCCTTCCACTTCTTCTTCATCGTCTTGAAACGATTCATCTTCCTCCGATGTTGAAAGTTCTTCCTCCCCACCGGACTTTAGGGAATCTTCATCGGACCTCGACGAGACTTCATCCTCCTCTGTTTTCTTGTTTTTACCTTGACTTATATTCTTATCACCATTACAGACTATCGAATAATCTTCCTCAATTACACGCACCTGAAAACATTTTCTTCCAATGAGGACTTCAATTGTTTCATTAATGCGGTCCAATATCTCCGTTTTTATGCAAATCTTGTCGTAGGACCAATCTCGCCTGGAAAAGTTACATGGGTCCGTAATGATAACTTCGCCCCATCTTCTCCCAATCTCAATGAAATTGTTTGGACACCATGCCTGAACTGGGAGACCTTCAATTCTTAACCACGAAATCCTATCCTTAATACAGAACGAGTCATCCCATCTCTTAAGGGTATTGAAGCACGCTTGAATCTCATTACAGGCTATGACTTTTTTTTCTTCCTCTTCAGATGACACATCCAATAACACCCATAATCCTCCTAAATATTTCACCATATTGCTGATGAACCCTTCACACGCACATAGATTATCTACAAGCTCCAAATAATTAAAACATTTAACTTCTCCCACTAACTTTTGTTTTAACGTTTCCTCCAAATCCTTTGGCACCGTCGCTTCCACTGAGATCTTCTTCTTCTGTGAAGTTTGAGTTTGCTGGTCTTTCTTCTCAGTTACATTTGCATCCTTCTTGATAACTTCACGATCTCCTCTTACAGTGTCAGCAAAAGTGAAGTTTTGTCTTCTAATGCTTGAGTCTTTTTCAAAACTTCTGTTTACCAATGGAACGTGCTCTCTTGCCATTGCATTATCCCTCTCGTACATCGCCTTTTTTGCGAACAGTCGCTTCTTTCCTAACCATAACCGATTAAGTAATTCCTCCTTCTGGACATCTACAACTCTGTTAATTCTAACAAAGCCAAACCTGAACCCATGTTTGTCTAATCTGTCACTGATAAATAAGTCCACCAACGTTCACATCTTAGCTAATTCCTTACGTATCTCCTCTCTTCTCCATTCTATTGGCAGGTTGGAAATAAAATAAGTTGTTGCTTCCTTGAACTTCCATCTCTCTGAGGACCTTTCCTTCTGAATTCCATCTCTAGAGACCCATCGGAAGACCCTCCGGCAAGAATTCTCATTCTGCCGGAAATCGCCACCCCCTCGTCTCCTCATGGAGAATTTTGTATATATATATATATATATATATATATATATATATATATATATATATATATATATATATATATATATATATATATATATATATATATATATATATATCTACGCAGTTATCGCGGTCGAAAACCAAATAGCGGTCACCAAGCGCTATTCGATTTAGCGGTTCTCGCGGTGGTATAGCGGCGGTATAGCGGTTTTTTTGTAAACAATCTAGTAAATATGTTGTTACATGATATGTTCATCTATAACATAACAACCAAATCAAAATCAAATAGAAAATGAACAACCAATAATCTGTAATGTAATAACCAAATCAATATGTAGATACAAAATGTTTAAATATCATCATTTTCTTTCAAGCATTTCATCGAACACCTTAAATGCATATAGCTTCATCCATTTTTGCTATACATGTTCTTGATATAGCTTTATCCATTGCAGCAAGAATGTGAATATAAATGATAAGACAATAATTCCAACACAACTAAAACATAATTACAGCACAATTAAGCCAATAGGAACAAACCGATAAGATGTTATGTTTGCAATCCCGAAGCAAAATGTTAACTGTAATCAGTAGTGTGCTTCAATCTTGAATTTTGAATTGAAATTCCAACCAAAATTCCGATAGCAACCAACCAATTGAAATTGAAATTAAGCCAATTGAAATTCCAACCAAAATTCCGATAAGATGTTATACGAAATCGAATCAACCGGAATGGAATCGAGTGGAATTCCAACCAAACTTACAAACTACAATCCATAGCACAAAATTCCGATAAGATGTTATACGAAATCGAATCAACTAAAATTGAAATTCCAACCAAACTTACAAACTACAATCATCGAATTTGCAACCTATCTGAATCGGAGTCGGACGAACCTGCAAGAATCAAAGATTATATCGAAATCGCAATTGTCGATGGATGAAGTCGAAGCAGGTATTCCACAATCTCGATAGCCTGATGTCTCAAATTGAATCAAAATCGCAATTGCCGATGGATGAAGTCGGAACCTGAAGTCTCGTCGTTTTTGATTCAGACCTGCAATGAAGTCGGGATTCAATGAACGAACTTAGAATCACTAGTCTGTCGTGATTGAATGTAAGTCGGAACGAACTCAGAATTGATTAATCGATGCTCTGTCGAGGAATGAATTTGGGCTTAAACGAAGCATGTATCAGACATGCAATGAAGTCGGGATTCATCGATGCTCTGTCGAGGAATGGAACTGATTTCTAATCGAAGTGTTGGATGCTCTGTCGAGGAAAGGAATGGAACTAATTTCTAATCTATCCCACATCGCATAAAATAAGAAGTGTTGGGGGTGTCTCACATTATAAATAGCAAGCGTGGTAGAGAGTCTCACCCACTGAGCTAATCATAACCGGGTTTAAGCCTAGTTCTCTTTGGCTTAGTCAAAGGGTGCGTTTTTTAGGTGAACCCTAGTCTAAATTGTTAAAATTTTTTATAGCGTGATAATACCGCTTTAGCAGTTGGTAGAATTACGCCAAATTGCGGTAAATAGCGCCGCAAATAGCGGGACCGCTATTTTAAAACGCTAAGTGACTTTTTGTCGCGGTTGAGGAGCTCTATCCGCTATAGCGACGCTATAGCGCGCGATTGACTGCCCAGATATATATATATATATATATATATATATATATATATATATATACATATATATATATATATATATATATATATATATATATATACACGTATGTATGTATGTATGTACATATATATATATATATATATATATATATATATATATTATATAGGTATGTATATATATATAAATACATACATACATACATATAGGGAGATGATCAACATAAAACCCCATTTTATGCATAGAACCATAGAACCAATCTTCTAACCCTTGGATCAAGCAATCAATGGCTGTGATTAAAAGATGAATTTTGATTTAAATAAAATTAATTTTTTTTCTTAAACTAGATCTTGAAGGGTAAAATTGGTATTCACCTTTTCATAAACACTTATTAGATTTAATTTCAGATATAGTTTCAAATCTAGATCTGAGTTTTTCTCATCTCACAATGTTCAAGAACAAAATTCCTTCTCTATGATTTGAACCACCTGCGATCGCCACCATCATCGACGGAAATGCTAGCAGAGTTGACAATCGCCACCATCGCCGCCGATCGCCACCACTATTACAACTAGTGAACAAGTTCTGTTGCTGCTCCGCTAGCTCGCCTCCTTCGTTGCTCCCGTGAAACACTATCATCTTGCCTTCTTCTCTTTCTCTCCGATCTGCGGTGAACACCATCAGATCTACTACCATGCACAATTCTCATGTCCTGATTTCAGTTTATGTTAACAGGTTTAAACATTTATGAACAATTTATCTTGAATGTTCATTAGTGAACATTTATGAATACTTCTCTATTGTTGACTTAAATTTGCTTTATTGTTCAGTTAAGTTTGTTTTAATGTTAGATTATATTATGTTTTAGTGTTACATTATATTATTTGTTTATGTTGATCTTAAACAAGCAGTTAAGTTTTTTTAAGCTTTTTAACAATGTTAATGTCATTAACGAACATATGATTGTTCAGTATTGAACATTTTTCTGTTGAACACTTTTGTTAAATCGAATCTGAGGAAACAAATGAATGAACGGATTGGTCCACCATCCACAGACCATAGGTAGATCGTCTCATTGAATGTTCTTCCAATACGAATGTTCAGTAATGAACATCCCGATGTTCAGTAATGAACATCCCGATGTTCATTAATGAACATTTATGAACACAACGTTAGTTATTGACACGATTGTTTATTTTAAACGATTGTTTTTAGTTCATAAATTAACATTTTTTAATTATGTTCGTTACAAAACACAAATAGTAGAATTCTAACTTTTTTGTTATTAATAAGTTTGTTAGACATGAAGAAAGAGTATATGAAGATTAAAAGTAAAATGAAAGCAAAAAGAAGAAGATGATGGTGGTGATTTGGTTCGATTGCAGCAAAAGAGAAAAAAAGAAGAAGGAATATGAGAAAGAGAGATTAGAGTTGAAGCTATACGATGCTTGAAATTTCTTTTTTTTTTTGTATAAATGTTCATCAATGAACATATAGTTGATATTTATGTCTGTTCATAATACTTATACATGTTCAGTTATGAATATTTATGAACATGGCTAAAATATTGGTTTTGTATCAATGTTCATTCATGAACATATGTTCAGAAGTGAACATGAGAAAATGTATATACGTGATATTTATGTTTGATCATAACACTCATACACGTTCTGTTATGAACATGACTAAGATCTTGGTTTTTGTATTAATGTTCATCTATGAACGTGTGTGTATGAACATTTCTGAACAAGACTATGTTATGGGAGTTTGAACATAACGTTCAGTGATAGAACATATACATATGTTCATCAATGAACATATAAGTGTAATTTACCATCATACATTTATCATCCTGATTTGATCTAACGGTCAAGAAAATGGTTCTATGGCTCTATGCATAATAATGGTTCTATGTTGAACCCACCCATATATATATATACATATATATATATATATATATATATATATATATATATATATATATATATATATATATATATATATATATATATATATATATATATATATATATATATATATATATATATATATATATAGAGAGATAAACGACTTAAAGATGGGGTGTTTTATGATTATTCTCTTTTTTCTTAAATTAAAAATTAGTAAAAGAAATTAAAAAAATGGAAAAACCAAATAAGATGGGCAAACTCGTCATTCCAAATGTTTTTTTAAATTGGGCCGAAAATGTAATAAAATTCTTATTTTAGACCAGTGATGCTAGTCCAAAACTTTTTGGACCAAATTAGCAATTTTTGGCAAACCATATGTACCAAAAATGCATTTAACTGTTTCTAAAAAATACCTTTGATGTTCATGTCATTAATTCAAAAATGGTTTTGATTGAGCATAAGATTAAGATTTGGGTCAATTTGATGTTTGATTTATTGAACTTGATGGGTCATGTCATTAAGCTATTATACGACAACACCATTGTTTTTGATTTATTGAACTTGATGTGTCATGTCATTAACATAAGGGTTATGGTGCAGGCCATACATCGATTAACAGAGAGGGCATACCAACTATGATTATGTCTATATCATTAGTACAAAAGGGAAAACGAAATAATAAGAACCAAATTAGATTAGAATAATACCTGCAAGAGAACGCTATAGAGAAAAAACCATAAAAGTCTATGTTAGAATCTGATGTGTGGAAAACAAAGGCAGATGATGGTTGGAGGCGTAGTTATCATCACTGATGACGAAAAGGATTGCAAATGATTGTGATAGCGGTAGACGTTGGTGAACTTTGTTGCGGTGTTAAATGATGTCGGTGAATCGACTGGCAGCGGCTGATTAGGTTTAGAGAGGAAGGGGAAAAATCCGATGGGTGGTGGTGGCGTTGGATGTAGAGATGTGACACACGCGGAAGATGGACGCTGTTGCATCATGGTGTTGGTAGTAGGCGAGGATGGCGGCTGAAATGGAGAAATTGTAAAATTCTTTACAGAATGGTGGGAAATGAAGGAGTGGTAAAGGAAGAGATGGTCGATGGGAAACGGAAAGGTTAGAAGGAGTGTTGTTGGTGACAAAGTTGGTTTGTATGGAAACGGCCGGGGCGTCGGTAGCTATGGTGCAGATGAGAGCAATGTGTAGGCTGTAATTTGAAAATGTGATTAGGGTTTCTTCTTTCCAGAGCGTAGGAGAGAAACGAAAAGTCGGGACTGAGAAGGCTTTTTGAATTTCAAATTTTCCAACAACTCGTGAATTTGAGTATAGAATCCCGCTTAAAAATCATACATTAAGATACTTGTAATTTATATATGTATTTTATATATATATATATATATATATATATATATATATATATATATATATATATATATATATATATATATATATATATATATATATATATATATATATATATATATATATATATATATATATATATATATATATATATATATATATATATATATATATATATATATATATATATATATAGGGTCCCGTTCCGGTGAGGACTCTTTTTTCGGTAAGGACTCGTAATGACACCTCAAAAAAATATAAAAAAATACAAATCATAAAATCGAGAATAGTACTATATCATGATCCAAAAAATTTTGGAAAAAAAATTTGGATCATTGAGAAACAGAAATGATCCACAAAAAATTTTATTTTGTGGATCATTGTTTCATTATAAAAAAAAATAATGATCCAAAAGTTTTTTTCTGAATTTTTTTTTCTCCAATATAGTACTATGATCCATTTTATTATTTATATTATTTATTTATTTTTTTTCAATTTTTTTAAGGTGTCCTCACGAGTCCTCACTTTAAAAAGAGTCTTCACCCGATCGCATATATATATATATATATATATATATATATATATATATATATATATATATATATATATATATATATATATATATATATACATATATATATACATATATATATATATATATATATATATATATATATATATATATATATATATATATATATATATATATACATATATATATACATATATATATATATATATATATATATATATATATATATATATATATATATATATATATATATATATATATATATAGGGTCCGGTTCCGGTGAGAACTCGCGAGGACACCTTAAAAAATTAAAAAAAGTATAAAAAAATACAAATCATAAAATCGAGAAATAGTACTATATCATTATAAAAAAAAATTGGAAAAAAAAAATTTGGATCATTGAAAAATGTAATGATCCAATTTTTCCGTTTTTATTTTGGATCATTATTTCATTATAAAAAATAATAATGATCCAAAAGTTTTTTTTTTAAATCTTTTTTTCTCCGATATAGTACTATGATCCATTTTATTATTTATATTTTTTTATATTTTTTCAATTTTTTTAAGGTGTCATCGCGAGTACTCACCCGATCCTGATTATATATATATATATATATATATATATATATATATATATATATATATATATATATATATATATATATATATATATATATATATATATATATATATGATTAAATTTAATGTCTCGTAATGTAAAATAAAGCATCATTAATACAAATCCATATTGTTACCACATCATAATGTCGTATTCAAATACAAAATAATAAACATGGAAAATCAACCACTGCACCACCGGTCCATCCACCACTTACACCACCTAGAGTACTTTTATTGTCGGCACCGTACAACATGTAAATATTAAATCAATGTAATTTTATCAAATTATTGAGATTAAACTATAGTCAATGCAACAATGACAGCCTACATGATCTCATTTTTAGTACGGGTAACAATAGAATCCCAAGAGAGGTCTCCTTTTATTATGTCAGTTTTATATACAAACGTATGGCTAAAATATCAAATGCTCCATAAACAATGACCAAAATTCATTGTGGTTTGAAAAACCCTATAAACAAAAAAAAAACGTTAGTAAGTATTCAAAATTGTCTAGTCTAAATGAGCGTAAATAATTGATAGTGACATAAAATGCATCATGTATTGGCCACCCCCTGACATTCTTTGTATATCTTTAGTTACTAAGACTTCATTGAGAACAACTCTAGGAATCGTATGTTTAGCTAGAAAGAGTGAATTCTCTTTGGTTAATTTTAGTAGATTAATGGATCCTTGTTCCAATACGAAAGGTGTAATGATCTGTTAGGATCGAGACACTTAGCACACGAACACGAAACTCACACACTCAGCTCACAAATTAAGAATACAAGAATTTAACGTGGTTCGGTCCAAAACTGACCTACGTCCACACAGGTAACTAGGAGTGTTTATTACATCTTTGTTTTTGTGTGTTGTGAGGTACATGTTGATGAGTAGCACATCTCTATATTTATAGAGATGGAAATTCCTTCAGCCACTAAGTCTTCAACATTGGTTAGCTAACTTTCTAATATTTTAACTATAATTTTTGGTCATCACCTAACATTGGAAAAAAGTCTTCACCAACCTTAACAATCTCCCATTTGAAGATTTTGAACAATGTAGTTTTTCTCTGCCATCCAAATCTTGCAACAATCCTTGAACAAACACACTCTCTCTCACTTGAAGCCGCGGAACAATCTTCACCTGTGCTTCAACTGTGCATCTGTATTTCCGTAAACTCCTTCTTAGTTACCCCGGCCTTCTCATCAGTTAACCTGAAAGGCCCGTTAAAACTCCCAAGAGTTTCAACATGTTCGTCATGACTTGAACTGCCCTTGACCCGTTCTCTGTCCATATCGGCTCCCACTGAAAACGAACTACCGAATCCTGGAACAATCTGAGAACAAACAACAACACTCTCCATATTTAGCAAGTTATCAAAACCGGAGAGACTTTTACAGCTGAAAACTGGTTCTAAATCCACTGTCGTCCTGGACCTATGATTGAAACACGGCCTATGCTCCCACTGTTGCAAAACCCTGCAACTGAAACAATACTCTGTGCTCTCATTGCCACAATATCCTTCGACTAATTTTTCTGAACCTTTCACGCTCGTTCAACCTGAATCTTCCCTTGTAGCTCTAGGCTTCCTACTTGCAAAAGGTCACCCTCTTCTGCCCATGAGATTCTGTGAACCGGACTTTGTTTCTCTTCTGAACTGGGACGGTCACTCCCTCAGACGGTAATCCGACCATATACAGCGAACATTCATCGTTCACAAGTCTTACCTTTCCAAAGTCTCAAACTTTCAGATTCTGCAGTGCTTCACTGCTGTGGGTAGCGTGAAATAAAGCACCAGAATTCTTGACCCAAGAGTCTTCACTGCCTTCCACTGAGTCCCAATGCATCAAACCCAGACACATTCTCAGAAGCAGAATTTCCTCTATTTTGACATCGACTCTAAAGAATGTCCACACCTCAACGTCATGAATAACACTGAACTTTCTGATCCCGTGATTACACCTAAGTCTGCTGACTTTCTAATCACTGCTGGATCTACCGAAAACGGATTTTCTCTTAATTACTTGATCTGTTCATCCTATGATCTGTTCTTGAACCCCTGAAACTCTGATCATCGCTGGATTTGTCTGAACGTCTGATCTTCTGTAATTCTCTAATTTTCTCCGTTTACCAATACCACATCTTGAACTTTCTGACACATAAAGCATCGATCAGCGTCTTCCACCAACTTTTCAATCTTCATAAACGAAGCCTTGTCTGAACTTAACGACTGTTCTTGGCTCGTTATTTGCAAAATATAATCCCACCCAAATTATTTTCTGGCTAAACTGCCCAAAACAAATGTTGGAGTGACTGTTTTGCGACTTTGACAAAGTTAAGGGACCAAACTGCAATTTTTCTGAAGTTCAGGGGCTAAACTGCACTTTTCTGAAAGTTCAGGGACCAAACTGTAATTTTCCTGAAGTTCAGGGACTAAACTGCACTTTTCCTGAAGTTCAGGGACCAAACTGCAATTTTCTGGAACATCAGGGACTGTTTTGCAATTTTCTGGAACTTCAGGGACCTGTTTTGCAAATTCTGGTACTTCAGGGACCTGTTTTGCAAATTCCATTACTTCAGGGACCTGTTTTGCAAATTCTGGAACCTCAGGGACCTATTTTGCAAATTCTGGAACCTCAGGGACCTGTTTTGCAAATGCTACAGTACCTTTACAGTGTCGTCTTCTCCGGCGAAACTCCGGTGCTACAGTGTCGTCTTCTCCGGCGAACTGGTTTTTCCGGCCAGCTTTCCGGCGAGTTTTGACCAACTTTGACCGGCGATTTGGAGGTCTTCCGCCGCTCAAAAAATTCGAAAAAATATATTTTCGGAATCTGCGGAACGAGACCTTTCCAACGGCGTAAACCAAAATCGTTTTTGAGACAAAAACTTTTCGACCCAAAAACTGAAAATCACTCTCTGGAGCTATACCAAGGCTCTGATACCACTTGTTAGGATCGAGACACTTAGCACACGAACACGAAACTCACACACTCAGCTCACAAATTAAGAACACTAGAATTTAACGTGGTTCGGTCCAAAACTGACCTACGTCCACACGGGTAACTAGGAGTGTTTATTACATCTTTGTTTTTGTGTGTTGTGAGGTACATGTTGATGAGTAGCACATCTCTATATTTATAGAGATGGAAATTCCTTCAGCCACTAAGTCTTCAACATTGGTTAGCTAACTTTCTAATATTTTAACTATAATTTTTGGTCATCACCTAACATTGGAAAAAAGTCTTCACCAACCTTAACATGATCATAGAATCCTAATTATAAAGTCCAGTAATAAGGTTATTGTAATGATCAGTCAGATGGTAATAAAGATCAGAAAGCAGCCTAAATAATTTTTGGGTATAACAACAATAGAGGATTTAGAACTGGTGTAACTATAAGCTACTCAATATATATAGGAAGCAACAATTATACATTTTGTTCATATTGAGTGACTGAATCCTTTATACCTTAAGTATTTTCGAGCAACTAAAGTCGCAATACCGTCAGCTCGCAGATTTATTATGTACCAAAAACCCATAATCTTTGTCAACTTCTCTCTCAACAAATATATTATTAAAAGGTAGACCTATTTATGTAAGTATACCCATAAGCTTAGACTTGGAAAACCAAAGATTAGCATGCCCAGTGAATCTATCTCTGTAAAGCATTTTGATGCGAAAGACTAGAACCCACAGGTCTCGAAATCAATAGAGAGCCCGGAACTTGATGTTTTCATGATCTATTGAATTGACTTGGAGATAACACTGCACGAGAGAAATGAAATCAGTATGCCTGAACTTAAATTAATATGAATTACCTTACAACCTTGGTTATATACTTTTGATAATACAAGTCAAATACGGAGCACAAAGGGGAATTAGGGTTCGACCTTGATGTTTCCATTGTACATGGTCGATGAAATCATATTAAGAAGCAGAAAGGGAAATTAGGGATCCAACCATGGTTTCTTGTCGGGATAGACGTCGGCTCTGGCATCTCTCTTCCACTAGCTTTCGCTTCTGATTCATCCGCATCTAAGGTCCTACTGTGTATGTGCTAGTGTTATCCCCCATAAACGAACGATGGTGATGTGGTATGTATGCGAGAGATGGAAAAAAACATAGACACGTTTTATTTAGATGTAAACTAGAGGGATAATTGTTGGTGATTTTAGTGTCACCAACTACATTTGGTGTAGTGGAATTAATAAGTGTATCAAGGGTGACAATTTTAGTTTTGATACAAGTTAGGAGGTGCGGGAGTGCACACTTGTATCAACTAAATGTCATCGGTACGCAGAGTAAACGGGGGTTTCAAGGGGGCTTGCCCCCTTGAGCAGGGGTTCAAAAGGGGTTGCGCCCCCTTTGCGGGGTCCAAGGGGCAGCGCCCCTGGCGGGGGTCCCTAAACTTGAAAGGTTTTCTGCAAACCATGAACTAAATAACCTAAGTTCACATGCAACCTATAAGGATCTATGTTTTCTTCTAATTGAACATATAACAAAAACCTAGAGGCCAATAAAAAGAAACTAAAGATCAAAACAGAAAAACCAACCTTTATTTCTTGGAAGCTGAGCAGCAAAAATATCCTGCCTCAAATGAAAGTCACACCCAAGCTAGGAGGAGAGTGGATCGAAAATTCCAGAGAGAAATAATAGAATGAGCGACTGATAATGAGGTCTAGGGTTCCCTATTTATAGGGAACCAAGAGGCAAAGCTGAAACCCTAGCCGCAGCCCATTTTTCCGGATTATCTGTACGCGCGCCGCGCCCAAGTCATTTGCGCGCCGCGCGCCGCAATTCAAATATTGAATTCGTACGGATATGTACGCGCGTCGCGGCCTTTACATTTGCGCGCCGCGCGCCGCAATTCAACTATTGAATTTGTACGACTTTAATCCCTGACCTCCTGATTAATCTAATTAATGCCACAGAAATTAATCCAATTAATTTCTGATCAATTATTAATCAAATAATATTATTTCTAATTAATATATCATCTTCATAATATATTAACAAACATTATCTTGATTTATTAGTCACATAATAAATCAAGCCTTTCTCTCTGCTTAACTTTCCAACAAACCTCCAGCCATGAGGGCAACCCAAATGGACTATGCTACTATTAATCAGGTAAATACTAATTATTAGTCATGGCTTAGACACCTAATCCAACAGTCTCCCACTTGGATAAGTCTATGACTATAATTATTAATTTAACCTCTAATTAACCAGCACTTTTAGCTTCCTAGAAACCACTGCCAAACTCTGATCTAATCAGTTCTGTCCATAGATAAGTGATCAGGTGATCCTCCTTCCAACAAGATATTTTCAGACTCAAGACATGGATAAAATCAATCTGGTCTGATTCACTGTTCCTCGATTTCCGATTTGCATATGACTCTTAGACTACCAATTTAGTCTCGGTTGGCCAACCATTTTAGTCAACTTCAAAATCATCGAGAGGCCTACAGATATCTGTTTCCCGTTAGGGTCAAGGGACGAATAAACTTCGACTCATATACTTATGTCTTTTACCAGACAAATCACTCACAACAATACGTTTTATAACACCGAGTTACCGATGCGTTTTCGTATTATCAATGAACAACCGTCTTGGTAAATCATAACTCATATGTCTTAGTTTAAAGATCAAAAGATATTATCGTCTCAATATTGCTCGTGATGTAATCCATGAAGCAATCTATTGAGCGCGGGTTTATCCAATACTCAAATCTCCATTTCCAAGTACTCACGAATGGTGCAGCAATCCAATTGCAATGTCTAACTCCTTAGACAATCTATTACCAATTCATGACAGTCTTACTTCACACTTACTCCCAAAAGTGTAATCGACTGTGGATATTTGAATAATCCAATTATTCAGGAAGTAAAACATGCAAAATGAAACACAATGATAAAGTATTGACAAAAGTAGTAAACCATTACTCATTAATAAATCTCTATTATTAAATCACAAGAGTCAAATACAATACATTGTTACAAGTTTCGAAACCTATCTAATTTACATAAACTTTATATCATCTCTTAATCCAATGCTCCTAGCATGCTGATTGTGCTTAATCCTACTCAGAGCCTTTGTCAAGGGATCTGCAGGATTATCTTCCGATGATACCCTCTTTACCACGAGGTGACCTTCTTCTACCCTATGCCTGATGTAGTGGTACTTTCTGTCGATATGTCTGGACTTTCCATGATCTCGCGGTTCCTTTGTCAAGGCGACCGCACCTTCATTATCGCAGAACAGTTCCAAGGGCTCCTGAATACTCGAGACTACTCCAAGGTCACCGATAAAGTTCTTCAGCCAAGCCGCTTCCTTTGACGCTTCACTTGCTGCTATGTACTCTGATTCGCACGTAGAATCAGCCACTGTTTCTAGCTTGGAACTTTTCCAAGTAACTGCTCCACCGTTCAAAAGGAATACCCAGCCCGACTGAGACCGACCACTGTCTCTATCCGTCTGAAAGCTGGCATCTGTATATCCTTCAACTCTCAAGGTATCACTGCCACCGAGGACTAACACCATGTTCTTGGTCCTTCGCAGATACTTGAGTATATTTTTCACAGCTATCCAATGCGCCCTTCCAGGGTTACCCTGGTACCGACTGACCATGCTTAAAGCAAAGGCCACGTCAGGGCGAGTACACGTCATAGCGTACATGATCGATCCTACAGCCGAAGCATAAGGTACCCGACTTATTTCAGCTATTTCCTCGTCTGTACTCGGACTTTGAGTCTTACTCAATTTTGCATTACTTTGGATAGGCAACTCTCCCTTCTTGGAATTTTCCATACTAAACCTTTTCAGTACCTTTTCCAAGTATGTACCCTGACTAAGTCCAATTAGTCTCTTCTTCCTATCTCTCAATATTCTTATCCCGAGAATATAGGCAGCCTCTCCTAGGTCCTTCATGGCGAAACATTTCCCAAGCCAAGCCTTGACACCTTGCAAGGTTGGAATATCGTTTCCCATGAGCAGTATGTCATCGACATACAACACCAGAAAGGTGACTATACTCCCACTAGCCTTGACATATACGCAGGACTCATCCTCGCTCCTAGAGAAACCAAACTCTTTGACTTTCTCATGGAAACAAAGATTCCAGCTGCGAGAAGCTTGCTTCAATCCGTAGATTGATCTCTCAAGCTTACACACCTTATTAGGATACTTTGCATCGACAAAACCCTCTGGCTGATTCATGTAAACATCCTCAGTCAACTTCCCATTAAGGAAAGCGGTTTTGACGTCCATCTGCCAAATTTCATAGTCATGAAATGCAGCTATGGCCAGCATAATCCTAATAGACTTTATCTTGGCTACTGGTGAGAAGGTCTCGTCATAGTCAACCCCTGGGGTTTGAGTAAAGCCCTTCGCAACCAGTCTTGCCTTGAAAGTGTGTACTTTCCGTCCATGTCGGTCTTCTTCTTGAAGATCCATTTGCATCCGACTGTCTTTCGACCCGGTACGTTGTCAACCAAGTTCCAAACTTGATTGTCATACATGGACTTGATCTCGCTATCCATGGCCTCTTTCCACTTGGCAGACTCAGGGCCCGCCACTGCTTCCTGGTAGTTAGCTTGTTCATCCAAATTTATCAGTGTCCTATCACTGACAAACGTGTCCCTATCCGAAGTTATATGGAACCCATAAAACTCGGGTGGCATGCTAACCCTACCGGAACGCCTAAGAGGTATGGATACATCTGTCGGACCAACAGGAACTTCTTCCTCATGTTGGTTGCTAGTTTCTCCTAAGGTTGCGTCATCTGATGACTCTTGAATTTCATCCAGATCAATGGTACTCCCACTGTCCTCTTTGAATATAAGCTCTCTCTCTCGAAAGACCGCTCGTCTAGCTACAAAGACCACGTCCTCGCTCGGTCTGTAGAATAGATATCCAAAGGACTGTTTGGGATAACCAAGGAAGAAACACCTTTCGCTTCTTTCTGCGAGTTTGTCTTGAGTCTCTCGTCTAACGAAAGCCTCACAACCCCAGACTTTGATATGTGCCAACGAGGGAACTTTCCCCGTCCACATTTCATGAGGTGTTTTAGCAACCTTTTTAGTAGGGACAAGATTGAGGATATGGGCGGCAGTCTCTAAGGCATACCCCCAGAAGTGAATGGGAAGTGAAGCTCGACTCATCATGGAACGAACCATATCTAACAGGGTTCGGTTGCGCCTCTCTGCAACACCGTTCAACTGTGGTGTCCTGGGAGGTGTCAACTGCGAAACTATTCCGCATTCCTTTAGATAGTCTAGGAACTCGATACTTAGATACTCTCCGCCTCTGTCGGACCTGAGCATCTTTATCTTCCTGCCTAATTGATTTTCTACCTCATTTTTAAACTCTTTGAACTTTTCAAAGGTGTCCGACTTGTGCTTGATCAAGCAGATATAACCGTATCTACTAAAATCGTCGGTAAAGGTCATGTAGAACCGCGTGCCATCCTTTGTGGTTGATCTGAATGGACCACACACATCCGTGTGAATGATGTCCAGCAGACCCTCACCTCTTTCAAAAGATCCTTTGAAGGGTGATTTAGTCATCTTGCCCAACAGACAAGATTCGCATACATCATCCGACCTGAGGTCGAATGATTCCAACACTCCATCCTTTTGGAGTTGGGCGATGCGTTTCTTGCTGACGTGCCCGAGCCGACTATGCCACAGACATGCCTTTTCTACACCACTAGTAGAATCAATATAATTTACACTATGTCCTAAATTGTCAACACATTCAACAGTTTCATACACACCATCACAAGGATAAGCAGTAAAAATCAAAATACCATTTTTGAAAACAGAAATAGAACCAATTTTATTATCAAAAGAAAATTGAAATCCTTGTCTGAACAATGCGTGAAATGAAATAATGTTTCTTGCCATTTCTGGCGAATAGCAACAATTAAATAACTCTAAGCTAACATCACTACTAAGCACTAAACTATAAACGCCAATCTTGGTAACAGGGGACGATCTCCTATTGCCCATGATCAGGTTCAGTCTACCGTGCTCCACCTCCCTGCTTTCCTTTAGGCCCTGCAGATCAGAACAAATGTGAAAACCACATCCTGTATCAAGGACCCAGGAATTAGAAGATGGTGAGTTTTTAGAGATAGTGTATATACCTGCTGTCGATGGCTTTACTTTCCCATCCTTGACATCCTGCAAGTATTTAGGGCAGCTTCTCTTCCAATGACCCTTCTCTTTGCAATAAAAACAGTTGGCTTCATCGGGGTTGGCCACACAAGGAATGTGGGAAGTCTTGGTTCTCGAGCCATTACTGGATGACCCGACCTGAACCTTTTCCCTCCAATTTTGCTTAGGAGGGCCCTTCCTTTTCTTTCCTTTGCCACTTCCAATGGCTAAGACGGGCTGATTAACCGAGGGTACACTTTTACCCTTCATCCCGTCTTCAGCAACTCGAAGCATGCGATGCAACTCAGTCAGGTTAGCCTGATTGTTGTTCAAATGATAAGCCAGCCTGAACCGGTCATAAGAACTCGGTAGGGAGTTAAGCACTATGTCAACGGCCAACTCCTCTGGTACAGGCATCGCAAGCTTTCTAAGCCGCTCCATGTAACCTTGCATTCTTTGCACATGAGCGCAGATGGACTCTCCATCTTTAGGTTTGCTGTTCGTGAAGTCCTTGACCACCTCGCACCTCTCGATGCGCTCTTGCTTGCGGAACTTTTCCGCCAGCTCCTTGTGCATCTCAAAGGGCCAGTAGTCTTCATATATCCTTTGCAATTCGGGGTTCATTGTGGCGATCATGATGCAGGCCACTTTGGTCGCATCATCAGAATGTTTTTGGTACGAGGCAATTTCCTCGGGAGTAGCAGTTTCAGGGTCGACATCGACAAGCTCAGTCTCGAGAACATACTCTTTGTTCTCGTACCTCAGAGCCATCTTGATGTTTCTAATCCAGTCATTGTAGTTTGTCCCGTTCAATTGAACCTTGGAACACAGTGAGAGGATAGAGGGAACACTGGAGTTTGATTGGGGAGCGGATTGATCAGCAGAAGACATCTATAAAAGAAGGTAAGTTTAATTAGATACTTGTCGGTCCTTATAATAACCCAATATAAAATAAGGCTAGGATCCAACTATAACAATTTGCAACATAGAAGAGGGATGCCGTAATCTATAAGCAATTTTTATAAAGGTAGGCGAATGACGATTCAGCCAATTCCACCGCGGAATAATAATCTTATTATAAATGGAATTCCTAGTTTCTTTTGAGATTTATTGAACTGTTCAATAGCATGTTTAATCTCGGATATGCCCCACCGTTTGTGACTGGGATGCCGAGGATCACAAACCGGGTGTGAATAACCATGCAAATTAGCTTGGTACTCTC
This sequence comes from Cichorium intybus, assembly GCA_023525715.1. Lineage (NCBI taxonomy): Eukaryota > Viridiplantae > Streptophyta > Magnoliopsida > Asterales > Asteraceae > Cichorium > Cichorium intybus. The sequence continues at coordinate 114,819,277 of CM042009.1, read as the reverse complement.
GGGGTCCATTATCATCTCAAATTGATGTGCCGGTAAACCACACACGCTCCATCAACAATGATAACACCTGAGACACCCATTGCCACTCTTTATGAACCCCCATTGGTGTGCCGGTAAACCACACACGCTCCACCAACGTTTCATAAAGTGCAATGTGCAATTTCATGGGGTAGCATCAAATTCACATTTTTCCTAAAGTAACTAGATTGGGATTTTGTGTAAAGGTTCTAGTACTTTGATCATTATACTTTTAATGATTTAGTGGTTCTGTCAAACCCGTTCGGCTAACGACCCTCCACTGATCAGGCGAGCGGTGGGTGAGAGTGTTCACCCATTAGACTACCATTTTATAGGCAGTCTCCTTATACCCACTTTATAGACCAGCTTCGTGAATGAGGCCTACTATTGATTTGACTAACCAAATTTATCTCATATATATATAATATTAACTTTTAATAACATATATAAGATGTATTTTAAAACCCTTTAAAATATTCAAGGTTTATCTTTTAATTTTACAAAATTTAACAATTAAATTTTAAATTAAATTAAACCTTAAAATTCGATTTAATCAATTTTAATTACCAATTAATTAAATTAATTAAATCTAAATATTTTAAACATTTTAAAATATTTTTCTGGATTTATCTATTAATTTCGACAATTTAAAATTAATTAAATCCCTTTTGAATTATCTTTTAATTAACAATTAATTAAATTAATTCAAAAGAAGATAGGTTTATCCAAATTAATCAAATTAATTAAAACCTATCCTAAACCCCCTAAAAAATCGATTTCAAATAATGGGGTTTAAGGTTATCCATTTAATTAACAAATAAGGTTACCAAAAATAGAAAACCTTCTAAAACCCTAAAAGCCAAAATCGAAATTTATATGGGGGGAATTAGGGTTTCCAAAACCCTAATCCAAGAAAACGATCCACATCAAAAATTTAGGGTTTATAAGCTTTAAACCCTAAACCAGTTATATCAATTCAACAAGAAAACAAGACAGGCTCTGATACCACTGAAAGGTTTTCTGCAAACCATGAACTAAATAACCTAAGTTCACATGCAACCTATAAGGATCTATGTTTTCTTCTAATTGAACATATAACAAAAACCTAGAGGCCAATAAAAAGAAACTAAAGATCAAAACAGAAAAACCAACCTTTATTTCTTGGAAGCTGAGCAGCAAAAATATCCTGCCTCAAATGAAAGTCACACCCAAGCTAGGAGGAGAGTGGATCGAAAATTCCAGAGAGAAATAATAGAATGAGCGACTGATAATGAGGTCTAGGGTTCCCTATTTATAGGGAACCAAGAGGCAAAGCTGAAACCCTAGCCGCAGCCCATTTTTCCGGATTATCTGTACGCGCGCCGCGCCCAAGTCATTTGCGCGCCGCGCGCCGCAATTCAAATATTGAATTCGTACGGATATGTACGCGCGTCGCGGCCTTTACATTTGCGCGCCGCGCGCCGCAATTCAACTATTGAATTTGTACGACTTTAATCCCTGACCTCCTGATTAATCTAATTAATGCCACAGAAAATAATCCAATTAATTTCTGATCAATTATTAATCAAATAATATTATTTCTAATTAATATATCATCTTCATAATATATTAACAAACAATATCTTGATTTATTAGTCACATAATAAATCAAGCCTTTCTCTCTGCTTAACTTTCCAACAAACCTCCAGCCATGAGGGCAACCCAAATGGACTATGCTACTATTAATCAGGTAAATACTAATTATTAGTCATGGCTTAGACACCTAATCCAACAAAACTGCCCTAACACTTGAATGCGGATTTAGACGGTCCTGATACACACACAACGTTCTTCTTCTTTCCTTCATCTTCTACAGTCAGATTTCTCTCTTGTGTCTAAGATTGAAAATTGTTTTCATCTGGAAATATCCTAAGTTTGGAATTCGTGAACCAAAGACATTAGGGTCGAATTATCAAACAAGGAAAGTGTTACACACGTTTCCTGAATCAATCCAGATTTCCGAAATCCTTTATTTTCACAGAATTCCCCAACTATCTTGTTTGATAAATTACTGTTCTGAGAAATCATGTCGAGTGGTAACACAGTGAAGGAGATGACGAGTTCGTTTGGCAAAATGGAGAAGTTTCAAGGACAAGATTTTAGACGTTGGCAAAAGAATATGCATTTTCTCTTGACCACTTTGAAGGTTGTCTACGTTCTCAATACCCAAGGCCGCCTACTAATGAGGATGAGACACTTGAAGCAACCAGAATTCGTAACAAACGGGAGAATGACAATTACATCTGTCTGGGTCACATATTAAACGATATGTCTGATGCCCTCTTCGATATTTATCAGAATGTTGCTGAGGCTAGGGAATTATGGGATATACTTGAAGCAACATATTTGGTGGAAGATGCATCATGTGACAACTGTCAAATTAGTCAACGATAGTCAACTCAAGTCAACCAGAGCGTACGTTAGGACAATATATTGAAATGTAAATTTTATAACCTCTACGATGTATTATTGAATATTATAATACTACATAAACTAATTCAAATTAATTATGCGAACAAACACTGCAAAGTTTGATGTTTTTGAAAAAAAAAAAAATTTACGTCGTAAATAGTGTCCGGCGTGAATAGTGATCGGTAAATTCAAAACTCGTCGGAATATTACAAATTTTATATCAAAACGTAGAAAAAAAACGACAGTTCCAAATATATATTTATATTTTTACCAAACGTTATATATAAAAAGTTATAATACAAAAGCGTTTAATTTAACTTGAAAGCGACGCTTGATTATTAAAATATTTATATAATATTAAAAAAAAAATTTCAAAAGAGACCTACTTTTGTTGACATGAGATTCAAGACCATCGGCCGATTTTGAATATTGAAAGTTTTTGAACAAAATTTATTATTATTATTTAATTTTTATTTTATTATATATAAAGCGGGCCCTACATAATTATTTATTCGATTTATATATTTTACCCTCAAAAAATTCGTATTTTCATTTCGAACACTAGGTATTCAATACGTATTGTTAAATTTATCAAAAATATTAAGTCATTTTATAAAACGAAAAATTTACCGTCAAAACCGTATCATCGATACGGACAACCTGATGTCAAAATATAATATTATTGATATTAGTTTTATATTTAATATTTTCTTTTTCTTTAAAATGAAATTGTATTTACATTTAAACCCTATATTTTCAATAAACTTACAATTAATACCCTTTCGTTAATTCGTTAAAGACTTTTAGTTAAAAAAATTGATATTATTATACTACGATTTTTGTAGATTATATTTCTATAAACGAAAATTATGTGTTTTAATTAAAAACAGTTAAATCTATTTAAAGAGTATTTTAAGGGTATGTTTTGTCATAAACAAAAATTCTAAAAGCTATAAAAGTCGAATATATGTATATTGAGGGCCGCTATACGAAAATAAACCTACTATAAATAGAGGCTTAAATCCTCTCATTTCTCACAACTCATATCTCGATCTTTATATCACTAGATAGTATTGCTAAAAGATTCTTCGATATATATATATATATATATATATATATATATATATATATATATATATATATATATATATATATATATATATATATATATATATATACGAAGAATGAGCATTAGAAGTAGATATTCCAGTTATATAGTGAGTTCGAGTTATAAGCACGAAGAGTCGGACGATCTAACAACAATTGGCGATAAGGTCCTAGTTGACATTGAGGTGAGTTCATACCCCTTCTTTATATCTTTATTCAAGTTTTTAAGGGGGAGAATACAAGTTATACTATAAAAATAGCTATTTATACTCATTTGTAAAAATAGTAAACAAAATGTGAATTTTGTAAACATCATTATGACAACAATTCAATTATAGTTCCAAAATATAATATTGAATGATGTACTTACGAGAGCGGTGTCTAGGCCGATTATTTGGGCTAGGTTGCTGGATTTACGAAAGGCTTATACGCTGAAAGGGTCCTGCCTCCTCATTTGATCTTCTACCTGGCCGTTCTTTATTTGATAGTCATGAAATATTATATTGGAATTAATAAAGGGTATAACCAATTTATTACACCACTATTGTGGAGAATATATCTTAAAAGAAGTTCTTTATAACCATCTAAATAAGTTATTTCACATATATTTGTGAATATATGCTTTTCACAACGGAATACTAAAAATAAACTATTATTGGAATAGTTTGTTGATACAAATGTTACTATGACGTTTTAAAGAAGACAAATAATTATATAAAATATATAATTATTATTCATTACTATATTATCATAGGAAAAATGATAATGGACAAATACAAAGGTTTTTCATATACAAACTTTAACAAGTTGATTGATACATACATTTTTGTGAGACGGGTCTTCACAGTACTTATTTAAGTACATACTATAAGTCCTGAAATTTATAACCAGAGTCTCGGTAAGAGAGCGTGATATTTGTGTATAGATCTATACGGGATTGACAACCCCGCACCTGAGCTGCTAGCTACAGCTAGACCGACGGGTCTGAGGTGACAAATGTCATAACAGTCCGACGCCTGAAGAACGTCGAAGCAGGCCTACATGGTCACAGTATGGTTATAGGGCGTCTCGCATGGGAAATCAACTTTATAAATTGTTTACGTGGAAATATACATTTTCAAGGGTTTTATACTACAAACTACGCTATACATTTTAGTCTTTGGATTTTTAAGTCTTGGATACATTCATAAGAAAATATGGGATTTTCTTGGAGTACAATACTACCTTTTTACAAGGAAAGAGATTCCTCATATAAGTTTTATGGCATTAAAACTATATTTTAACGAGTTACAAATATAAGTATGGTTTTACTTATACATATTGGTTCTATGAAATTAAAACTACGTTTTATCAAAGATATAAATATAAGTACGGTTTACTTATACATACGAGTTTTATGGAATTAAAACTACAATTAGTCTACGAGTAAACATGTATTTTCACTGTTTCATACAACAATAAAACTACGTAATACTATTTTCAAGTATAGAAATACTTATACATTTACAGTCTTTGGGTTTTAAGACTACGACTCATTTATAAGAAAATATTGGATTTTCTGGTTTCCAACACTATCTTTTTACAAGGAAAAAGGATTATGGATTTTCTCACACAAAAATCTTATGAACTCTCCAACGTAATGTTGACACTCTTTCAAACTACTTGTATTCTCAGGAAATTGATAGGGTAACTACAACCTTTGACGATGGGTCGCTATGGCGTCATACTATGTATTTTGATATCATATTGTAATTGTATTCAAAACATACAATCTTCTGAACTATTGTAACATTTACAATTCTCTATATGATGGATGTGTTTGCTTTGATCACTATTGTACAAACGTTGTTGTGATACTGTTCATGAAGTCATCCACCCTCAGACGTTTCCGCCATCGTGGTTTGGGGGTGTGACAGATTGGTATCAGAGCATTGTTTATAGTGAACTAAGTATATCAATCCATTTAAGATATACAACTATAAATACAATGGGACTAAAACTCTCTAAAACAATCTGTACAAAGTATACTTTAAAATACAATGATATTTTTATAAAGTATAAGTACAAGTACATACATACTAGAACCAGAACAATACATGAGTAATAAGATGAGTTGAACACTACGAGTAGGCCTAGGTAGTTATGTAATCATACCTAGGACAGATAGAGCCTGATCAACTGTATTTGTCCAAGGTATGACTAACATGTACTTAGAAATAGTCGTAGTAAACAACAAGTCTAAAAACTTACCAAGAACCATATACAAAGAAACTCTAAAACAAAATATAAAGCTAAAATACTATAGGAGTATTTTATAATACTATGGAACCATACATCTAGACACTTTATGTACCTCTTATACCCCTATCCTTACATAGTAGACATGACAATTCGATAATACCTGACCAATAACTATTATCGAAAACCTACCATCATCCCTACCAACAGTTCCATTAAACTAATATTGGTAGAAATTCAATCTGAAAGCCGAAGGCGGGCTATGTCACCTGCCAAGTCTTCTGGTTTCTCTTCACTTGTGATCTTGAGAAAATCATGGTTAAAACCACTCATAGCAGAAACAGAAGGCAGAGATTGTTGCTGTGTATGGGTCCCTGATGAAGCCTCCTCCCTCTTCTGAACCTTTCTTTTCTTGTAAACAGCCTTAAAGGCAGCTTGCCTCAATCTCTTTGTGGTATCAGTTATCTTCGAACTGGAACCCTCGATTATTGCTCTTTTCTCGTTCTCTAGACCAAGTATTACGTCTCCTTTACTAGGATTATTATCCAATTCCTGTTGCATAAATACTTTCAGTCATTACAATCTCATGGTATTAAAATTGGGGAAAATAAATACAATTCTTAACCTGAGTATGGTTAATAAGAGTTTGTAGACTCTTAATCTTTCGTCGAGGCCAACTTTTGATGCCTAACTTCCTACAGCGTTGCTTCAACTGTGTTGATCCAACGTTGAGTTTCCTTGCAGCTTCCAAAATCGGCTTGTCAAAATGCATGGATATTGTTTCCTTACTCAACGCATGACTAGAACCCCTTTGTCTACGAATTTCAAAGGTTCTTGGAATCGAGGTTGAAACGTTTTCATTTTGGATCAATTGTGTATGATCCTGATCACTAACACTTTCATTGTTACCTATTATGGGTAATAGTTTTTGATTTTCAGAATCAACCATAAACCCAGAATTCCCATTCTTGAAACTTTCTAAGTTACTTTGGATCAATTGAAAATGATCCTGATATTGAAAACCACCCACGGACTCAGAATTCGCTGAAGCAAGCCCGATAGTGTCATCGTGGATCGACTGTATTTGATCCTGATTTTGAATATCAGTTTGAAACCTCTGATTTGCTAGATCTACTCCACTATGCAGTATGGGCACGTTCGTGCTTAGATTATCATCATCTACAAATGGATCTGTGTATAACGTATGTTAGACAATTAAGCAAAGTAAACATAAAGCTTAACAAAATGACTTAACCTGGAAGTATATATTGAGATTGCCCAACAACGATGTCTTGATTTAAAGTCAGTGGATCTTCAGGAAGAATACTCATCAGAGGAAAAACTTCAAGATCATCTTGAGGTTGATCCAGCGGTAATATATCTGGAAAATCTATACCTCACATAATTTAAAACAAAAAATCAAAATGCTAGAAAAAGGAATAAGAAATAAAAGGAGTTTAGGATACTATAATTACCAAACCCCAGTGGAGGTATCTGATTAAACGATAGGGAGGTACCCTCTTCCCTTAAGAAATTCAGCTCAGAGTCTGACAATTTATCCATAGGAGATCTGTTTTCCATACCTCGATATAGAAATCTGAGATTATATAAGAATAAACTGATAGTAGGAAAGAATGAGACTGAAAAGATGTAGATATGGATGATACTACATACCCGTTTATATAGTATCTTACAGCTGGAACTGAAAGGACAACCCACGTTCTTATTACCGAAATTCAAAATATTTACAGTAGGTGCAATCTTTTCACTACCCTAATTGATATCCTTTTCTAAATTCGCGGCTTGACTCCGATGAGGACAGGATAACGAAAAGACATTATATATATATATATATATATATATATATATATATATATATATATATATATATATATATATATATATATATATATATATATATATATATATATATATCTTCTGATAACGAAATAGTTCAAAGAACAGTTAATTCTATAATTATCTAATCATAACTAATGAATTAGAACATACTCATCTAGCATCTGTACAGCTCGTGGTTCACCTATATCTTACGTACTTCCTTCCATCCTACGAGTATCAACTGTAAAATGAAATCACATATCATATCTTAAACATCCTCAGGCATTTTCATAATACTTAACTCAAATGATTAAGAAATCAATAGCTAATACAAATCACAATTATAGAATATCATATGCTATCAACACGAAACCCCGAATTTCGCGATTTTTCCAAATCAACCGTTAAAAAACATCACAATATTTGGACTCAATACAACAAATATTAGCAACCTACATATGAGGTGAACCAATGCATACTTTTAGATTTGGACATCTAGGGTTTGAACCCTAACACTCAAAATTTCTAACCTTGTGAATTAAGAACTCGAGAACGCGTTTCGGGCGTTAAACCCAACCTTCCCAAAACTTCTCCTACACAAAACTCTTGATCAAAATAACCAAATTTGACACCTTTTACTTTGAAAATAACCTAAGAGGATTTTTGATTTGTAAATGGGGTAAATAAGGAAAGCTGCCCAAATAACCCCGCTAACACAGGTTAGCCAGTAAACTTAGCATTGTTAACTTCTAAAAATCCGACCCGTACTCCGAAACCCAACCCGTGTAATTCTACTGGATGCAACAGTAAGTAGAACACGCCCCGTGTAACTTCTGTAAAGTTAAACAGTTTCGAAAATGTGTACTACATGAGCCGAGTGACTCCTACACGACCCATGTAACTCCTTTATACTATTTTTAAGTTTTAAACTCCTTCTAAATGAATTTCTAATCCTCCTAACTCACATAACAACCTAGTAACTCTTATTTATACTAGGATTAACTCAAGTTACTTATCGAAAATATCACGACATTACACTCCAAAATCAAAGCAATTAGAAACTAGGAAGCACCAAGCGTGGACCTGAATTTACCTACGAACGTGAGGACCAGATGAAACTCAAATACCCACATCTCTTCCCAAACCCATGAGGATCCATTCAAAGTGCTAAATTTCGGGACGAAATTCTTTCTAACGGGTAGATAATGTGACAACTGTCAAATTAGTCAACGATAGTCAACTCAAGTCAACCAGAGCGTACGTTAGGACAATATATTGAAATGTAAATTTTATAACCTCTACGATGTATTATTGGATATTATAATACTACATACACTAATTCAAATTAATTATGCGAACAAACACTGCAAAGTTTGATGTTTTTGAAAAAAAAAAATTTACTTCGTAAATAGTGTCCGGCGTGAATAGTGATCGGTAAATTCAAAACTCGTCGGAATATTACAAATTTTATATCAAAACGTAGATAAAAAAACGACGGTTCCAAATATATATTTATATTTTTACCAAACGTTATATATAAAAAGTTATAATACAAAAGCGTTTAATTTAACTTGAAAGCGACGCTTGATTATTAAAATATTTATATAATATTAAAAAAAAAAATTTCAAAATAGACCTACTTTTGTTGACATGAGATTCAAGACCATCGGCCGATTTTGAAAATTGAAAGTTTTTGAACAAAATTTATTATTATTATTTAATTTTTATTTTATTATATATAAAGCGGGCCCTACTTAATTATTTATTCAATTTATATATTTTACCCTCAAAGAATTCGTATTTTCATTTCGAACACTAGGTATTCAATACGTATTGTTAAATTTATCAAAAATATTAAGTCATTTTATAAAACGAAAAATTTACCGTCAAAACCGTATCATCGATATGGACAACCTGATGTCAAAATATAATATTATTGATATTAGTTTTATATTTAATATTTTCTTTTTCTTTAAAATGAAATTGTATTTACATTTAAACCCTATATTTTCAATAAACTTACAATTAATACCCTTTCGTTAATTCGTTAAAGACTTTTAGTTAAAAAAATTGATATTATTATACTACGATTTTTGTAGATTATATTTCTATAAACGAAAATTATGTGTTTTAATTAAAAACTGTTAAATCTATTTAAAGAATATTTTAAGGGTATGTTTTGTCATAAACAAATTCTAAAAGCTATAAAAGTCGAATATCTGTATATTGAGGGCCGCTATACGAAAATAAACCTACTATAAATAGAGGCTTAAATCCTCTCATTTCTCACAACTCATATCTCGATCTCTATATCACTAGATAGTATTGCTAAAAAATTCTTCGATATATATAGATATATACGAAGAAAGAGCATTAGAAGTAGATATTCCAGTTATATAGTGAGTTCGAGTTATAAGCACGAAGAGTCGGGCGATCTAACAATAATTGGCGATAAGGTCCTAGTTGACATTGAGGTGAGTTCATACCCCTTCTTTATATCTTTATTCAAGTTTTTAAGGGGGAGAATACAAGTTATACTATAAAAATAGCTATTTATACTCATTTGTAACAATAGTAAACAAAATGTGAATTTTGTAAACATCATTATGACAACAATTCAATTATAGTTCCAAAATATAATATTGAATGATCTACTTACGAGAGCGGTGTCTAGGCCGATCATTTGGGCTAGGTTGCTGGATTTCCGAAAGGCTTATACGCTGAAAGGGTCCTGCCTCCTCATTTGATCTTCTACCTGGCCGTTCTTTATTTGATAGTCATGAAATATTATATTGGAATTAATAAAGGGTATAACCAATTTATTACACCACTATTGTGGAGAATATATCTTAAAAGAAGTTCTTTATAACCATCTAAATAAGTTATTTCACATATATTTGTGAATATATGCTTTTCACAACGGAATACTAAAAATAAACTATTATTGGAATAGTTTGTTGATACAAATGTTACTATGACGTTTTAAAGAAGACAAATAATTATATAAAATATATAATTATTATTCATTACTATATTATCATGGGAAAAATGATAATGGACAAATACAAAGGTTTTTCATATACAAACTTTAACAAGTTGATTGATACATACATTTTTGTGAGACGGGTCTTCACAGTACTTATTTAAGTACATACTATAAGTCCTGAAATTTATAACCAGAGTCTCGGTAAGAGAGCGTGATATTTGTGTATAGATCTATACGGGATTGACAACCCCGCACCTGAGCTGCTAGCTACAGCTAGACCGACGGGTCTGAGGTGACAAATGTCATAACAGTCCGACTTCTGAAGAACGTCGAAGCAGGCCTACATGGTCACAGTATGGTTATAGGGCGTCTCGCATGGGAAATCAACTTTATAAATTGTTTACGTGGAAATATACATTTTCAAGGGTTTTATACTACAAACTACGCTATACATTTTAATCTTTGGATTTTTAAGACTTGGATACATTCATAAGAAAATATGGGATTTTCTTGGAGTACAATACTACCTTTTTACAAGGAAAGAGATTCCTCATATAAGTTTTATGGCATTAAAACTACATTTTAACGAGTTACAAATATAAGTATGGTTTTACTTATACACATTGGTTCTATGAAATTAAAACTACGTTTTATCAAAGATATAAATATAAGTACGGTTTACTTATACATACGAGTTTTATGGAATTAAAACTACAATTAGTCTACGAGTAAACATGTATTTTCACTGGTTCATACAACAATAAAACTACGTAATACTATTTTCAAGTATAGAAATACTTATACATTTACAGTCTTTGGGTTTTAAGACTACGACTCATTTATAAGAAAATATTGGATTTTTTGGTTTCCAACACTATCTTTTTACAAGGAAAAAGGATTATGGATTTTCTCGTACAAAAATCTTATGAACTCTCCAACGTAATGTTGACACTCTTTCAAACTACTTTTATTCTCAGGAAATTGATAGGGTAACTACAACCTTTGACGATGGGTCGCTATGGCGTCATACTATGTATTTTGATATCATATTGTAATTGTATTCAAAACATACAATCTTCTGAACTATTGTAACATTTACAATTATGTATATGATGGATGTGTTTGCTTTGATCACTATTGTACAAACGTTGTTGTGATACTGTTCATGAAGTCATCCACCCTCAGACGTTTCCGCCATCGTGGTTTAGGGGTGTGACACATCAAGTAACAAATTCCTAGTTTCTGATTTTAAAAACTATAAAATGGTAGATACACGATCAGTAATGGAACAATACAATGAAATCCTACGAATTTTGGGTCAAGTTACTCTTCATAATATGAAGATGGATGAATGCATTGTTGTTTCGGGTGTGATTGACAAACTTCCACCCTCTTGGAAGGATTTCAAACACAATCTGAAACAACAAAGTGAAGAATTGACTCTAGTTCAACTTGGAAGTCATTTGAGAATCGAAGAGGGACTTCGTATTCAAGAAAATGATAAAGGAACTGGAAAAGGCAAATATGATGTTGGATAGCCCCAAGTCCACATGGTTGAAGCTGAAAACAACAAGTCTAACAACAAGGGCAAGGGTAAAAACGTAAATTTGATGGCCCTAACAAATCCAACAAGAAATCCAAGGATGCAAAGGATATTGTGTGTTGGAGATGCAAACTGAAAGGTCATGTGAAGCGTGACTGTCGGGTGAAACTTGGTAATAATAATGCTAGTGGTAGTGGAAGTGGTGCTGGTGGCAGTGGGTCTAAAGACCAATCTGCACCTAAAGGTCAGTTTGTAATTGATCTTGTTAGTTCAGTACCTAATGTTCTTTCACTAACTCCCGAAGTTTCTTTTGTACAGGAGGCTGATATTGGTTCGTGGTGGATTGGGGGTACAAACGTTGTTGTGATACTGTTCATGAAGTCATCCACCCTCAGACGTTTCCGCCATCGTGGTTTGGGGGTGTGACACATCAAGTAACAAATTCCTAGTTTCTGATTTTAAAAACTATAAAATGGTAGATACACGATCAGTAATGGAACAATACAATGAAATCCTACGAATTTTAGGTCAAGTTACTCTTCATAATATGAAGATGGATGAATGCATTGTTGTTTCGGGTGTGATTGACAAACTTCCACCCTCTTGGAAGGATTTCAAACACAATCTGAAACATCAAAGTGAAGAATTGACTCTAGTTCAACTTGGAAGTCATTTGAGAATCGAAGAGGGACTTCGTATTCAAGAAAATGATAAAGGAACTGGAAAAGGAAAATCTGATGTTGGACAGCCCCAAGTCCACATGGTTGAAGCTGAAAACAACAAGTCTAACAACAAGGGCAAGGGTAAAAACGTAAATTTGATGGCCCTAACAAATCCAACAAGAAATCCAAGGATGCAAAGGATCTTGTGTGTTGGAGATGCAAACTGAAAGGTCATGTGAAGCGTGACTGTCGGGTGAAACTTGGTAATAATAATGCTAGTGGTAGTGGAAGTGGTGCTGGTGGCAGTGGGTCTAAAGACTAATCTGCACCTAAAGGTCAGTTTGTAATTGATCTTGTTAGTTCAGTACCTAATGTTCTTTCACTAACTCCTGAAGTTTCTTTTGTACAGGAGGCTGATATTGGTTCGTGGTGGATTGATACTTGTTCCACACATAACGTGTGTAATGATGAACGGTGGTTCACGAAGTTGAACTTAATAAATAATAGTTCGGTGTTACGCATGGCGCACGAGGGATCAAACCCAATATTAGGAACTGGTGTTGTTAGTAGTATGTTTACTTCAGGAAAAACAATTACTTTGTTTGATGTTTTATATGTTCCAAGGGTTCGAAAGAACCTTGTGTCTAGTGGTTTGCTGAATTGTGTGGGTTTTAAGCAAGTTATCATGTCGAACAAGTTTGTATTATCTAAATGTGGGATATTTGTAGGATTTGGTTACTATTGTGAACGTGTATGGAAACTAAATGTTGTTAATATGTTTGCATCAAATGACAATCCGTTTTTATGACTTCTGCGCCTAATGTTGATAATTCTATGTTATGTCATAATAGATTAGGACATGTTAATTTTAGAAGAATGGTTGAAATGTCAAAATCCAAATTGATTCCAGCTTTTGACATTAATTCTGAAAAATGCAAAACATGTATGTTAACTAAAATTACAAAAGAACCGTTTCTGAATGCTAGTAGGAAATCGGGTGTTTTGGAATTAATTCATAGTGACCTTTGTGATTTTCATGCTACACCTTCTTTGGGAAATAATAAGTACATTGTTACATTTATAGATGATTCAAGCCGGTTTTGTTATGTATATGTGTTACATTCCAATGATGAAGCTTTGGAAAAGTTTAAAATATACAAAACCGAGGTCAAATTACAATTGGGTATTTCGATAAATTGTGTTCGGACGGATAGGGGAGGAGAGTATATGGATTCTCAATACTTTCAATCAGTTGGAATCATACATGAAACTACAGCTCCATACACACCACAACAAAATGGTGTTTCTGAACGGAAAAATCGAGTTTTAAAGGAAATGGTAAACTCGATGCTTTCTTATTCGGGTTTAAGTGAAGGCTTTTGGGGTGAAGCTATGCTCACAGCCAATTATGTGCTAAATCGGGTTCCAAATAAAAGGAACAAAGTGACCCCTTATGAGCTTTGGCACAAGAAAGCTCCAAATTTGAGTTATTTTCGAATTTGGGGATGTCGAGCAGTTCTGAGATTACCCGAACCCAAAAAGAAGAATTTGGGTGAAAGAGGAATTGATAGTATATTCATTGGATATGATGAACATTCCAAGGCTTATAGGTTCTATATCATAGAACCTAATGAGGCAGTTTCCGTTCATACTTTAATAGAGTCGCGTAATGTGATTTTTGATGAGCTGCGTTTTTCTTCCATTCAAAGGCCAAAGGATCTGATCCCTAGCACAAGTGAAGTGCCTAAATCAGATGGTAAAGAAGTCATTTCAACTCCAGAAACGCAGCAGCCTCGTAAAAGCAAACAAGGTCGAGTTGCAAAAAGATTTTGGTCCTGATTTTCAACTGTACTTGGTGGAAGGATCAATAGATGAAATAAGGACACAAATTCATTACTCTTATCATTCTGAGGAGGATCCAAAGACCTTCAAACAGGCTATGGAATCTCGGGATGTTGCTTTTTGGAAAGAAGCAATTAATGATGAAATGTCATCAATTTTGGAGAACAACACTTGGGTGTTATCTGATCCACCTCCTGGTTCTAAACCTTTGGGATGTAAATGGATTTTCAAAAATAAAATGAAGGTAGATGGAACTATTGATAAGTTCAAGGCTCGTTTGGTCATACAAGGATTTAGATAAAAAACCGGTATCAATTATTTTGATACGTATGCACCGGTAGCATGAATTTCTACCATTAGATTGTTACTTGCTTTGGCAGCTATTCACAATCTAGTGATTCATCAAATGGATGTCAAAACAGCCTTCTTGAATGGTGATCTTGACGAGGAAGTTTATATGAAACAACCAGAGGGTTTTGTTTTTCCCAAAAAGGAGCAAAAGGTATGTAAACTTGTGAAATCATTGTATGGACTTAAACAAGCTCCAAAACAATGGCATTTGAAGCTTGATGAAGTGATTTTGTCTAGTGGTTTTTATTTAAATCAATCTGACAAATGTGTTTACAGCCGGTTTGATTCTTCAGGATCTGGTGTGATTATTTGCTTATATGTGGATGATATGTTGATTTTTGGTACTGATCAACATCAGGTTGATGCAACTAAGAATTTATTGTCATCAAAATTCTCCATGAAGGACATGGGGGAGGGATGTAATCCTGTGAATAAGGATTAAACGTGTGAGCAAAGGACTTGCTATTACACAGTCTCATTATGTTGAGAAAATTCTCAAAAGGTTTAATTATAGTGATTGTACACCTGTTAGCACTCCCATGGATCCTAGCATGAAGTTGATGCCTAATAGTGGCAAAGCAATATCACAACTTGAGTACTCGCAAGCTATTGGTTCTTTGATGTATGTTATGACTAGCACTCGTCCTGATATAGCTTATGCAGTAGGAAGATTGAGTAGTTTTACTCATAATCCTAGTACTCAACATTGGCAAGTTGTTCATCGTGTATTTAAGTATTTAAAAGGAACCAAGGATTACAGTTTGTGTTATTTAGGATTTCCTTCAGTGTTAGAAGGATATTCTGATGCAAGTTGGATATCTAATGGAGAAGATCATTCTTCTACTAGTGGTTGGGTATTTTTGCTTGGAGGAGGTGCTATTTCATAGGCATCTAAAAAGCAAACTTGCATAACAAGTTCAATAATGGAATCTGAAGTTGTTGCATTAGGTGCTGCTAGTAAGGAAGCAGAATGGTTAAAGAATTTAATCTATGAGATTCCATTGTGGAAGAAACCGATTGCACCATTATCTATTCGTTGTGATAGTGCTGCCACATTGGCTAAAGCTTATATTCAGGTTTATAATGGCAAATCTAGACATATTGGTGTTAGACATGGCATTATTAGAAATTTAATAATGGATGGTGTCATTTCGGTAGAGTTTGTTAAATCGCAACAAAATTTTGCGGACCATCTTACGAAAAGTTTGGCGCGGGACTTAGTGCACAAGTCTGTTATAGGGATGGGATTAAAGTCTATATAAATTCTTATGGATGAGACACCCAATTCCCCTCTAATACAATGTTAGAGGTTGAATTCAATGTAGAAAGCTCATTTATATGGATTGAAACACACATCATAAATATCCCAAGGTAAGTGTGTTTGTACCTGCAGTGAGACCAGGATGAATTTACTTTCTTAAGGATTCTTTTGATAAAATGTACGCATGTACATGAATAAAAGAATCACCTATATAATCGTGAAGTGTAGCCGTACTTCAAAAAGCTTGGGACTTGGCTTTTATACGATCAAGAATGGATTGGGACACTCAACTTTATAATAGTGTCATGTAGTTTTTGTTTTAGATGATTGTTGAAACTAATGTGTATGTTATCTTCAGGTATTCAAACGAGTTGATGGGTTCAATCTATAAGACACCCAGATTTCTCGAATATTTGAATTATATAATATACTAACATGAAAATTCAATCGTATCGATATTTTTATTTATGCATTAGTTTGAGATTTTTTGTTCTAAGGTTTGTTATTTCATGGTTACACTAAAATAGGGGAGGATTGTTGGTGATTTTAGTGTCACCAACTACATTCGGTGTAATGGAATTAATAAGTGTATCAAGGGTGACAATTTTAGTTTTGATACAAGTTAGGAGGTGCGGGAGTGCACACTTGTATCAACTAAATGTCGTCGGTACGCAAATTAAACGAGGGTTTCAAGGGGGCTTGCCCCCATGAGCATGGGTTCAAATGGGGCTGCGGCCCCTTTGCGGGGTCCAAGGGGCAGCGCCCCTGGCGGGGGTCCCTAAACTGCCCTAACACTTGAATGCGGATTTAGACGCTCCTGATACACAGAACGTTCTTCTTCTTTCCTTCATCTTCTGCAGTCGAATTTTATCTCTTGTGCCTAAGATTGAACATTGTTTTCATCAGGAAATATCCTAAGTTTGGAATTCGTGAAGCTAAGGCATTAGGGTCGAGTTATCAAACAAGGAAAGTGTTACACATGTTTCCTGAATCAATCCAGATTTACGAAATCCTTTATTTTCACAGAATTCCCCAACAATAATTCAAAATTTTGGGGAAATTTTTTAGGGCTTTCTTCCTCCTTAGCGAACTCAATCTCCCTTTCTCTCTTTCGGGCTTTCTCTTTCTCTTTCCTGATCTTCCAACTCTTTCACTCATTAGTGATGTTTGTTTTGAAGAAGATATTTAGATGAATCAGTAAGGGCTAGAGGGAGAGGAAAACGAGAGAGGAAGAGGGGTAATCTAGGGTGGAGATATGGATTTCAAGTTGGCAAACCCTGAATTGCTGTGAACGGAGAGGAACGAGAGAGCCGGAAATAAGACGACACACCAATTAATTCATGTTGACACACAAATTTAATAAAGTGTACTTTGTGTTTTTTATTTCATTTTATGACATTAAAACATGACACACAAAATTTTAAGTCGTGAATTTTATAAAAAATGACAGATTTACGACACACAATTATGTATGTCGTGAATCCTTCAAATTTTAAGAAACATGACATTTTCTTTATGACACACATTTTTGCATGTCATAAATTAGCGTGTGTCATTGTTCATGTGTCATTAACGATATATTTTCTAGTAGTTTCACTTCATCATTCATCATAATTGAAACCACTGAAATCAAAACCCCAAACTAACCTGATGAAAATCATTCCATGCTACCTTTTTTACTTCGATTCAACAAGAGATAGAGTAGAGAGGGGAAGGTGATGGTGGTGGTGGTGGTGGTGGCTCCAATTTCAGTAAAAGTTATGGTGTTGTTAGCTTTGACATCAGCAAAGGACACGGGGTGGTGACTCAACAACATTTATCGTCAAACACATATGCCATATAGGGCTAGTGATGGTGAAGAGATAAAGGGTGAGGGATGGAGATGAGGCTGTTGACCGGAGAGAGAGAGAGAGAGAGAGAGAGAGAGAGAGAGAGAGAGAGAGAGAGAGAGAGAGAGAGAGAGAGAGAGAGAGAGAGAGAGAGAGAGAGAGATTTAAATTATAGTTGTTATTAAAATAAATAAAATAGAATACAAAAAAAAGGTAAAAGAGGAAACAATTTTTTCAACTTTTTCAAGGATCAAAACCACAAAAACTTTACAATTTTTTATAAAATGATATTAAATTGAAGAAAAAAAAAAACTAGTTTGGTTTCAAACCATGAATCGAGGAATCGATTTTTGATAACTTTCAAAATAGGCGTTTGGGTTTTTGTTGTTATCAGGAGTTGAGGTATTTTAATGAATGCAGGACAAGTGTTTGATAAAAATCCACACCCACTTACTTAAATATCGCATCAATTGGGCTCTAGTTCTTAGCTTTGTATAAGAACTAAGATGATATCTGTTAAATATCCTAAATTCTGCCCAGTTATATCTGCATATTCGGCTCTTCTCTCTCCTCGCATAACTCTACGCTGTTTACCTCTTTTCCACCCACAGATGATACACAGGTTTGATTCGTTTTACTTCTGCCTCCACAAATTTGTCATGAACTCAGGTAACTCCAATTTTGTTTCCATATAAAAATTTTCAATCGCACTTCATAAATTATAATACATTAATACAGAGCGATCAAACCCCTCTTTACCTTGAAAATACAGTTATGCTTAGCGGCTAACTGATGAGTTTTCTGACAATGTGATGGATAGTCTCCCCTTTAGTTTATACAGTCATTATCCGGACATCACAATATCATGTATGTTCAAATATTGAGTTTTCGAACCCTTGTAGTTCCTCAATGTTAGCATCTTCACTCAGCTTTCCATGTAGAAATGACATTTAAGAGTTCCACCTTTGTTGAGCATTACTGTATCCATACGAGTCACAAGTGCATAAACTTTTGAATAATCAATTCGATACCTCTATGAGCAGCCTTTTGCTACTAAGAAGGATTTTATTAAAAGTAAAGCTAGCGAGAAGCTAGGAGTACAAGGTGTTCATACATTCCGTTTGCGGGTTGTTACACGGGTTCACCTAATCCATATTTCCTCCTTTTCTAGAACAAAGAGAATCACAGTAGTGCTTCCTTTTAATGGCTTCATTGTACGGAATTGGATTACTATTTTCTGCACTTCATCCATTTAGGAAGTTGTCCTGTTTGTCTACTAGGTTTTCTGGTTCATCTTCTTCATTGGTGACGACAGCTATATCATTATCACTCATCCTTCAAAGCTTGTATGTCCGCCATTCTGGTCCATTGTGAATTTCTGATAATGTGTGACTAGAGAACTCTTTAAATTCATCTACTGACGTATATTCAAAAATCCTTTTTGCTTCCTCAGCTGAACAGACAACAAGTTCCAATTGTATGTTAAAGTCATCAAAGTTTCATTCTGGTGGAAGGCAATGTTTACAGAGGCTACTTTTGGAAAAACCTGAACATCCAAGATAAAGATCTGCTTGTGGACTATTTAGGGGAAGTACGAGAAAATACTGAAGAAAAAAGGCATGTCATTAACATTGGCTTCAGTTGTTGTAACAAAGTAAATTTTGAAGATCACGATGATCTAATGGGTATTAAAGTTCTAACCATATATTGCGTTCGTTGTAAATGTTATCATCATAAATGAATCGATGTACACTGTAAAATTTCATGGTAAAATTTTGAAGATCATGATGATCTAATGGGTATTAAAGTACTAAGCATGTATGATATTCGTTGTAAAAGCCATCACCGTACGATGTACACGGTAAAATTTTCTTCGTATCATGTTTTGTATTTATATGGGTGCTTAATAAATACAACATAGAAATAAATTTCTCACGATCGTGCACATAGCCCCCTCTTTCTTTCCTTTCGGGGTTGCCGGCCCTAGGGTTTCAATGGAAGAGCAACTCCCTGATGATATCCTTGAGCAGATCCTGAAAAGATTGGATGTGAGGGATCTAATTCGATGCAAAAGCGTGTGTAAGTCATGGAAAATTTTCATCTCCACCTCTCGTTTCATTAAAGCACACCTCAACCATTGTTACAGTACTCATTGCAATAATAATGATGTGGATACAAGAGTTGTCATGCAAAGGAGTCATTTTCGCTATCAGTCACGTCGATTTGAATTTGACGACGAGTTGTTTAATCACTCATATTGTCATCTTCTTGGTTCTTCCAATGGCCTGGTTTGCATCTCTCGTTTCGGTACTGAAATTCTAGTAGCCAATCCCTCTACCAGAGAGGTGAAAAGAATAAAAGAACCCCAAATTCGTAATGTTGTTTCGTTATGTGGGGGTTTTGGCTATGATACATCTATGGATGACTACAAGATTATGTTAGGGTTCAAGAAAAGTGATGGCCAAACCTGTTTTCAAGTGTTGACTTTGAAGTCAAATGTTTGGAAAGTAATCGGAGATGTGAACTATTCCGTTGTTAGTAGGATTGGTATCTTATGCAATGGGGCACTTCATTGGGTTATGAAAGATGCTTCATCTCAAGATAACAAGAACGTGATTATTTCGTTCCGTTTATCTGAAGAGGAATTTACAGAAATCCCCCAACCTGAAGATATGGGATATGAAGCTGGTGTCGCTCGCCACCCGACTATGCGTTTAGGGATTATGGAAGAATGTTTATGTGTATTTAATTATGAGGAACTTACTGATAACTTATGGATGATGAAGAACTACAATGTAAGGCAGTCTTGGGGAATGGTTGGAAAGGATTGTGATAGAAAGTTTTTTGTACACTGCTTTAAAGAGCTGATGCATTACATTCCACATAAAAGGTCATTGTGCCATGATATGTGGTTTAGCAGTACTCGGGAGTTTATTGGTGCTCCTATATTTGTGAAGAGTCTTGTATCTCCCCATGTTAATGGGAACCCAAAGAGAAAGAGGCAGGCAAGTAACAGCAAGGAGAGTCGCAAGGTGTGTTCTAAATATTTATTGGTTCTTTTGTTTATCACATAATACAAACTGCAGACTTATTCCTGGCTTCTAAATTCTTATTTATGTTTATGCTCATTACATCGCTAACAAATTGTGTTGATCTCGACCTCATAGCTCCGGCTTCATATTTACTCATGTGAGGCTTTCATTTTCTTGTGCAACAGATGAGTTCTGCATACAGTTATCATCATTGAACGCTGAGTTTGTTAAGCTTCTTTTCGTTTTCTATATACATTTAGGTAGTATTTGGTATGATGGAATCAGGGAAGGAATGGATGTCATTCCATAAAATGAAACAAATCTGGGTCTTTCCCGGCGGAATGGAATGGACCATTCATGAAGGATTGTGGCTCCTTCCACTTTTGATAATATTTCAGTCCTTAGTCGGGTTTTTTCCATTCCATCATGGAATGGATTGAAAAATTTCA
Source organism: Cichorium intybus (assembly GCA_023525715.1). Taxonomy (NCBI): domain Eukaryota; kingdom Viridiplantae; phylum Streptophyta; class Magnoliopsida; order Asterales; family Asteraceae; genus Cichorium; species Cichorium intybus. The sequence goes on along the minus strand of CM042009.1, from coordinate 114,797,669 downwards.
ATATAACCCTTTTTATATATATTTAACTCTTAATAGCACTATTTTTTAAATCTATGTTATTATATGGATTAAATTACACTTATAACGAGAAGAAAAATATTTTCAGTATCAGTTATTTGGGTATGTGGTTGAATGTGGTTATGTTATATTTACTTTTATTTTTGTATATAAAAGTTGGTATTGCTTCTGCATCTTTCCATGATATTGAACATTATTCTTTATTCTTTATGAAAGTTGGTATTGCTCCAGTTGTAAGTATTATTTACGGTTTTATTCTAGTATAATATTGGCTGTTCACTTACTTCCCATTTTGATTTCTCAGTTAACTGAAGGAGACCCTTCCGTTCATGGACCAAGTGGCAAAGCTTGAGGCATTTGAAGCAATAAGGATGACATGGCATTGCTTGTGCTCAAGAATCCCTGCTTTAAAGATAATGTCTGATGGAGTCTAGTGTTGTGTTTATGGTTCTGAATAACTAGTGTTTGATGGATTTCACAAACTTGTGCTTGATGGATTTTAACTTATATTTAATGGTGCTTAAGAAGTTATATAATCAGTTACTTTAATTTCTTGGTGCGTGTTATTGCTATGATTCTTAATTTCTTATGTGGGATCTGTTGGGAAAAAGGAGGAGTGTTTATTGATTAACTGAGGAGTGGTACAATGTTTCAAGTTCTTGCATGGCTATTTATAGCCAAGTTTATTACCTACCAACTAATTTAAAAACATTTATTTGACTTTGAATACTTCAAACTTCCAGAATTCTAACACAAGATGTGGTAAGCACTTATGTAAACATCTAGAAACATTAAATTCTGAATTATTATTTATCATTTTCCCCCTTAATTCAGAATCTTCAAACCTTCTTGACTCCAATCAAGATTCTCATCTCTTCGTGTTTTGTCTTCGCTAATGCTTTGGTAAGGATATCTGCTTTTTGCTCCTTACTACAAACATGATGTACTGTAATCTCTCCATTTTCAACACATTCTCTAATGAAGTGATAACGTATATCTATATGTTTGCTACGCCCATGGAACACTGGATTCTTCATCAGATCTAATGCTGATTGATTGTCAACAAACAAAGTAACAGGTGGTACCTTTTGTTTTGTTATCTCAGTCAGGAGTCGGCGCAACCAGATACCTTCACAAGCTACCTGAGTTGCAGCCATAAATTCTGCTTCACATGAGGAAAATGCCACAACTCTCTGTTTCTGAGATGCCCACGCGACCAAATTATCATTCACATAGAATACCATTCCTCCTGTGCTTTTTCTGTCATTCACATCGTTTGCTAGATCGCTATCTGAGTAACCTGTGACTTTTACTCTACTTTCTCCTTTCGTGTAAGTCAAACCATGATCGAGAGTGCCTTTCACATATCTTAGTATTCCCTTTACTGCTTGTAGATGCTGTTCAGTTGGCTTCTCCATGAACCGACTAACTACTCCGACTGCAAATGAGATATCAGGGCGTGTATGAGTCAAGTATCTTAAACCTCCGACTATACTTCTATACTTGGTGGGGTTCACTAATTCTCCTTCTCCTTCTTTGGTGAGCTTCAGTTTGTGCTCCATTAGACTCTTAGTGGGGTTGCAGTTCATCATTCGAGTCTTCTTTAAGATGCTTTTGGCATAAGCTTCTTGCTTCAGTGTTATACATGTTTCCTTTTGGCTCACCTCAATTCCCAAATAATAGGTAAGAAGTCCAAGATCACACATCTCAAACTTGGCTTTCATATCTGTTTTGAAAACTTGAATACTCTTGTGACAACTTCCGGTTACTAATAAATCATCAACATAAACTCCGATGATTATGACATTCTCACCTTCCTTCTTTGTGTAAACAGAGTATTCTTGAGCACATCTGGCAAACCCCAAGCTTTTCAAATACTTATCTAAGCAAGCATTCCATGCCCTTGGTGCTTGTTTTAGACCGTACAATGCTTTTGATAGTTTGTACACTTTGTTGATTTCATCCTTCTTCGTGTACCCTTCAGGTTGAGACACATACACCTCTTCTTCGAGAGTGCCATTTAGAAAAGCTGATTTCACGTCAAGATGATGTACACCCCATCCATTTAAGCCTGCGAGAGCTAGGATGACGCGTACAGTTTCGATCCTGGCCACTGGTGCATAGACTTCGTCATAATCAACTCCTCATTTTTGAACGTAACCTTTTGCCACAAGCCTCGCTTTATACTTCACAATCTTTCCGCTTGGATCTCGTTTCACTTTGTACACCTATTTTAACCCTATAGCTTTGCGATCCTTAGGGAGATCGACCAAACTCCAAGTCTTGTTCTTCTCAATTGATGCTAATTCAACATTCATAGCTTCAATCCACACTTTTCTCTTGCTTGCTTCCGTGTATGAGACTGGCTCGTCATCATTGTGAATCATCATTAATTCTTCAATTTCTTCAGTTTGGTCGTATAAGTCTATGAATAAGCGGAATCGTTTGGGAGCACCACCGCCTGTGGAGGAGGCGGAGCTTGGAGACGGAATTGGGGAATTTTGGGTGATCGGTGAATTGGGTGTATCCGATAAGTTGATGGGTATATTTTGTGAGTTTATCGGGGAGTCTTGTGGAGAGTTTATGGGCTGGAAACTTTCTTCGGTCTGATCACTGTCACTTTGTGGAGACCCAAGATTTTGTTCCGGTGTTCGTGGTTCCGACTCAGAATCTTCATTGTACAAGTCGTCTAGGTTAAAACCTTCGACGGTGAAGCTCATACCTGGTGTGACTTTAATTTTTGAACTTTTCTCCCACACCCAACCTTCTTGTTCTTCGAAAACCACATCTCTACTCACATATATTTTTCCGGTGTCCGGATCAATCAATCTATATGCCTTTGATCCCTTCTCAACTCCCAGATAAACCAATCGCGTACTTCTTGAAAGGTTTTCTGCAAACCATGAACTAAAAAACCTAAGTTCACATGCAACCTATAAGGATCTATGTTTTCTTCTAATTGAACATATAACAAAACCTAGAGGCCAATAAAAAGAAACTAAAGATCAAAACAGAAAAACCAACCTTTATTTCTTGGAAGCTGAGCAGCAAAAATATCCTGCCTCAAATGAAAGTCACACCCAAGCTAGGAGGAGAGTGGATCGAAAAATTCCAGAGAGAAATAATAGAATGAGCAACTGATAATGAGGTCTAGGGTTCCCTATTTATAGGGAACCAAAGGGTAAAGCTAGAAACCCTAGCCGCAGCCCATTTTCCGGATTATGTGTACGCGCGCCGCGCCCAAGTCATTTGCGCGCCGCGCGCCGTAATTCAAATATTGAATTCGTACGGATATGTACGCGCGTCGCGGCCTTTACATTTGCGCGCCGCGCGCCGCAATTCAACTATTGAATTTGTACGACTTTAATCCCTGACCTCCTGATTAATCTAATTAACGCCACAGAAATTAATCCAATTAATTTCTGATCAATTATTAATCAAATAATATTATTTCTAATTAATATATCATCTTCATAATATATTAACAAACAATATCTTGATTTATTAGTCACATAATAAATCAAGTCTTTCTCTCTACTTAACTTTCCAACAAACCTCCAACCATGAGGGCAACCCAAATGGACTATGCTACTATTAATCAGGTAAATACTAATTATTAGTCATGGCTTAGACACCTAATCCAACAGTCTCCCACTTGGATAAGTCTATGACTATAATTATTAATTTAACCTCTAATTAACCAGCACTTTTAGCTTCCTAGAAACCACTGCCAAACTCTGATCTAATCAGTCCTGTCCATAGATAAGTGATCAGATGATCCTCCGTCCAACAAGATATTTTTCAGACTCAAGACATGGATAAAATCAATCCCGGTCTGACTCACTGTTCCTCGATTTCCGATTTGCATATGACTCTTAGACTACCAATTTAGTCCCGGTTGGCCAACCATTTTAGTCAACTTCAAAATCGTCGAGAGGCCTACAGATATCTGTTCCCCGTTAGGGTCAAGGGACGAATAAACTTTGACTCATATACTTATGTCTTTTACCAAACGAATTACTCACAACAATACGTTTTATAACACCGAGTTACCGATGCGTTTTCGTATTATCAATGAGCAACCGTCTTAGTAAATCATAACTCATATGTCTTAGCTTAAAGATCAAAAGATATTATCGTCTCAATATTGCTCGTGATGTAATCCATGAAGCAATCCATTGAGCGCGGGTTTATCCAATACTCAAATCTCCATTTCCAAGTACTCACGAATGGTGCAGCAATCCAATTGCAATGTCTAACTCCTTAGACAATCTATTACCAATTCATGACAGCCTTACTTCATACTTACTCCCTAAAAATATGAGCGACTGTGGATATTTGAATAATCCAATTATTCAGGAAGTAAAAACATGCAAAATGAAACACAATGATATATATTGACAAAATTAGTAAACCATTACTCATTAATAAATCTCTATTATTAAATCACAAAAGTCAAATACAATAACATTGTTACAAGTTTCAAAACCTATCTAATTACAAAAACTTATATCATCTCTTAATCCAATGCTCCTAGCATGCTGATTATGCTTAATCTTACTCAGAGCCTTTGTCAAGGGATCTGCAGGATTATCTTCCGATGATACCCTCTTTACAAGGAGGTGACCTTCTTCTACCCTATGTCTGATATAGTGGTACTTTCTGTCGATATGTCTGGACTTTCCATGATCTCGCGGTTCCTTTGTCAAGGCGACCGCACCTTCGTTATCGCAGAATAGTTCCAAGGGCTCCTGAATACTCGGGACTACTCCAAGGTCACCGATAAAGTTCTTCAGCCAAGCCGCTTCCTTTGACGCTTCACTTGCTGCTATGTACTCTGATTCGCATGTAGAATCAGCCACTGTTTCTTGCTTGAAACTTTTCCAAGTAACTGCTCCACCGTTCAAAAGGAATACCCAGCCCGACTGAGACCGACCACTGTCTCTATCTGTCTGAAAGCTGGCATCTGTATATCCTTCAACTCTCAAGGTATCACTGCCACCGAGGACTAACACCATGTTCTTTGTCCTTCGTAGATACTTGAGTATATTTTTCACAGCTATCCAATGCGCCCTTCCAGGGTTACCCTGGTACCGACTGACCATGCTCAAAGCAAAGGCCACGTCAGGGCGAGTACACGTCATAGCGTACATGATCGATCCTACAGCCGAAGCATAAGGTACCCGACTCATTTCAGCTATTTCCTCGTCTGTACTCGGACTTTGAGTCTTACTCAATTTTGCATTACTTTGGATAGGCAGCTCTCCCTTCTTGGAATTTTCCATACTAAACCTTTTCAGTACCTTTTCCAAGTATGTACCCTGACTAAGTCCAATTAGTCTCTTCTTCCTATCTCTCAATATTCTTATCCCGAGAATATAGGCAGCCTCTCCTAGGTCCTTCATGGCGAAACATTTCCCAAGCCAAGCCTTGACATCTTGTAAGGTTGGAATATCGTTTCCCATGAGCAGTATGTCATCGACATACAGCACCAGAAAGGTGACTATACTCCCACTAGCCTTGACATATACGCAGGACTCATCCTCGCTCCTAGAGAAACCAAACTCTTTGACTTTCTCATGGAAACAAAGATTCCAGCTGCGAGAAGCTTGCTTCAATCCGTAGATTGATCTCTCAAGCTTACACACCTTATTAGGATACTTTGCATCGATAAAACCCTCTGGCTGATTCATGTAAACATCCTCAGTCAACTTCCCATTAAGGAAAGCGGTTTTGACGTCCATCTGCCAAATTTCATAGTCATGAAATGCAGCTATGGCCAGCATAATCCTAATAGACTTTATCTTGGCTACTGGTGAGAAGGTCTCGTCATAGTTAACCCCTGGGGTTTGAGTAAAGCCCTTCGCAACCAGTCTTGCCTTGAAAGTGTGTACCTTTCCGTCCATGTCGGTCTTCTTCTTGAAGATCCATTTGCACCCGACTGTCTTTCGACCCGGTACGTTGTCAACCAAGTTCCAAACTTGATTGTCATACATGGACTTGATCTCGCTATCCATGGCCTCTTTCCACTTGGAAGACTCAGGGCCCGCCACTGCTTCCTGGTAGTTAGCTGGTTCATCCAAATTTATCAGTGTCCTATCACTGACAAACGTGTCCCCATCCGAAGTTATATGGAACCCATAAAACTCGGGTGGCATGCTAACCCTACCGGAACGCCTAAGAGGTAAGGATACATCTGTCGGACCAACAGGAACATCTTCCTCATGTTGGTTGCTAGTTTCTCCTAAGGTTGCGTCATCTGATGACTCTTGAATTTCTTCCAGATCAATGGTACTCCCACTGTCCTCTTTAAATATGAGCTCTCTCTCTCGAAAGACCGCTCGTCTAGCTACAAAGACCACGTCCTCGCTCGGTCTGTAGAATAGATATCCAAAGGACTGTTTGGGATAACCAAGGAAGAAACACCTTTCGCTTCTTTCTGCGAGTTTGTCTTGAGTCTCTCGTCTAACGAAAGCCTCACAACCCCAGACTTTGATATGTGCCAACGAGGGAACTTTCCCCGTCCACATTTCATGAGGTGTTTTAGCAACCTTTTTAGTAGGGACAAGATTGAGGATATGGGCGGCAGTCTCTAAGGCATACCCCCAGAAGTGAATGGGAAGTGAAGCTCGACTCATCATGGAACGAACCATGTCCAACAGGGTTCGGTTGCGCCTCTCTGCAACACCGTTCAACTGTGGTGTCCTGGGAGGTGTCAACTGCGAAACTATTCCGCATTCCTTTAGATAGTTTAGGAACTCGATACTTAGATACTCTCCGCCTCTGTCGGACCTGAGCATCTTTATCTTCCTGCCTAATTGATTTTCTACCTCGTTCTTAAACTCTTTGAACTTTTCAAAGGTGTCCGACTTGTGCTTGATCAAGTAGATATAACCGTATCTACTAAAATCGTCGGTAAAGGTTACGTAGAACCGCGTGCCATCCTTTGTGGTTGATCTGAATGGACCACACACATCCGTGTGAATGATGTCCAGCAGACCCTCACCTCTTTCAAAAGATCATTTGAAAGGTGATTTAGTCATCTTGCCCAACAGACAAGATTCGCATACATCATCCGACCTGAGGTCGAATGATTCCAACACTCCATCCTTTTGGAGTTGGGCGATGCGTTTCTTGCTGATGTGCCCGAGCCGACTATGCCACAGACATGCCTTTTCTACACCACTAGTAGAATCAATATAATTTACACTGTGTCCTAAATTGTCAACACATTCAACAGTTTCATATACACCATCACAAGGATAAGCAGTAAAAATCAAAATACCATTTTTTGAAAACAGAAATCGAACCAATTTTATTATCAAAAGAAAATTGAAATCCTTGTCTGAACAATGCGTGAAATGAAATAATGTTTCTTGCCATTTCTGGCGAATAGCAACAATTTAATAATTCTAAACTAACATCACTACTAAGCACTAAACTATAAACTCCAATCTTGGTAACAGGGGACGATCTCCTATTGCCCATGATCAAGTTCAGTCTACCGTGCTCCACCTCCCTGCTTTCCTTTAGGCCTTGCAGATCAGAACAAATGTGAAAACCACATCCTGTATCAAGGACCCAAGAATTAGAAGATGGTGAGTTTTTAGAGATAGTGTATATACCTGCTGTCGATGGCTTTACTTTCCCATCCTTGACATCCTGCAAGTATTTGGGGCAGCTTCTCTTCCAATGGCCCTTCTCTTTGCAATAAAAACAGTTGGCTTCATCGGGGTTGGCCACACAAGGAATGTGGGAAGTCTTGGTTCTCGAGCCATTACTGGATGACCCGACCTGAACCTTTTCCCTCCAATTTTGCTTAGGAGGGCCCTTCCTTTTCTTTCCTTTGCCACTTCCAATGGCTAGGACGGGCTGATTGACCGAGGGTACACTTTTACCCTTCATCCCGTCCTCAGCAACTCGAAGCATGCGATGCAACTCAGTCAGGTTAGCCTGATTGTTGTTCAAATGATAAGCCAGCCTGAACTGGTCATAAGAACTCGGTAGGGAGTTAAGCACTATGTCAACGGCCAACTCCTCCGGTACAGGCATCGCAAGCTTTCTAAGCCGCTCCACGTAACCTTGCATTCTTTGCACATGGGCACAGATGGACTCTCCATATTTAGGTTTGCTGTTCGTGAAGTCCTTGACCACCTCGCACCTTTCGATGCGCTCTTGCTTGCGGAACTTTTCCGCAAGCTCCTTGTGCATCTCAAAGGGCCAGTAGTCTTCGTATATTCTCTGCAATTCTGGGTTCATTGTGGCGATCATGATGCAGGCCACTTTGGTTGCATCATCAGTATGTTTTTGGTACAAGGCGATTTCCTCGGGAGTAGCAGTTTCAGGGTCAATATCGACAAGCTCGGTCTCGAGAACATACTCTTTGTTCTCGTACCTCAGAGCCATCTTGATATTTCTAATCCAGTCATTGTAGTTTGTCCCGTTCAGTTGAACCTTGGAACATAATGAGAGGATTGAGGGAACACTGGAGTTTGAGTGGGGAGCGGATTGATCAGCAGAAGACATCTATAAAAGAAGGTAAGTTTAATTAGATACTTGTCGGTCCTTATAATAACCCAATATAAAATAAGGCTAGGATCCAACTATAACAATTTGCAACATAGAAGAGGGATGCCGTAATCTATAAGCAAATTTTATAAAGGTAGGCGAATGACGATTCAGCCAATTCCACCGCGGAAAAATAATCTTATTATAAATGGAATTCCTAGTTTCTTTTGAGATTTATTGAAATGTTCAATAGCTTGTTTAATCTCGGATATGCCCCACCGTTTATGACTGGGATGCCGAGGATCACACACCGGGTGTGAATAACCATGCAAATTAGCTTGGTGCTCTCGGGGTCCATTATCATCTCAAATTGATGTGCCGGTAAACCACACACGCTCCATCAACAATGATAACACCCGAGACACCCATTGCCACTCTTTATGAACCCCCATTGGTGTGCCGGTAAACCACACACGCTCCACCAACGTTTCATAAAGTGCAATGTGCAATTTCATGGGGTAGCATCAAATTCACATTTTTTCTAAAGTAACTAGATTGGGATTTTATAAATGGTTCTAGTACTTTGATCATTATACTTTTAATGATTAAGTGGTTCTGTCAAACCCGTTCGGCTAACGACCCTCCACTGATCAGGCGAGCGGTGGGTGAGAGTGTTCACCCATTAGACTACCATTTTATAGGCAGTCTCCTTATACCCACTTTATAGACCAGCTTCGTGAATGAGGCCTACTATTGATTTGACTAACCAAATTTATCTTATATATATATAGTATTAACTTTTAATAATATATATAAGATGTATTTTAAAACCCTTTAAAATATTCAAGGTTTATCTTTTAATTTTACCAAATTTAACAATTAAATTTTAAATTAAATTAAACCTCAAATTCGATTTAATCAATTTTAATTACCAATTAATTAAATTAATTAAATCTAAATATTTTAAACATTTTAAAATATTTTTCTGGAATTTTCTATTAATTTTCGACAATTTAAAATTAATTAAATCCCTTTTGAATTATCTTTTAATTAACAATTAATTAAATTAATTCAAATGAAGATAGGTTTATCCAAATTAATCAAATTAATTAAAACCTATCCTAAACCCCCTAAAAATCGATTTCAAATATTGGGGTTTAAGGTTATCCATTTAATTAACAAATAAAGTTACCAAAAATAGAAAACCTTCTAAAACCCTAAAAGCCAAAATCGAAATATATATGGGGGGGAATTAGGGTTTCCAAAACCCTAATCCAAGAAAACGATCCATATCAAAAATTAGGGTTTATAAGCTTTAAACCCTAAACCAGTTATATCAATTCAACAAGAAAACAAGACAGACTCTGATACCACTGAAAGGTTTTCTGCAAACCATGAACTAAAAAACCTAAGTTCACATGCAACCTATAAGGATCTATGTTTTCTTCTAATTGAACATATAACAAAACCTAGAGGCCAATAAAAAGAAACTAAAGATCAAAACAGAAAAACCAACCTTTATTTCTTGGAAGCTGAGCAGCAAAAATATCCTGCCTCAAATGAAAGTCACACCCAAGCTAGGAGGAGAGTGGATCGAAAAATTCCAGAGAGAAATAATAGAATGAGCAACTGATAATGAGGTCTAGGGTTCCCTATTTATAGGGAACCAAAGGGTAAAGCTAGAAACCCTAGCCGCAGCCCATTTTCCGGATTATGTGTACGCGCGCCGCGCCCAAGTCATTTGCGCGCCGCGCGCCGCAATTCAAATATTGAATTCGTACGGATATGTACGCGCGTCGCGGCCTTTACATTTGCGCGCCGCGCGCCGCAATTCAACTATTGAATTTGTACGACTTTAATCCCTGACCTCCTGATTAATCTAATTAATGCCCCAGAAATTAATCCAATTAATTTCTGATCAATTATTAATCAAATAATATTATTTCTAATTAATATATCATCTTCATAATATATTAACAAACAATATCTTGATTTATTAGTCACATAATAAATCAAGCCTTTCTCTCTACTTAACTTTCCAACAAACCTCCAGCCATGAGGGCAACCCAAATGGACTATGCTACTATTAATCAGGTAAATACTAATTATTAGTCATGGCTTAGACACCTAATCCAACACTTCTTTCATCTAGTTTTGTCAGGTGGCCTTTGGAGACTTTCATATGTGCAACACAACCAAACACCCTAAGATGTTCAACATGTCGCTTTCTCCCTGTCCACATTTCGTATGGAGTTATGTCTTTCAATGCTTTCGTGTGAGCTCTGTTTAGAACATAAACATAGTGATTCACAGCTTCACCCCATAACGTGTCTGGCATTTTCATGGTTTTCAAATTACACCTAACCATCTCCAATACCGTTCGATTTCTCCTGTCCACCACCCCATTTTGCTGTGGAGAATATGGGGATGTGTAATGTCTTTCCAACCCTGTTTCCTTGCAGTATGTGGTGAATTCTTTCGACAGAAATTCACCACCACGATCAGTTCTGAAAACTTTCATCTTTTCCCCGGTTTCAACTTCTACTAAGCTCCTGAAGTTCTTAAAGACTTGAAGAGCTTCATCTTTTGTCTTTAGCAGATAAACCCACATAACTCTGCTATAGTCATCAACTAACAACATAAAGTACCTATTTCCAGATAGTGTAGGGGGTGATACTGGGCCGCATAAATCGCCATGAATTAGTTCAAGCTTCTTCTTTGCTCTATAATTCGTGTGTGTAGGGAATGGACTCCTTGTCTGTTTTCCCACGAGGCACCCTTCACAAGGTTGTTGAGGAATGTTTAGTTTTGGCATTCCTTCGACCAACTTCTTCTCCGCCATGTATTTCATTGAATTAAAATTTATATGACCCATTCTCATATGCCACAACCACGTTGGATCACCTATTCGAGCGGTTAGACACATCGAATTGACTTCTTCCAACTCTATCTTGTACAGTCGATTTGGAGATCTTCTAACCTTCATCAACAACTTCCCTGTTGCATCACGGACCCATAAGAATGGATCTTTGATCGTGATTTCATCACCACCCTCTGCTAACTGTCCCAAACTTATGATGTTGCTACATAAGTCTGGAATGTAATAGACTTCATTAAGCTTTCGATGTTCACCATTTTTACATTGAAATACGACTGAACCCTTGCCTTCGATCTTTACCTTTGATTCGTTTCCAAACTTCACGTAGCCATGAACAGTCTGATTCAAGTCACGAAACTTATCTTTATCACCGGTCATGTGATTACTGGCTCCTGTGTCGAGATACCAGATACTTGATCGCTTCACTTCATCATCCCGTTTTCTCAACTCTGGGAATACATTTTCTTCTTTTAAGGAAACTTCACCATTGTCAAACGAAGCTAACAATAGTGCTGGCTCATTGACATCTTGTTCGCGAATCAAGTTGTTTTCTTGTCTTCTTTCACGTCTTGGGTTTGTACATTCTGCTGCATAGTAGCCGAATTCTTGACAATTGTAGCACTGGACCCTACTTTTATCTTGATTATTTAAAGTGCTACGGCCTCCATCTTTCTGGTAGTGTGATCCACCTCTGCCACGACCACTACGACCACCACGACCACTACTGTTTCCTCCTCTTCCTCTGCCTCTGCCTCGTGAACCTCCAAATCCGCCACGATTTGATTTTGATCTGGAGTCACCTTCTCCCTTCTTCTTATTTCTCTCTGACCACTCTTGGTGTGTCAAGAGAAGTTTTCGATCATCACTATCACCATGGCCTCTCATTCGTTCTTCATGTGCTTTGAGCCTTCCGATCACTTCTTCTACAATCATCTTATCTAGATCTCCAAATTGCTCAAGTGTTGAGGCGATTTGGAGAAATCTGCTTGGTACTGCCCTTAACAACTACTTTACCACATATGACTCCTCCACCGTGTCTCCCAATGCTCGCATGGTACTCACGATATTGTTCACCTTCACAGCGAACTCATCCACTCCTTCTGATTCCTTCATGTTCAGTGATTCAAACTCAGCCTTTAGAGTTTGAATTCTGGCGGTCCTCACTCTTTCTTCTCCCATAAACTGTGTCTTCAAGGCTTCCCATGCTTCCTTGGATGTTTTATTTTCTGCCAATCCAAGTAGCAAATCTTCTGGAATGCTTTGATAGATGGCCGCCAGAGCCATCTTGTCTTTTTTCACATCTACTGCCGTGTTTGTAGTTCGTGGCTCAACAGCATCCCACACACCTTGGGCTTGCATGAACACTTTCATCTTGATCGCCCATGCAGCATAATTCGTTCTTGACAACATCGGATAGTGGAGGGTGACCTGTCCATCATTTTCACCATTGTTTCCTGCCATCTCTTCTCGAGATTGGTACTTGGGCATAAACAATAATATAGCCTTTTTTTAAAATATGGGGGCCAAAAGACAATTTTCTGAAGTTTTAGGAGGTAAAATGAACTTTTTCAGAAGTTCGGGGTTGAAACTGAACTTTTTCGGAAGTTCTGGGGCTAAAATGAACTTTTTTTAGAAGTTCTGGGTCTAAAATGAACTTTCACAGAAGTTCCGGGTCTAAAATGAACTTTTTCGGATTGCTACAGTGACCGGCTGCTACAGTGTCGGATCGGACTGCTACAGTATCGGATCGAGCTGCTACAGTATAGGATCGGACTGCTACAGTATCGTCTTCTCCCGCGAACTGCTACAGTCTCCGGTGGATACAGTATCGTTTTCTCCAGCGGATTTGGTCACTATTCCGGCCAAATTTTCCGGTGGTCGAAAAATCACAAAAAAAATATATTCTGAATCTTGGAAACGAGACCTTTCCAATGGTGTGCTCGGAAATTGATTTAGAGACAAAAAAATTTTGACCGAAAAAACAAGTGGCTGCCCAGATTTTCTCTGATACCAAATGTTGGGAAGAAGGAGGAGTGTTTATTGATTAAATGAGGAGTGATACAATGTTTCAAGTTCTTGCATGGCTATTTATAGCCAAGTTTATTACCTACAAACTAATTTAAAAACATTTATTTGACTTTGAATTCTTCAAACTTCCGAATTGTAACACAAGATGTTGTAAGCACTTATGTAAGCATCTAGAAACATTAAATTCTGAATTATTATTTATCAGGATCTACTCATTTTCTTATTTTTACTAGATCCTAGTTCTTGATTGTCATTTCATTCTAGATCCTAACTGTATTTATCAAGTATGATCTACTCATCTTCTACAAGCATACCATCACACAACCAACTAAGCTACGTCCCGGGGGCGTCTTGCACTTCTGCTTTTATGTTTGATATATGATTTAATTTGTTAAGATGGTCACCATGCAATTCATCATTCCAGCCTACTGGACCGACACACGGAAGAATGGAGATACTTTTTTGTTAAATGAAGTCCATAAACAAAAGTTACGTTTTATTTTTCAAGTTGAGTTTTTTTAAGATTAACTTTTTTACATGAATTAGATGGATCAGATTTTGCACCAAGGTGTCTTATTATTTAACTCCTATAAACAAGCAATTAAAAAACTTCAAAAGCAAAATGATTGTAGATTTGCCATGTTTATTTTCGCTGTACTACATACAGACATTAATGTAGTAGGTGGTTTGACAATCTTTGGCTCAATCATAGCAATATATGGGACTGATTGTTTTTTTTTTTTGAACAACAAAAACTTTTATTGAAAAAGCTAGCGAGAAGAAGCTAGGAATTGCATTTCTTTTACAATAATTCTATCCCAATCCGTACATGACCCTATCCAAGCTCTACTTTTCAACCAGTTAAATGCCTTTGTCTTGATGTCTCTAGCCAAGTCGTTGCTGCTCTTTGTGCTTCCCTTGAAAATTGACTCGTTTCTTTGGTTCCAGATAATCCAAGCAAGCGCAATGAGAGTCATTTGATAACTTAATGAATGATGTTACGCTACAAGAATTAGTCGTCCCTAAAGGAGTTGCCCCTAAAGCCTCGATCCGGTCTACGTACAACTCTTTAATCTTGGCCGTTGAAATAAAATTGCATTCTACGGTGGTAAAAAAAGGGCGGTAAAATTTCCCCCCAAAAAATACGGGTGTCGCCCCTAATGCTTAAGGTCTCCCCTAAAGGGTGTCGCCGCTAAAGGTAGGATCCAGACTCTCTCGCTTTGTTTAATCTTAGCCGTAGGAAGAAAAAATGATCGGACGGTCGAAAAAAGAAGTGGTAAAGTTTCCCACATTTTTTGTTGGATGTCGCCCCTAATGCGGCATGTCGCCCTAATGCCTGTCGCCCCTAATGCCTAAAAGTGATTTTCTCCCAATTCCTCTCCTCTCTCACGCATTCTGTCAAGCTCCAAGAATTAGTTCTCTCTCGAGGTTTTGCGATTCCAGCCCGTATTCTGGACGGATTTCAACCTTTTTTTGCTTGTAATCTTCAACAAAAAGGTAATTTATCATATATGGAAGTTAGAGTTTTGTAATTTGTTGTAGTTTTAATGATTGTTTCATGTTTTTTGTATGGTTTTGAAGCTTGCGTTCTTGAGAGATCAATCACCAACGGTTTTGAAGCTTGTAATCTTCAACAAAAATGTAATTTTCTCACATATTAAACTTAGAGTTTTGTGATTATTTGGTGTTTTAATTGTTATTTTATGATTTATGTAATATATGTTTGCTTGAAGATGTTAATGTATATAGTTGTATATAAAGTTTTGATTATGGATATGGATTATTTGATAATATGTATATAAAGTTTTGATTATAGGATTGTATATGACTATTTTGATATGAAGACATTCATGGAATTTGTATGAAAATGTTAATGAATTGTATGATATGTTATGAACTTAATTGTTAAGAACTTAATTAGTTAGGACTTAATATTATGTATTGGATGTTATGTTTAGGTTATTATTGTTCATTTGTTAGGTTATTATAGGATTGTATTATATTTTTATATAAACACATGATTGAATTTGTATGAAATTGTTAATGGGATGTATGATATGTATGATATTTGAAGATTTCTATTATTATTAAGAACTTAATATTATGTATTGAACTTATTTTGACTTATTTGTTAAGAACTTTATTAGTTACGACTTAATATTATGTTAATGGAATGTATGATAGTTAACACTTATTTGGACTTATTTGTTAAGAACTTATTAGTTAACGATTTCTTTAGATTGCAATAATAGAAAACAACAAAATTATGATACTTTAATTAACAAAAATAAGAAACAACAATGCTATAATAGAAACAAAAAAAAAAGTAGGATGCTCTAATTAACAAAAATACTAAAGTAAACCATAAACCCTAAATCCTAAAGTTAAAAACTAAATTCTAAAACCTAAATTCTAAAACATAAACCTTAAACCTTAAACCTTAATCCTTAAACCTTAAACCACAAACCTAAACCTTAAATTCTAAGACATAAACCTTAACCGGTAATCCCTAAATTCTAAATTCTAAAACATAAACAATACGTTTTAAACCTTAAAGCCTAAATTCTAAAACCTTAAACCTTAAACCTTAAACCCTAAACCCTAAATCTAAACTCTAATTTCTAAACCCTAAACCTTAAACCCAAAGCATAAATTGTACATCCTAAACTAAAAGTCATTGATTTTTAGTTTCATTATTTTTCTTTTTTATCATCTTAAGCTTAGAAATACCCGCTCGAAATTGATTTCGGGCTGTCCCTGTTTTGGGACTGCTTTTTGAATACTTTATCTCATTTAGGATGTGAATGTGTATTGCATGATTGTTCGTTTAAGAAATATTTGGTTGTCATTTTCTCTTTGCTTTCGGGTATATATTTCTATATATATATATACTTAGGAGCTAAGGGGAAATGCTACCGAATTTTTCTTAAACGACCAATCATGTAATGCGCATTCACATATGAGGTAAGGTATTCAAAAAGTGGGTGTAGAAGCCTACCCTTGTGAATACTCTATCCGTTGTCTGATTTTTCCTTCCTGTTTCGGATGAACAAAAACTCTCCAAAATGATCTGATCGAGACAGTCTATTTCGTTTTGGGACTGCATTATGAATACTCTATCTCTAGCATCTTGGTTTCCCCTAAAATAATTCAAACATCTTTAATGTTTTAGTTACATTATGCCTATTGATAAAAGTTGGATTACTCTTGAAAACCATAACTCTGACGCATTCGAGGAAGGACTCAATAGTTTTGTTGAGAGATCCAAACAATACATCGACAGTACAGGTTTAATCAGATATCCGTGTAGAAGATGTGATCTCAGAGAATTCGTAAAACTCTTAATAATAAAAACCCACATACATGCATATGGTTTTAGTAAATATTATGATACATAGACCTATCATGGTGAAAGGAGAACTATTATGGTACATGCCATAGGTCCAAGTCAAAACCAAGCACCAAGTGACGACATAGCTCCAAGTCACGACATGGTTGAAGTTATCAACGACGTTATGGGGGAAAATATGGGGGAAAACAATACCAATCGGGAGGAAGTGAACTTAGATACAGAGGACAACGTTGCCGATGATGGATTTCATAAGTTGTTAGATGAAGTCCACGCAGAATTATATCCTGGTTGTACCTGTTTTTTCTTCCCTCGACTTTTTAGCAAAGCTAATGCATATCAAGGTGAACAACAAATGGAGTGATGTTTCATTTGATTAGCTCCTCGAGTTGTTTCAATCTACATTTCCTAAAGAAAACAAGGTTCCCACTTCACATTATGCAGCCAAAGCGAAGCTGAAAAAACTTGGTTTGGGTTACGAGTCAATACATGTGTGCAAATACGATTGTACTCTCTTCTGGGGCGAAAACAAGTCGTTGCAGAATTGTCCTGTTTGCAATACCAGTCGGTGGGTTGATGACAAGAAAAAGGGAAAGAAGGTGGCGCATCAGGTGTTACGATACTTTCCTGTGACCCCCAGACTACAACGTTTGTATTGCTCAAGGCACACGGCAAAAAATATGGTTTGGCACAGTACCGGACGATCAGAAGACGGTACGATGCATCATCCCGTTGATGGATCTTCATGGAAAGACTTTGATTTAAAGCACCCTAACTTCTCAAGGGAACCTTGAAATGTTCGCCTAGGTCTTGCTACTGATGGTTTTAATCCATTTTCTAACATTAATTCGGGTCACATCACATGGTAGTCATACTCACTACATACAATCTACCACTATGGCTATGTATGAAAGAGTCATCATTCATGTTGGCCTTGTTGATTCCTGGCCCTAAATCACCCAATAAGGACATGGATGTCTTCATTAGGCCATTGGTGGAAGAGCTTAAGCAATTCTGGCACTTAGGCGTACATACTAAAGATGCAGCAACAAATACGTTCTTCGATATGAAAGCGGCATTGTTATGGACAATAAGCGACTTTACAGGTTGTACTAGTCTATTTGGTTGGTGTGGACAAGGGTACTATGCATGACCAACTTGCAATAAAGATACTCCTTCAGTCGCTATAGAAAAGAAAATCGTTTATCTTTGTCATCGACGTTTCTTAAATGCTAACCACCCTTGGAGAAAGAGTTTGGATTTTAATGGAGCACACGAGACACGACCCCCATAAAACAACTTACTCATGAAGAAATAGAAGCTCAATTAGCTCAAGTACCGAGTCATGTACCAGACATACATCCTGAATTTGGTCTTGCTAACAAGAGAAAATGAACGGATGCCGAGTTAAATTGGACCAAATGAAGCATATTTTTCGAACTCGATTATTGGTCATCTATTCAGTTGAAGCATAACTTAGATGTTATGCACATCAAGAAAAATGTGTGTGATAGCTTGTTGGGTACCCTTCTGAAGAACGACAAGTCCAAAGACACACGACGTGCAAGGGAAGACTTGGAGAAACTGAACATTCGAAAACAATATTGGATACAAAAAAAACGTAACAAAGAAGATATAACCTATGCAATTTACTCATTCAAGGACTCTGATCGAAAACATTTTTGTCAATTTATAAAAGACGTTAAACTTCCGGATGGGTTTGGATCCAACATTAGCAATAAAGTGAAAGATAATGATAATAACATTACTGGGTTGAAATCTAAAGACAATCACATTCTTATGCAACGTTTGATACCGATTGGAGTCAGGGGTTTTTGCAAAGAAATGAATATACACCAATGGTAGATCTTTGCATGTTTTTTAAACAAATTTAATCGAGAACATTGATGGTGAACGATATGAGGGAGGGCAAGGATACTATTATTAATATCTTGTGCAGATTAGAAATGATCTATCCCCCAACATTTTTTGACATAATGGTTCATTTAGTTTTACATTTACGTGATGAAGCGATTTGTGGTGGCCCGATACATTACAGATGGATGTATCTGATCGAAAGGTATTTGAAAAAACTAAAAAACTATGTGAGGAATAACGCGAGGCCGGAAGGTTGTATGGCAGAGGGTTATGTTGCTGAAGAGGCTTTAATGTTTTGTTCCATGTACCTTAAAGATGTCCAACTCGATTCAGTCGTCCTGAAAGAAATGAGGATGTTGTCATATAAAAAACAAAGTTTTGGATGTTTGAGTCTAAATGTCGACCGACAAGCGCAACGCAGTTCAAAACTCTTGAGGTGACAGAAAAAAAGAAGCTAGAATGGTTCGTGCTCGAGCACTGTGATGAAGTAGGTGAATACATAAAGTAAGTGTTCTTATGTTTAACCTTCCATCATCTCCTTTTAATTTTGTCCTTTTACTAAAATCTATATCTCTAGTCATCAATGTAGCGAATTCAAATCTAAAAATCCCCACAATGATTTTAAATCTGCATTCCCTACATGGTTCCTCCACAAGGTAATACAAAATAACAATTATTTATGTTGTATTTTCATTAACAAATTGAACATAACACACATAAATTTATATTTGATAGGTCTATCAGATGCAAACACAAAAGTCCCTAGAGTTTCACATAGAGTTGATGGCTCTTTCAATCGGTGCAAACGTAAAAGTCTCTACTTACACCTCTTGCATAGTCATTGGTGTTAGGTATGTGGTACTTAGTCGTGATGCAAACCGCACAACACAAAACTCTGGGGTTTTGGCAGAGGGACTAAATCAAGAAAAGTATTAAGGCCCGCTCGAAGAGATTATTGAGTTGCATTATCCATTCAATCTTTCGAGTGTCCTTTTTCGATGAAAGTGGTTCGATCCTGAATGAGTTAAATGTGAAAATAATATCACCAGTATCAACACACGACACGAATGGGACAAAGAAGATCAACTCATATTTGCTTCGCAGGAGAAACAAGTGTTTTACATTCGAGAACCTTGTCGAGGAAACCTAAATAATAACCATCGGTGGGCTGTTGAAAACGTTAACCATCGACAAATTTGGGATCTACCAACAAATGATGGTCGTGTCGATAACGTTGTCAATGACTCTATCGAAAATGTTGATGTTATTAGCCCTGCCGAAAATATCGATACCGTTGAGAATAACTGTGCATCTGATTGTAGAATTGTAATCGAATTGAGCCAATATTTTATAGGTTTACCAACGGTAGGTGAAAGTTCATTTGTAATCGAATTGAGCCAATATTTTATAGGTTCGTCAGTCGACGCGTATCATCAATGAAGTATCTGAAGACGAGACTGATTATGACGGGAGTGATTTTGATTTTGAAATGTATGAGGATGACACTGAAATGTCCGAGGGCGAGAAGGAGTGAAATTTTTTTATATGTATATTTGTCTCATTGTAATCGAACTTGGCTCGTTGAAATAGAAATATACTTCTTGTTTATATGTTGTAATTATGACATTGTATTTCATTTTGTATTTCTGTATTCTATATCTTATAACTTTTCAGGATGAGATTTTTCTTCTGGATTGCGATCACATATATGATGGCCGATATAATGGGCCACGAAGGAGATGGTGATGGGGAGCCGCTGCCACGAGGTTTTGGAGGCCCTAGCCATCATCAACAGGAAAGTAAGTTTTTTAAGATTTATTTACTTGTCAAATCCCTCTTATAAATTATGACTAATAATATTTTTTTAATTACACTTGCAGCTCAACCCATGAATCGTAGAGGCAAGGGAAAAAAATCTTAAGCTGTTTGAGAAATGGGCAGCTAATGGCAAGCGGCCTTTACCGTTAGTTTTTGATAGGAACGCTACCTACATTTCGGTTGGTGACCATTATGACCTATTTATCCGCGAGGTTGTGACAATGCCTAGTAATATCAAGTATTTTAGTCGTTGTTGAGTCCTATTCTTGGTGATTTTATATCATATATGTTGTGGTATTCTCACTTTTTGTGTCAGTGCTTGTTTGGAAAGAAAAGATGTAAACAGGGGCTAAATGCGTACAAAATGGAAGAAGTTTGGAGATAAAGCCAAAGAGTCGAATTTATACGCGCACCGCGGGGAAGCACAAGGGAGTAGAATTTATACACGCGCCGCGGGGAAGCACAAGGGCGCGACGCGCTGAGTCAGCAATGAGGCGGTGAGAAGAATTCAAATGCCGAAAAAACGAGGATAAATTCATACGCGCGCCGCGGATTCTACATGTGCGCGACGCGACCGCTTATTTTCCAAAACTATAAATAGAGGCTTCTAGGTCAAAATCAGCAGCAAAGAATTAGCAACGGAACGACACCCAAGGCTTCTTTGACTCCAAGACTCGGTTTTCAGTCGACCATACGTGGTATTTATGTTTTCTCATTTAATTTTCAATTAGTTTAGTAGTTTCAATAGCTTGGCTTGGTGTTATTAGGTGTGACGACCATTAGCATTAGGTTTTAAGTTTCTGAATTTTATGTTTACTATTTTGAACAGTTGGGATCTGAGTTTTTATAAAGTTAATCATTCGGTTATGTTTAATTGCTTCTTTTTACTTTTTAATGCTTTGAATAAGTTTGAATGAGTTGGATGTTTTGGCTTGATTTTTATTACTTCTGTTTCTGAATTGCATTTCTGATTTCAGTAAGTAACTAGATTAAGTTTGGGTTTTGATTTTAGTTTAAGTTTATGCTTGGATTGGAATTTGTTGGATTTTATGATTTTGGGACTGTTTTGGTAAAAATTGGAAACTAGATCCTTTGGTTGTAGCGTGACACTACAATTGGTAATTTGTTGCCTACCTTGACCACGTAACTCCTGTGGATCGACCCTGACTACCACTGTACTAAGTGAGAGTGATGTTTTATTATTTTTGACCGCATGACGACCGCTGCGATGTCAGGCTGGCGATTATATTTGGCGAGACATCCCATTAAACAAAAAATCATGGGCAGAAGTTCGAGAAGCCGAAAAGAATGGCTTGTGGGAGCACCTACGGGTAAATTATTTATATAATTATATTTCATTTTTTGATTTTTTTTTTACTTTTTACTTATCTAACTTTTTTTATTTGTAGACATACTTTGATTTTAATTCGATTAAAAATGATCCCGATGGAAGATCTTTATAGGAGGGCATTGAATGTCAAGTAGGAAAGCGTTATAGAGGCCGTAAATCCATTGCGAGTGATTATTTTGGTAAAAATGGAGGGTTGCATGATGTGGAGAGAGCAAGGGCTAATCCCCCCGGGGTATGAGTCAAGAAAACTAGGACAGTGCGGTTGATCTTTTCATAGATCCTAAGTTTATTGAGTGCTCTTTACAAAACAGTGGTAATCATGCCAAACAAACAGTAAAGAACCGCGGAGGGAAAAGTACATACAGTAATGCTGCATTCAAGAAAGTAAGTTATAATTATATGCGTTAGTTTTAGAGTATAATCTAATTTTTAATGTTAAACAGGGCATTAGCAGAATTGAAGCCTATCATGATGCACATACTGATAAAGAAGGGAGGTTTGATAGCCCAGATGTTGAGGAAAAATATGTAAGTACATTGGTGTTTTTTGTTTATAGTTATATGTATATTATTGTTTTTTTACTTTAAATAAGAAGTATACTAATCTATGTTAATCATCATTGTAAATTACAGAATGCTTTACTGCGTGAACTTAACGAGCAATACGCAATATGTAACCCCTCAAACACTCTAGTAGACGAGGTGGCTATATTTGAAAGAGTGCTCGGTACTCGACGAGGACACATAAGAGGGATCAGACGTAAACTGTCTGGAAAACAAAGTTCAAAGAATCCTTCTTATATCGAGGGCCAATCATCACAACCACCACAGAGTACTCAGGTTGGTTGTAACTTATTTGATAATGACTTAATACATTTGTTGTGTACTTTATAGTTTGGCTAGCATTTCTTAGTAATTTGGAAGTTTGGTATTATGTTAATATTATATTTTGGTTTATTGTAGATGGATGATGTAGACCGTATACTCAATAACCCGAGAAAAGTGGAAAAAATGAAAGCATTTATGCGACAATTGCAAGAAGAAGATGATGATGATAACGATGATGGAAACGGTGGTAATGAGGAGTAGTTTTTTAGATAATGACGAGTAGTTAATGTCTTATTTAGTATTTTGAGACATGTTATGGATTTTGAGACATGTTATGGGTTTTGAGACATGTTATGGATAATATAACTATTTGTGGATGTTGTTTAAATTTCTTCATTTTCTGGAATGGCTGAATTGATTAAGAGCTTATGTATTAAGAACTTAATGAAATTAAGGCAAATAGAAAAAATAAAAAAAAAGCTATTAGGGGCGACATCTTTAGGGGCGACATCGGTTATTAGCGGCGACGAGTATTAGCAACAAACTTTTTAGTGACGGAGTACCATAATGGTGACGAAACCTTTAGTGGCGACCCTTTAGGGGCGACCTTCAAGTATTAGCGGTGACATCATTAGCGACGAATCTATAGCAGCGACATGTCGCCGCTAATGCCTTTAGGGGCGACATATTGGACTATTAGGGGCGACTAATGTCGCCGCTAAAACGACTAATTCTTGTAGTGTTAGGCTGGCTCGGACCAAGAGCATCTGTAATGAAGAGATATCATTTCCACTATAGGGGCAAATGTGATCTGACTTCCGTGACTGTGGGGCACGCAATGAAGAGATGTTCTTAGGTTAATGGGTCGCAATTATCATAGAATCTATGCTTGTCCCAATTTTGTCTAGATTTGTTTTAGTTTGTAGCCTACCAACTTTTGCACTCCAAAGTAAAATGTTGGCCTTCCCTTGAGCATTGTGACACCGTATAGTCTTGATCATGCTAGGGACAATGTACAAATCATTAATATTTTTTCTAAAGGAGGAAACAATATATCTTTCATCATCACTTCCCATCCAACACCATGTATCATTTTGAAATATGAAGTTGTTAAAGTCCACATTGTATTGCCCTGTATATAAATATGTAGGTGACTGATTGCACCCCAATTACCACCCATATAAGCAAATTGGAAAAACATATAAGTTTCAAGGCTGGCATGGCAACCTTGCAAGCACAAGATCAATCTACCATCATAAGTTAAGTTTCTAGCCTTGCAATATGTAAATTTTTTTCTAAAATTTTTCTATCAAAGGCCTCCAATATTGCTTGTCTTGTGCATAATTGCTCCAACCAAGGCTGCAAGATAAATGAATAGGAGAGAACCTTGACAACTAAGGGTGAGCAAAACGGAAACCAAAACCCAAAAAGCTGAAAACCCCGATAAAACCGATACCGAAAAAACCGAAACCAAACCGTCGGTTTTGGGTTTAAGTTTTTTAAAACCGAAAAAACCGGTTTGGATTCGGTTTGTGTATTAAGAAAAACTTAACCGAACCAATTCACATAAAATATTTAAAAATTTACGGTATATACATATTACATATAAGATTTGCGTATTTCTATCACAAGAATTAGCTAGATGAACTAGTTAGCATGTTGGTCCATTGAGCTTGAGGTCCCATGTTTGATTCTCAGTAGGAGTGAAACATATTTTTTTCCTTATTCCAGATGCTATTCCCTTCCAAACTTTTTTATCTCTTAAGACTTGCGAATCCAACATCACCTCGAATAGAGAACCGATCGGTTTTGGGTTTGGGTTCTATTTTGAATATTAAAAACCGATTGTATTCTGTTTGGGGTCAACGTTGACCCATGCTCAACCCTACTCACAACAATAGACACTACTAGAATGCTAGGGCATTACCTACGACAATTTCCGTTGGTATTCGGTCACTTTTGCCGTTACCGACGGAATTGTGGAGCGAGGTAAATAGTTGGTGGGTAAATAGTATAGACCGATTTCCGAATAATTATTGACTGAATATCAAGTATTTGATAGGAAATAGGCAAAACAAATAAACTTAACTCTTAAGTTCACATGCAACCTAATTGGATGTATGTTTTCACTATTTGAACCTATAACTAACACCTAAGGCAATTTCGAAAATACTAGAAGAGTAAATAGAAAAATTACTAACCTTCGTTGAATCTTTTGGAAGCGAACACCACAAGCGTCGTGCCTCAAATGGTTCACACCCAAAGCTAGCAACAAGAAAATATATTAACTAATCTCTCTCTCTAATAGTTATTCTGTCAAATTGCCAGCTATGAGGGCAACCCAAAAGGACTTTGCTACTATCAACAAAATATATACCAATTATAGTCATGGCTTAGACACCTAATCCAACAGTCTCCCACTTGGATAAGTCTACAACAATAACTGCCAGTATAACTTCCAAATTGACCAGCAAATTGTAGCTTCCAAAAGCCGCAGCCGAACTCTGACCCAGTCAGTTCTGTCCTAAGATAAGTGATCATATGATCCTCCGTTCTACAAGATATCGTTCGGACTAGAGACATGGATTAAGATCAATCTTGGTCCGATACTTTGTTTCCCGATTTCGATTTGTAATGACATAAGACTTCCAATTGAACACATCAATTTAGTCCCGGCTGGCCAGCACTTCAGTCAACACCAAATCATCGAGGGCCCCAAAGATATCACTTTTCCCATTAGGGCAAAAGGAACGAGCAGACTTTGACTCATATACTTGTATCCTTTACTCATCAAATCGCACACAACAACATGTTTTATAACATCGAGTTACCGATGCGTTTACGCACTATTAATGAACAACTGACTTGTAAATTACAACTCATATGTCTCCGTTTTAAGACCATAAGATATTATCGTCTCAGAATTACTCGTGATATAATCCATGAAGTAATTCTCTGAGCGTGGGTTAATCCAATACTCAAATCTCCATTTCTAAGTACTCATGAACATTGCAGCAATTCTATTACTATATCTAACTCCTTAGACAATCTACAATTCAATTCCTGACAGTCTTGATTCGCTACTTACCTCCGAAAGCATGAACGATTGTGGATGTTTGAATAATCATATTATTCGGGAAGTAAAACATGCAAAATTGAAACACAACCGTAAACAATACTCATCAATAATTCTCCATTATAATCAGCAAAAGTCAATTACATTTACATTGTTACAAGTTTCAAAAAAACTATCTAATTACTAAAACTAATATCATCTCTCAGAACAATGCTCCTAGCATGCTGGTTGTGCTTGACCCTACTCAGAGCCTTCGTCAAAGGTTCTGCAGGATTCTCTTCAGATGATACCCTCTTCACAATGAGGTGACCTTCTTCTACTCTATGCCTGATGTAATGGTACTTTTTGTCGATGTGTCTAGACTTTCCATGATCTCTTGGTTCCTTAGTCAAGGCAACTGCTCCTTCATTATCGCAGAACAGTTCCATTGGCTCCTGAATATTCGGGACTACACCGAGGTCACCGATGAAGTTCTTCAGCCAAGCCGCTTCTTTTGATGCTTCACTTACAGCTATGTACTCTGATTCACAAGTTGAATCAGCCACCGTCTCCTGCTTGGAAATCTTCCAAGTTACCGCTCCACCATTTAGAAGAAACACCCAGCCCGACTGAGATCGACCGTTGTCTCTATCTGTCTGAAAGCTGGTGTCAGTATACCCACTAACTCTTAATGTATCACTACTACCAAGGATTAGAATCATATCCTTTGTCCTCCGCAAATACTTGAGAATGTTTTTAACGACTATCCAATGAGCTCTGCCAGGATTTCACTGATAGCGACTGAACATACTCAAAGCAAAGGACACGTCAGGGCGAGTACATGTCATAACGTACATGATCAACCCCACAGCCGAAGCGTAAGGTACCCGACTCATATCAGCTATCTCTTCGTCCGTACTCGGGCTTTGAGTCTTACTCAATTTTGCATTGCTCTGGATAGACATCTCTCATTTCTTGGAATTTTCCATACTAAACCTCTTTAGTACCTTATCCAAGTATGTACTTTGACTAAGTCCAATTAGTCTCTTTTTCTATCTCTCAATTCTTATCCTGAGAATATAGGCCCCTTCTCCAAGGTCTTATATGGCGAAACACTTTCCAAGCCAAGATTTTACTTCTTGCAAGGTTGGAATGTCGTTTCCCATGAGCAATATGTCATCAACATATAGCACCACAAAAGTCACTATACTCCCACTAGCCTTGATATACACGCAAGACTCATCTTCGCTCCTAGAGAAACCAAACTCTTTGACTTTCTCATGAAAGCAGAGATTCCAGCTGCGAGAAGCTTGTTTCAATCCGTAAATTGATTTCTCAAGCTTACACACTCTATTGGGATACTTTGCATCCACAAAACCCTCGGGCTGATTCATGTAAACATCCTCAGCCAACTTCCCGTTAAGGAAAGCAGTTTTTACATCCATCTGCCAAATTTCATAATCATGAAATGTAACTATGGCGAGCATTATTCTAATAGACTTTATATTAGCCACTGGTGAGAAGGTCTCATCATAGTCAACCCCAGGGGTTTGAGTAAAGCCCTTCGCTACCAGTCGAGCCTCGTAGGTATGTACCTTTCCATCCATGTCGGTCTTCTTCTTGAAGATCCATTTGCATCCAACTGTGTTTCGACCTGGTATATAATAACCAAATTCCAAACTTGGTTGTCATATATGGACTTGATCTCGCTGTCCATTGCCTCTTTCCATTTGATAGCCTCAGGACCTGCCATTGCTTCCTTATAGCTAGCTGGCTCATCCAAATTTACCAGTGTCCTATCACTGACAAACTTGTCGCCATCCATAGTTATATGAAATCCATAAAACTCGGGCAGCATGCTAACCCAACTGGAACGTCTAAGAGGTAACGACTTGTCTATCGACTCAACAAGAACCTCTTCCTCTAGTTGAGTGCTAGTATCTTCTAAGGTTCCTTCATCGGTTGACTCCTGAATTTCTTCAAGGTCAATGGTACTCCCAATGTCTTCTTTGAATATGAGCTCTCTCTAATGAAAGACTCCTCTTCATGCTACAAAGACCACGTCCTCGCTTGGTCTGTAGAACAAATATCCAAAAGACTGTTTTGGGTAACCAACGAAAATACACCTCTCACTTCTAGCTTCTAGCTTGCCGTGAGTTTCTCGTCTTATGAAAGCTTTACAACCCTAGACTTTTATATGTGCAAACGTGGGAACTTTCCCTATCCACATTTCGTTGAGGTGTTTTGGCAACCTTCTTAGTTGGGACAAGATTGAGGATGTGGGCGGCAGTCTCTAAGTCATTCCCCCAGAAGTGAATAGGAAGCGAAGCTCGACTCATCATGGAACGGACCATGTCCAACAAGGTTCGGTTACGCCTCTCAGCCATACCATTCAATTGTGGTGTCCTGGGAGGAGTCAACTGTGAAACAATTTCACATTCCTTAAGATAGTCTAGGAACTCGATACTAAGATACTCACCGCCTCTATCGGATCTAAGCATCTTTATCTTCCTGCCCAGTTGATTCTCGGATTCATTCTTAAAGTCTTTGAACTTTTCAAAGGTTTCTGACTTATGCTTGATTAAGTATATATAGCCATATCTGCTATAATTATCCGTAAAAGTCACATATAATCGATTAGTATCCCTTGTGGTTGACCTGAAGGGTCTACACACATCCGTGTGTATGAGATCCAAAAGACCTTCACCTCTTTCACAAGATCCCGTGAAATGTGATTTTTGTTGGATTAGGTGTCTAAGCCATGACTTTATATTTGTATTTATCTTATTAATAGAAGTAAAGTCCATTTGGGTTGCCCTCATAGCAGGAGGATTGATGTAGAAGTCAGTAGAGAGAAAGGTTGATTTATTAAGTGTTTAATAAATCAATAGAAATAAATAAATAGTTTATTAATATATTTAAGTGTTAATATATTAATTAGAAACTATAATAATTAATTAGAAATTAATCTAGAATTAATTGGATTTAATTTAGTGATTAATTTAATTAATTAAAAGTGCAGGGACTGGTTCTGTAATTATTCAATAGTTAAATAATTGACTGGCCAGTGGAGCTAGGGTTTGGCGAAATTATGAGTGGCACACTCATATTTTCGAAACCCTAATTAGGGTTTAGAGGAGGCTTGTCCATTTGATAACAGGCTTGTCAAAGTTGGGCTCCTCTAGGGTTTTGACTGTAGCCTTCTGTAGGCTATATAAGGAACCCCCTGGGAACCCTAAAGTCTGTGCCAATTCTATCTCTATGTGGATACTCTGCTGTCTTCTCTCCTCCATTGCTTGGGTGTGATTCCATTTGAGGCAGGACACTTGTGCTGCTAGCTTCTGGATCAAGAATCAAAGGTTGGTTCTTCTGATTTATACTTTAGAAATAATTGTTGGCCTTAGGTTTTAGTTTATTATCTTCATAGAAGAAAACATAGATCTTTCTAGGGTTGCATGTGAACCATAGGAATTATTTGTTCATTGATTGCATAGAAAACCCTTCAGTGGTATCAGAGCTTAGGCTTGTTTTCTTATGAATTGATATAAACTGCTTGAATGATTCTTGCCTTGAGTGTTTTTGCGAAAAACCCTCTTGGAATGGCCTAAATTTCGTGGCCTAGGCTAGGGTTTCCTAACCCTAGCCGCCAAGCCCCATGGTCCCCTTTATTTGCTTGATTTACTTGCCTTTTATAAGTAGGTTGTTATTTTTGGTAACTGTATCTAATAAATAACTGGAACCCTTATTTGTTGGCTTGTATTTTTCGAAAATTGTGGGGCCCTAGATAGTAAAATTAATTTGATTAATTTCATAAAATCTATCTTAGATTTAATTAGTTTAATTAACTGTTAATTAAAAGATCAATTAAATCAGCTTAAAGAATTAATTTAAATTTTCAAAAAATTGTTTAAAATTTTCTAAAATTCTTATTAAATTAATTCTAAAATATTTTAATAAGATTAAAATATATCTTATATATTTATGATTAAAAGTTAATAATTTATATATAAGAAAATTGGTTAGTCTTACCGTAAGTAGGCCTCATTCACAAAACTGTCCTATAAAGAGGGTATAAGGCGACTGCCTATAAAATGGCTGTCTAATGGGTATCCACTCTTACCCACCGCTCTCCTGGTCAGTCGAGTGTCGTTAGCCGAACGGGTTTGATAGAACCACTAAGCCTCTTAAAAGTATAATGCTATAATTGAAAGTACTAGAACCTTGAACAAAACCCAATCTAGTTACTTTAGGATAAAAATGTGAATTGGTGCTAATCCATGGAATTGCACATTGCACTTTGTGGAACGTTGGTGGAGCGTGTGTGGTTTACCGGCACGCCAACTGGGGTCCGCAAATACTTGCAATGGGTTTCTCGATTTTGTCATTATTAACAGAGCGTGTGTGGTTAACCGGCACGTTAATTAGAGATGGCAATTGACTTCAAGAGTACCAAGTTAATTTGCATGGTTATTCACACCCGGTTTGTGATCCTCGGCATCCCAGTCACAAATAGTGGGGCACATCCGAGACTAAACATGCCATTGAACTATTCAATGTGTCTCAACAGATCTTGGAATTTCATAAGATGAAATTGATAAGTGTATTATCTACCTTAATGACCATTATTTTGTGATTACGACATCCCTCTTCACACCATAGTTGGGGCATTTTGGGTCCTAGCCTTAATAAATAATATATTGGGTAATTATTTAAAAGGATTAATTAAACTAATAAATTCTGTTTGTTATAGATGTCTGAAACAAGTGTCTATTCTCCTCCTTATCCTCCTTCACCCATTTCTGAGAGCTTCAGAATGCACCTGCTACATATGGTAAGGCTGACTGGCCTGAACTATATGGTATGGCTTCATAAATAGAGAATAGTTCTCTGTTTTTCTAGCAAGCCATATCTGACTGAGTGTCCGCTCCCCAGAGCATGACATCACACAGTAGGTTGTGATGAGCATGACTCCTTGATTGTTAAGTCAAGGAAAGTTCGTTACCTAATACTATTGATCATTGACCCCGAGTTCTGCAGGAATTTAGAATTCCTGGGGTCAGATAAGTTAGCACAGCTAGTTGTGGAAAGGTTCCATGAACTGGTTGAGAAAGGACGAGCTAAGATCTTCAAAGAGTTTGAAGTGTGCAGGAAGTAGCTCCAGTTTACATGTTCTCAAGACTGAGAGACACACAGGTGAACTGTATAAATTTGGTTCCCTTTTTGATCGGGAGTTAAAGCATTAGCTCGACTCACTGGTCCATTCATCCTGATGTACAGGAAGGGAAACCAGATAAGACAATCGTGGCTGTGCATTCAATGTTGACTCTGTATGAGTCGTTAATAGAGAAGCATAGTTCCATTGATTCAGCTGCTTCGGGATTGAGTCCAGTAATAGGACACACCAAGAAATGATCCAGATCGTCTGGACCGGTTCCTCAATGGTTCAAACTGGGAATCCACAGGGTGGGACACAGTCACAGAAAGATTGGAAAATGCTCCGAAGCCGAACAGTTTAGCAACTCAGGAATATCTTAAAACTCAGAACACCTGATCCTTAGTTCCTTGATACAGGATGTGTTTCTCACATTTGCTCTGTATGCATGGACTCTGTAGGATGTGGGATGTTGTTGCATAGGAGCATATTCAGATTGGATCTGAAGCTCATGCTGTTTTAGAGTTTAGTTAGATGTTGAAATCATGTTATTAGCTTATCAGATGCGTATGACATTGTCTATCATATAATACATTGTTCAAAGATTTTGTTTTAATAAAATTGTCAATTTTCTTTTAACACATGTTGTTTGAAATATCCTTGAAATGTTGTATGATTGTGTTGAATGCATGATTAGTAATAACTTGAATATTGATACATCCAAAGTGTTTGGATTTTAGGAATTGTGCTCCTTATGATTGTTAAAGTGAATATTATAAGAATCAATTCAACCAAAGGTCCAGTTGGACAGGACTTTGGAATCATTTGACTTAGAGTCACATGATGAATTGAGTTCTTAATGTGTTAAGAAATGAATCAACAAAAGATCCAGTTGGACAGGACTTTGGAATCATTTGACTTAGAGTCAGATGATGATTAAGTTCTTTATAAAGCACATGTGGCAAGAAATGAATCACCCAAAGATCAGGATTTTTGAATTAGTTGACTTAGAGTCAACTGAAGATTGCAAGTCTTGAACAGAATTAACAAAGTCATAAGTTTACATAGAGATATAAAAGAGATTGAGATTAGGAGCAACGAACACATCAGTTGCTGTGTATTGCTCGAATCCTCAAATAGAACACAATTGGTTGTACTCCGCGATATTTGTGAATCAGTATGACGAATATGGTTTCTCTTATCAGAATAAGCGATTGAATTGAAACCTTGAATCGTTCAAGGACTTCAAAGGAAGTACAAGATCCGCAGAACCTGAGTGACAACATAAACTGGGAAAATGTTTCACAGTTATTCTCTTCCAAGAACATTAATAGTTATAATGTGTCTTAGGGAAGATGTGGAGCATTGGTCGAAACAGTTCGATCCTCAATGTATGAGATACATTGCCAATTAGTTTCCAATAAATTGAATACTATACCAGTCAGACCACATAAACCATATTCCAACCACATCCTTCGACTAAGTAGGTTTTACATACACTGTCTGAAATGTAAAGCTGGGATTGTCCCACTTGTACATTAAAAGTCCAGGGTGTTGTAGTGTTCGTCCGAACCTCATGACTAGCCTGAACCTAATCAGAAATGTCGTTTCACTGGCTATCCCGCTGTACCTGAAAAGAAAGAGCTCTTTTAGTAAGAACTCATGTTCTAAGGAAACAGTGGGAGTTGGGACAGTCCTGAATGAGTTCAGGATTAGCTAAGTGAAAGAACCTTTAGTCATCACTAGGCTTAGAGCAGAAATCAGATTTCTACGTTAATACTGACATTATCTTCCCTTGACCAGTAGTACTGATCACCATCATAAGTAGTTATGATCAGGGTGACATACCGATTAGTGGTAAAACACTATAGTTGGTACGGATTTTCAATCTGACTACTTGGAAGCATTGATGAGCCCGGTTGCTGCCAATTAAGAGAACCTTAGGACGAGATACAGTCTATGTGATAGTTTGATTGATTTTACAACTGGTCTTAAAACCAGTGGGAGTAATCATCAAAAGAAACCAACATGGACAGA
This sequence comes from Cichorium intybus, assembly GCA_023525715.1. NCBI lineage: Eukaryota > Viridiplantae > Streptophyta > Magnoliopsida > Asterales > Asteraceae > Cichorium > Cichorium intybus. Next base: position 114,764,770 of record CM042009.1, on the reverse strand, counting down.
AACGTACCTTCAGAACATCTGGTTGAGTGAGACGATACTCAGAGTCAAGTAATTGACTCCGAGAGAAGCACTCTCAATAGAAGATGAAATCTGAAAGGATACTGCATAATGTAAGTCGTTAGTGGAGCACGTGTGGATCACCGGCACACTAATGGGGACTCACAAAGAGTATGCCAGTATAAAGGTACGTGGGCCCGGGATTACCCCATGGACATCTCGTAAGAAAGGATATTCAGATTCTCAAAATATGCCAAAGGATTGGATTTTGAGAAAGGGCTGAAAGATATCCATTAAGATGTCAGAAAGGTTTGGATTCTCAAAATGTGCCATAAGCTCTGGATTTTGTGAATAGTCCATAACCGTGCTAAAGCCAGTGGGAGTGTCGCTGTTATCTCTATGTCCATATGTGTGGTACATAATGTTTCTAGGAAATGTCTCTTTTCATTACAAAGTGTAATGACTTGGTGTTAAGAGACGGATCGCTATGAAAGACTTAATAAAGATACGGCATGCTCGGGTGGTTATAAACGTCTATGAGATAGATCGAAATTCTGCCAAAATGATCTTGATGAGACTCAAGATGCATTGCCTAGGAAATAGTTTTCTATCAATGCAAAGTGTAATGATTTGGCATGAGAAATATAAAGAAGGTGCAGCATACTCACATAATCCATAGACATCTATTAGATAGATGTTGTCATCAGTATGGACCTAGCCATAGTAAGCATGATCTTGATAAGATTCAAGATGCATGGAAAAAAGTCTCCGAAAGGTTATAGTTATTAAAAGTCGTGACACAAGGATTATAAGTAATCCTAAGATTCCAAAAGATTTTGGAATAGGACTGGATCGAATCCAACAAGTTTCTTGGATCGATCAGAAGTGTCATAAACATGTCTTGATGACTTAATGCTTAGAGCATAGTGAGTCAGATTCAGGATATGACCTGGCTGAGAATACTTAATGGATTTTGTACATACGTGAGAAATCATTGGAAAATGATTGAGGTGAATGTTGATAACAATTTGAAAAGAGTTTTCAAATAAGGACTAAATGGTTAAAGAATTTCGTTGGCATTCCGATGGAGCGCGTGTGGCTCACCGGCACATCGTAACACCTCGAAATAGTCTTAGGGTGCAGTCATGTGGACCAAAGATCCCGAGAACCATGGAAAGTCACAGTACATAGAATGGAGTTGTTAGTGAGAATGACGGTATGACCAAAATTGAAATATCATCGGAAGGATATCCGATCGGATGAAGTGTATAAATGTATGACATTTGAATACATAGAAAGAGTGAAAGGTCAAGTAGACATAGATACATAACACGAATTAAATAGTTTAAAAGGAATCTAGAAACCGATAATAGTTTTATGTAAAATCCCACTTGGTGATTACCTCGTGGAGACTTGGTAATTAGGCAAGAGTAGCCACCGGTCAGATTTTATGTTTCAATTTTGCATGTTTTACTTCCCGAATAATTTGATTATTCAAAAGTCCACAGTCGCTCATACTTTTCGGGAGTAAGTATGAAGGAAGACTGTCGTGAATTGGTTTCTAGATTGTCTAAGGAGTTAGACATTGCAGTAAGACTGCTACAACGTTCATGAGTACTTGGAAATAGAGATTTGAGTATTGGATAAACCCGCGCTCAATAGATTGCTTCATGGATTACATCACGAGCAATGTTGAGACGATAATATCTTATGATCTTAAAGCGGAGACATACGAGTTGACATTTACGAGTCGGTTGTGCATTGATAATACGTAAATGCATCGGTAACTCGATGTTATAAAACGCATTGTTGTGTACGATTTGATAAGTAAAAGACACAAACATATGAGTCGAAGCTTATTCGTTCCGTGACCCTAGTGGAAAACAGATATCTGTAGGCCTCTCTATGATTTTGAAGTTGACTAAAGTGCTGGCCAGCCGGGACTAAATTGATGTGTTCAATTAGAAGTCCGAAAGTCATAAGCAGAATCGGAAATCGGGAAACAGAGTATCAGACAGAGATTGATCTCAATCCATGTCTCGTGTCTGAAAATATCTTGTTGGACGAAGGATCATACGATCACTTATCTATGGACAGAACTGACTGGGTCAGAGTTCGGCAGCAGTTTCTAGGAAGCTGCAGGTTGTTTATTAATCAGAAGATAAATTAAAGTCATAGAATTATCCAAGTGGGAGACTGTTGGATTAGGTGTCTAAGCCATGACTTTATATTTGTATTTATCTTATTAATAGAAGCAAAGTCCATTTGGGTTGCCCTCATAGCAGGAGGATTGATGTAGAAGTCAGTAGAGAGAAAGGTTGATTTATTAAGTGTTTAATAAATCAATAGAAATAAATAAATAGTTTATTAATATATTTAAGTGTTAATATATTAATTAGAAACTATAATAATTAATTAGAAATTAATCTAGAATTAATTGGATTTAATTTAGTGATTAATTTAATTAATTAAAAGTGCAGGGACTGGTTCTGTAATTATTCAATAGTTGAATAATTGACTGGCCAGTGGAGCTAGGGTTTGGCGAAATTGTGAGTGGGCACACTCATATTTTCGAAACCCTAATTAGGGTTTAGAGGAGGCTTGTCCATTTGATAACATGCTTGTCAAAGTTGGGCTCCTCTAGGGTTTTGACTGTAGCCTTCTGGAGGCTATATAAGGAACCCCCTGGGAACCCTAAAGTCTGCGCCAATTCTATCTCTCTGTGGATACTCTGCTGTCTTCTCTCCTCCATTGCTTGGGTGTGATTCCATTTGAGGCAGGACACTTGTGCTGCTAGCTTTTGGATCAAGAATCAAAGGTTGGTTCTTCTGATTTATACTTTAGAAATAATTGTTGGCATTAGGTTTTAGTTTATTATCTTCATAGAAGAAAACATAGATCTTTCTAGGGTTGCATATGAACCATAGGAATTATTTGTTCATTGATTCCATAGAAAACCCTTCAATTTTGTCATCTTTACCAAGTGACAAGATTTGCATACATCATCCGACCGAAGGTCGAATGATTCCAACACTCCATCCTTTTGGAGTTGGGCGATGCGTTTCTTGTTGATGTGTCCAAGACGACAATGCCACAAGCATGCCTTTTCTATACCATTATATGAATCAATTTGAAATACACTATTGCCTAAATTGTCTACACAAGTTACAGTTTTATACACACCATCACAAGGCAAAGCTTCAAAAATAAAAACACCATTTTTATAAGCAGAAATAGATCCATTCAATTTATCAAAAGAATATCTATAACCTTGTTTGAACAATGCATGAAAAGAAATAATATTCCGAGCCATTTCTGGCGAGTAACAACAATTCAATAATTCTAAACTAACATCACTACTAAGCACAAGACTATAAACTCCAATCTTGGTAACAAATGACGATCACATATTCCCCATGATCAGGTTATTCTTCCGTGCTCCACCTCTTTACTTTCTTTTAGGACCTGCAAATCAGAACAAATGTGAAAACCACATCCTGTATCAAGGACCCAAGAACAAGAAGGTGATGAGTTATTAGAAATAGTTTAAATACCTACAGACGATGGCTTCACCTTTCCATCCTTGACGTCATGTAGATACCTCGGGCAGCTTCTTTTCCAATGCCCTTTCTCGTTGCAGTAAAAACAGTCGGCCTCTTTGGGGTTTGGGATGGGAGGAGTGCCTGAACTGGGCCTGGCCTTTGGGCCATTACTGGATGACCAGACATGGGCCTTGCCCTTCTAGATCTGCTTAGGAGGACCTCTCCTCTTCTTCACCTTTCCCTGACCAATGGCCAGAACGGGAGTACTGTCGGAGGTGGAGGATATACTTTTACTCTTCATCTCGTCCTCAACGGGCATGTTGTACAACTCAGCCAAAGTGGTCTGATTGTTGTTCAGATGATAAGCCAAGATGAACTGATCATAACAACCAGGCAAGGAGTTAAGGACTATGTCAATAGTCAGCTCCTCGTCAAAATGCACATTGAGCTTCTGAAGTCGTTCCACATATCTCTACATTCTTTGCACGTGGGTGCAGACGGACTCTCCCTCTTTCAGTTTGCAAGCCATGAGGGCTTTGACTACTTCATACTTCTGTTGACGAGCTCGCTTACGGAACTTTTCCATAAGGTCCTTGTTCATCTCATATGGCCAGTAGTCCTCGTAAAATCTCTGTAATTCTGGGACCATAGTTGCGACCATGATGTAGACCACTTTGGTCGCATCGTCGTAATGTTTCTTATATGAGGCATATTCCTCAGGAGTAGTTGTATCTGGATCAACTTCGATGAGCTTCTTTTCAAGAACATACTCTCTGTCCTCAAATCTCAGAGCCATCTTGATATTTCGCATCCAATCGTTGTAGTTGGTGCCATCCAATGTCACCTTAGAGCACAACGAGAGGATCGAAGAGAAGTTCTTGGAGTTGGATGCGGGTTGGGGAGCAGAAGCATCAGCAGAGGAAGACATCTATAAAAGAAAGGTAGTTATATATATATATATATATATATATATATATATATATATATATATATATATATATATATATATATATATATATATATATATATATATTCCTTAATATATTAACCCAAAATAATTATTAAGGCTAGGACCCAACTACATAATTCACAACTTAGACCCAACTACGATTTACCAATTCCACCGCGGAAGATAATCATATTAGGTGAAATTCCTAAATCTTTTGAGATTCATTGAACTGTTCAATGACATGTTTAATCTCGGATTATGCTCTTCCATTTGTGACTGGGATGCCGAGGATCACAAACAAGATGTGAATAACCATGAAAATATGCTTGGTAACCTCAATGTCGTTTATCATCTCAAATTGATGTGCCGATAAACCACACGCGCTCCATCAACAATGATAAATTATGAGATACCCATCACGACTCTTTATTAGTCCCTATTAGTGTGCCGGTAAACCACACACGCTCCACTAACGACCAATAAAGTGTGTAATGTGCAATTTCATGGACTAGCATATCTTTCACATTTTTCCTAAAGTAACTAGATTTGGGATTTTATCAAACGGGTTCTAGTACTTTGATTAATAACATTATACTTTTAATGAGATTAAGTAGTCCTATCAAATCTGTTCTGCTAACGACCCTCCACTAATCAAGGGAGCGGTGGGTGAGAGTGGACACCCATTTAACCGCCATTTTATAGGCAGTTTCCTTATCCCCCCCCCCCCCCTTATAAATCAGTTTTGTGAATGAGGCATATTAGCGATTTGACTGACCAGTTCTTATACATATAAATATTAACTTTTAATAATAATATATAAGATGTATTTTAAACCTTTTAAAAATGTTTAGGTTTATCTATTTAAATTTTCGAATTAAACATTTTAATTTAAATTTAAATTTAAACCTTTGTTGATTTAATGTTTATCTTTTAATTAACAATTAATTAAATGAATTAAATCATATAAAGATCAACAAATTAATCAAATTAATATAATCCTATCCTTTACCCACTAATTTCGAAAAAAACAAAGGGTATAGGGTTATCCATTTATTAGTTAATCATAATTACCAAAAATAGAAAAAGACCCTCAAATACCCATGAAAATTGAAAATAAGGGGGAGAGGCTAGGGTTTCAGAAACCCTAACCCTGAAAACGAAATCAAGCCTATTAGGGTTTAATATCTATAAACCCTAATCCAAAGGTATAACAATTATAGCAATTTCAAACAGAAAACAAGCCAAAGGCTCAAATACCACTGATAGGAAATAGGCAAAACAAATAAACTTAACTCTTAAGTTCACATGCAACCTAATTGGATCTATGTTTTCACTATTTGAACCTATAACTAACACCTAAGGCAATTTCAAAAATACTAAAAGAGTAAATAGAATAATTACTAACCTTTGTTGAATCTTTTGGAAGCGAGTACCACAAGCGTCGTTCCTCAAATGGTTCACACCCAAAGCTAGCAACAAGAAAAACCAGAGAGAGAGGAGAGCAGGGAAAGTGGCGCACAATATGGGATCCAGAACCCCATATTTATAGCCTCCAAAAGGATTACTAGATAAGCCTCATTCGAATTCAAACTGAGATAAGCATCTAATCCATTTTTTCCGGCTGGGCATGGCGTGCGTCGCGCGTGCTATTTCATCCGCGCCGCACGTGCCTTTTTCGTCCGGACCATTCCATTGTTCAACTATTGAACAATTACAATCTAGTCCCTACACTTTTAATTAATCCAATTAATCCCAAAATTAATTTCAATTAATTTCTGATGTATTATTAATCAAATAATACTATTTCTAATTAATATAAATTTTCCATAATATATTAACAAATTATTTATATTGATTTATTAATCATATAATAAACCAATTTATCTCTCTAAAAGTTATTCTATCAAATTGCCAGCTATGAGGGCAACCGAAAAGGACTTTGCTACTATCAACCAAATATATACCAATTATAGTCATGACTTAGACACCTAATCTAATAGTATTTTCATTGATAATCATCGAATAAATACTGATGGAAATTAGGTTGACCGATCTTTTGACATTAGTGACGGAATACCGACCATAGATTTTACCTACTGAATACCAACCCAATTTGGTTAATTTTGTTTCCTTTTTGTGTCAGAATTTCGGTAACAAATCCGTCGGTATTAGTAAATAGAAAAATACGAAAAAAATCCAATTCTTTTTCTCTGTAAATACAGCAAAACCAATACATTAATGATTAAACATATATATATATATATATATATATATATATATATATATATATATATATATATATATATATATATATATATATAATACAAAAGCTAATTAATCAATACAATAATATTTTAAGGGTATGTTTGATACGACGGAATGGAATCATGAATAAATTGAATAAACATCGTAATGGAATACCGAAGGTAATTGAATGAATCATTATATTCGATTGTCATCTTTGGTTGGCTCGAAGGAATCAAATAAGTCTTTCAAGCATATTGTTTTTTATCAATGTATAAAAAACTGAATAAAGTAAATTTAACAGATAAAGAAAAAGTCATTTTATAAAATAAATTTTTGTTAAATAATGATATATCTTTAAATAAATTACATATAAACATATTTCATTTTATTTAAAATACATATTATATGTTCTGCAAATAGTTGAAAAATAATTATCTATAATTTAAGAAAGCTACAAAATAAAGAGAACAAGATACCATGAAATCTTAAAATATAAACATGGTAAACATATTTAATTTTTAAAAATAAAAAATATTGAAATGAAGTTTTTGATGTTTTTTAATTGATTTATTTGAATATTACAAGAAAAATGTAATTTAATTGTATTATATAACATTTTGTTCGATGAGGGAATGAAAAAATACCTCTCCCGCATGAAATGAAATCCAACATCAGAGAAAGAATCACATTCCTTGAGGAATTCTTAATTTCATTTTTTCGAGCAACCAAACATGATATTTTTCATTCTGACGAAATGCTCTATTTTATTCGAAAATTTTTAAAATAAAATTAAAATTGTTTCACAATATCAAATAAGGATTTGGATCACTTGACCTGTTAATTATCGAGTGGCCGAGAAGGATTTGGACAACTTTGCATAAAAGTCGCGATTGTATCTTGCATTTCTTTTTGCCTTCTTTCCATTTCCGCATCCAATTCTTTTTCTTTGTAAATACAGCAAAACCAATACATTAACTATTAAACATATAATAACATATATATTTAATACTAAAGCTAATTAATTAATACAATAATAGTTTAAGGGTCTGTTTGATACGACAGAATGGAATAATGAATAAATGGAATAAACATAGTAATGGAATGCGGAAGGTAATTGAATGAATCATTATATTCCATTGTCTTCTTTGGTTGGCTCAAAGGAATCAAATAAGTCTTTCAAGCATATTTTTTTTATCAATGTATAAAAAACTAAATAAAGTAAATTTAACAGATAAAGAAAAAGTCATTTTATAAAATAACTTTTTGTTAAATAATGATATATCTTTAAATAAATTACATATTTAAAGGGAAACTTTGCATAAAAGCCGCGATTGTATCTTGCATTTCTTTTTGCCTTCTTTCCATTTCCACATGCATTTATTATTGCATGTCTTTTCTTTTGCTCTTTCATAGTGTGTAGTCTCTTACACAAAAATTTGTACCTAAAATTGGTAAGCCGAACATATATAGTTAGTACGTATACTTCGAATCCTGCCGAACGCTTCCCTATTTAAAGGGAAACCTCTCATGACGTATAACGGTTTTGTTTGTACCTCACGTGATCAGATCACTTTTTCTGCAAACTATATATACTTGTATCTAAGTAAAGGCTGCAATTCCTATGGTTCAGATCAAATTCACTTCATCATTCATCATAATCGAAACCACTAGAATCAAAACACCAAACTAAACATGATGAAAATCATTCAGGCTACCTTTTGCATCCTTTTTTTTACTTTGACTCAGCGAGAGATAGAGTAAAGAGGTGAAAGTGATGGTGGTGGTGGCTCCAAGTCCAGTAAAAGTGAGGGTGGTGACTCAACACCATTTCTCGTCAAACACATATGCCATCCAGGGATAATGAAGGTAAGGAGATAAAGGGTGAGGGTGGAGATGAGGTTATTGACCGAAGATGAAGAGAGAGAGAGAGAGAGAGGGAGAGAGAGAGAGAGAGAGAGAGAGAGAGAGAGAGAGAGAGAGTGTGTGTGTGTGTGTGACAGAGGCACAATAGGTGAGTTTTTTAAATTATAAATTTATTAAAATAAATAAAATAGAATACAAAAAATTAAAACGGGAAAACAGTCTTTTCAACTTTTCTAATGACCAAAACCACAAAAAGTTTACAATATTTGACCAATAGTGCAAATAGAAAAAAATTGAACATTTACAATTTCTTATAAACCACATTGACCAAATTTGCAGTTTACTCATTGAAAAAATGATGAAGCTGATACCCACAATTAGGGGTGCCAATTCTCGACACTACCGAAAACACAACACAAATCCGACATGAAAATAACGGGTTTGGGTTGAGTTTTCAGACCCGCCAACCCGTTTATTATATGGGTTGTTTTCGAGTTCATATGTTGGTTTGCAGGTCGACCAGCCTACCCGTATAATATATTACATTTAAAATAGAAATTTTAATATTTTTAATTAAATTTTGTATTGATTTACATTTATGAGTTTATCTTTAAAGAGATACAATGTCTACAATCTGCGGACCACATCTACAGAAGAAGAGTTCGAAACGTCTGCAGTCTACAAGAAAAATACTGTTTGAGATTTAAAGTCTGCAAAATGCTAAAATAAACTGAAATTTTAATAAAAGTTGTGAATTTTTTTTTTGACGAAACACGTCTTTTTTCTTAAAAGATCAATATGGTAACAACAATGACAATGATACATCAATTTCATAAGGATAACATAAAATAGTTATTTGTAAATCATATTCAATATAATAAATTAGGAAAAACACACAAGTCTGCATTCTGAACATTATTGCATCAATATTGTTAATACATGTATTTTATAATAATTACATACATTCTTGAGTAATTCTTAGTTAATTTTATTTTACAAGTTTTAGTTTTTTATATTTATGTAATAATTATAAAAAATACAAAAAAAACAAAAAAAACAAAAAAACAAAAACAAAATAAAAAACAAAAAAACAAAAACCAAAAAATAAAACAAAACAAAAACAAAACAAAACAAATAAAAGAGAAAAAATTGTATTTTTTTGCCTAGAAGACGTCTGCGAGAAACGTCTTCCTCCTGGCAGACGTTGGTCGATATATTCTTGGAGAATACGGGACGTATATGTTTTAACGTCCGCGGTCTTCTAAAAAAACAAACAATCTACAAGCAAAACGTCTTCCCGCCCGTAGACATAAGTTGTTATAACAACTGCTAACAAAAAAAAAACAATCCTCTTAGTCCCTTACTCCTTCTAGTGAGCACAACATAACAGTTTATGAGAATTGCAGTCATGTCTCGGATATGTTTATTTGTTAGTACTTAAATTAGGATATGTTTGTTTGATATATATCTGCATAAATGTTTTTAATTTTTCTTCGAATGCCTTTTCTAGGTATTGGATGTGCCAATAAGTTTTTTTCTTGAATTTTCGTAGTTTAAAGATTCATGACCCATGAACCCGAATTTCACCCATGAACCTGAATCTGACTCATGAACCGGAATTTGACCCACGAACCAGCGAACGCGTATAATTAAATGGGTTACGCGGGTCGTGAAACACCCTTACTTAAGGCGTTTCATAAAACACCTTTTTAAACCTATAGTTTATCATCATTGTTTAGAAACCATCCCTTATGAAACGTTAAATCTCAACATCTTCAAAAATAGTTAATTTACGTTCATATAGCGTTTTAAAAACAAAGTGGGTTTTGTTAAGAAATTGTTTCAAAGTTTAAGTTGCGAAAAAAATCATTTAGTCCCACTTTAAATAAAACATCTTGGTTTGTAAAGGAGTGAGGTTGTTACAATCCGAATACTATTACACAGCTTAAATGAAACCATACAACCTGTGGCCTTATAAAAATGTCCAGATCCTCTAAAGCCATCTAATCTCCTTAATCCGAGTGCACGTCAAAATAAGGTTAGGCAATGGAAATGCCTAGTGAGCTTACCAAAGGCTGATCTATTTAGAGTGGGCAGTGTAACCACCACACTCGGGACAAACACCCTAAAAACAATTTTCACACACTTTAAAGTTGTATAATTTATCTTCTCAAAAGTTGTATAAAACCAATTGTACGTCATAAAGGTTAAGTAAAAAATGGATAGTTATGAAAGCAATGCAAATGTAGTATGCAACTATCCCAACCCATGTCCATCTCATAAATGTCCATCTCACCTCAATGACACCTACCTAAGTTCTCAAGTAACACGCCCCAGAACATGTCACTTGATCCCTCGATAAGCCAAACTAAGACTAGTGGCCATCACACTAGCCTCATGAGGGTTAACTACTTCCCTCCTGCGGTCCCCTAATGGAGGGAACAATCCAAAGACATCTTCGAGGGTGGCTATCTAGCCCAAGCCCTCTACATGGGAAAAACATCTCAAAGGTGGCTATCCAACCCATACATCTCAAGTCATCACATGGTTCACTCGATCAATTCCATCCTATATGCAATGCACAATTAGGATGCTCAAAACTCTTTCAAAAACATACATCTTACTCTTTGTATTGAAAACATCTTTAAAATTCATTTCATGCAATGCATAATTAATAATCATATAACACATTGCACATAATAGCATACATGAAAACAGTTGGTAACACACACAAAAGATAGTAATAGAGATGTGTACTCCCGGTAAACTCACCCAAGGTCAACTGACGAGTCAACACTAATACTACACAAGGTTGTTGCATTGGTAAGAACCCTAAACATCAACTCCTCAATCCGAAGTCCTCTTAGTTAGGTAATAGCTCAAATCCTCAATCCCGTCTCCAAGTTGCTACAATCTAATTCCTTCCTACAAGTCAAGAAAGAAGGTGTCACACTCAATTCACCCAATGTGGATTCATCTCGTAGCCCCAAATTTCAGTCTCAAAGGAACCAAACAATAGAATCTCCAATTCCATTCCATCAATTCATAATTACAAGTGGAGATTCCTTATTCCATTCCATTGAATCACAACGAAATGATCATAACTACACTAATACCTTCAAGTGGATGCAATAAATACATTGATCACAAGTTCCCTCAAGAGTTCAATCATTCTCGAACCCAATTCTAAGAATCATACTCACTTCACTTTCATTCATGGGTTAAGTTCACACATAAAGGGTTCGAATCCTTAGGGAATCACTACTAGTGAATTCCCTATCCAAAACCACCATATTCATCCACCAATTGCTTGTTTCTTCATATAATAATCAAATCCCCATTTTTTAGGGTTCATAACACTCATTTCAATCTAACCATTGGTTCTAGATCATCCATAGATTGGATGTAGACCACAACAACTTAAAAACATCAAACAAACCTGGGGAATCATAACGAAATCATCCCCAGAGTCTAATTTTTGGATTAAGCCCAAACCCCAATTCTCAAATGGGTTTTCAAGCTGGAAAATGGTGAGATTATACCTTTAGATGCTAAGAAACTTCAAGAACTTGATAAATCATAAATCCTTGGCACTTGATACTCATCAAAACCCTAGAAATCACCTCCAAATGGCTCTCCTCTCTCTAGAAGTCGTCTATAGGCTGAAATGGGGAGAATTACCTAATATATACATGCTAAGTTCTCATATTTGACAAAAATGGTCCCTAGGGTTTAAGTCTTGTGCCTAGCAACCCCCAAGTGACCTAATTTTTTTTACACTTTTGTCCCCTAAGAAACATAATCTATCTTCACCTAAATCATTGACTAGGTCAACACTAACCCTTAGTTTTTTAAATGGGCAAAAATAGCCCCTTTCACTAAACTTTTCACAATTTGGTCCTTAACATTGACTTAAGAAAATGTTGACTTTATCTTAGCATCTACATTAATTCCTTCATTATATCACCTTAATCTTCTAAGTCCTTTGACTAGTCAAAACTCAATGGATAAATTTGGCCAATTTGTCATATTTAGTCCCTATGACTAAATTTCACATTTTTGGGTTAAATTGGATTTTAAATTTTCAAGTCATTCATTATAAGAATATAATAAAATTTTAAATTTACCTATTTATTTATTTTCTTTATTTTCAAAAATAAATTTTATTTTGTTGATTTAATCCCAAAACTCTTAGGCCCAAAACGCGGATGTTACAAGTCGTGTGAGGTTTAGACATATACATGTTAGAGTTGAAGAAGTTGACACGATTAATTATACGGGTCGTGTCCGTGTTGGAGTTTCTGACCCACGACCCGCCAACCCGAACCCGGCCCAATTGCCACCCCTACCCACAATTTTTGAACTAGTTGAGACCAAAACGAAATAAAATCATATGAAAACTAGAATACAATAGTACTAGAAATAAAAACAGGGAGTGGGTCTGTTTTAGAACCGAGTTGGTCTCGAATCGAACTATGAATGGAATACAAGTTATGGATTTTCCAATTTTGAGAAAATATAGATATACACGATATTAATTTAAGAGAAAAAACACTAGTTTGGTTTCAAACCATGAATCGAGGAATCGATTTTAGATAACTTTCCAAATAGGCCTTTGGGTTTTTGTTGTTATCAGGAGTTGAGGTATTTTAGTGAATGCATGATAAGTGTTTGATGAAAATCCACACCCACTTACTTAAATATCGCATCAATTGGGCTCTAGTTCTTAGCTTTGTATAAGACCTATGGGAGTACCCATCACATTGCACAAATGTGATGGATGCCACATCAGCGCCACATAGGATTTTACCTCTATCACACTCCATCACACTCTATCACAACCCACACTTTATACCTATCACATTTCATCACACCACATCATCTTTTTTAATTAAAAAAATTCAAAAATAAATAAAAACCCAATTCTTAATTTAAACACCATTAGATTAAAACTAAAAATTACATTAATATTAAAAAAAAACTAACTTCGAAAAAAAAAGGACAATTCGAACTAAAACCAAAATAAACGTAAACTAGTTGTCGGTGTCGGTGTCGTTGTCGTTCCTAGGGCGATATTTAGCGCGGACACTTTCCCGCATCGCCAAGAAAATATCCAAATCCTCGCCCTCGAAGTCGGATGCTTTTTTCGACAACAAGTCAATATCCGCGTTTCGTTGTAGCTCCCGTTGCGTTTGGATTATTTCTTTTTCGACCCGACCCATAATCTCGACCTTGTCGGTTTGTAATTGGACGTATCGGTCAAATTTTTCGCCAAACATTTCCATCACGTTCGACTCCGAACCGGAAGCGGAAGCCGCTTTCTTGGCCTTGTCTCGCCCCATCGGTCGACGGATCGGTTGGGGTTCGTCTTCGTCGAGATCCACGGACTCGTCGTTCACGTCGATATAAGTTCGCCCGTCCGATTGTTGTGACGTCTCTTGGTGGACCGACCTCGATCGTTTAGTTCCCGAAGATTGCGAATCTTCGACAAGAAGCCATTTCGGTTGTTTTTTCAACTCGCTCCAAGCTTGCATATACGGGAACGCTTTCCGAGTGGACGTTGTTGTTTCGTATTGTTTTAACGCCGCTTTCAAAAAGTCAAAATCGTTAGACCCGTTTTTGCGCATGTTCGTGAGATTGTTGAAGATGCCGTTAAATTGGTTGAGCTTGATTCGTATCTCCCGAAATTGCCGCGTTATTTTATCGATGTTGCGCCTTTTTTCTCCCATTAAATCGTAAAATAACGCTTGAACTTTGTTCCAGAAAGTGTCAAGCGTTTGCGAGTCCCCGACGATCGGGTCAACAGAAGCGAAAATGTACGCCTTGACCAAATTTAGTTCTTCCTCTTTCGTCCAATTCATTCGTTTTTCGCCCTGATCGGGCCATTTTGGTTGGAAGTAAAATGTAATTAACTTGATAAATTAAGCCTTGTTTAACCAAGAATGGCCCTACTTTTGATGGAATTGAGTGAATTACATGCAGGGATTGAAAAACGGGAATTTTGGGCGAAAACCACGCATTAAACGGACACCGGAAGCGGGAGAAAAAGCTCAGCGTCTTAACAGCGTCCCAGGCAGCGTCCCTGGAACTCTGGGCCAATTTTCATGGAAAAAGCAAGCCAAAAATGCTAGAAAGCCCCGTCAACGTCCTAGGTGGCGTCTGGGACGCTGGCCTAGGACGCCGGGCGTTTTTGGGACGTCTCGTCGTGGAACGCTGCTCGATGTAACTGCTGAAGAAATGCACTCAGCGTCCCTCAGGCGTCTGGGACGCTGGCCTAGGACGCCGCCGCGTAGAATGCCCTAAATTGCCTTATTAAAGCCTCTCTTTTTAATGAAACTTTATCCCATCGACCCAAGGAGCCTCCAGACGATTTTCTCAAGGTTTTGACAGTTTTCCAAGGTCTAAAACACTCCTAAATCATCCCCAAACAATTCCCAATCTCAAAATCAACCTCTTTTGCATCAAGATCAAGCCAGAATCTCTGAAGTTTTGAAGATCCAGACATGTTCATCATCTCCAACACAGAGTTTGCATCAATTCAAGTCATGAGTAGCTAAATCATCCCGTGATCACAACCGGGAGTAGGTTTTGATTTCCTTTCAGTATTGTATTTAGATTTGAACTTTTTATATTCATGAACACAGTGTTTGGATTGTTTGCTTTTAAATCATATGACTAGACTTCCATTACTTGTTCTTAAATTGTTGCTTGATTGAGTGTAAGACAACTCTATTGTGATCTTCCCCACCGTGCCAAATCATCCACAGTGGTGTGTAGGACGGAGGGTGCGGATTTTACATAGTTTGATCCCAGATTTAGTCAGTAACAGTACGGTTATGTCTATGTAATCTGAATGAACGCAAAATTAGTAAAATCTGTTATAATACATTGTTTAGGAATCAAAACTGAAACCGGGAGTGATCACATCTTTCTCTGATTGAATTAAACCCCTTGCAAGCATTGTTTCTGAATTTATTTACTTTTTAAGTCTATTAGAACTAGTTGTTAACCATAAGCTCCTCGTGGATTCGACCCTTACTTGCCCTAGCTATTAGTGCTTTTAAGGTTATTTTTTATTGCATCAACGACTGCGATCAAATTTTGGCGCCGTTGCCGGGGAGCTATTGCGCTTAGCAACCTAGTTCCTTTTCTGATTTAATTTTTGTTCCTGTTTATGCGTTTTTGTTCGTGTTTTGTCTTTTTAAGGTTTTTACAAGTTGAATGCACACTCGCAAGTAAAGACTTGGATTTATACCATGAATGAAGGAAGGACAATGGGTGATTATATCGCCATGGATCTGGGTTATTATGACTTTTATAGTCCACCACGACAACGAGATCCATATGATGTTGATTGGTGGGGGAGCAGCAATTCACATGAAAATCAACATGATGGGTATTTTCTAGTAAATCAAGAAAGATCACACGAGTCTTCACTTGACAAGAAGTTGGATCTGATGATGGAATTGTTGAAGGAAGGCTTCAAACAAGAGGAAAACAACTCCAATGCAATTTCAATTCTTGAAAATCAATTGGAACAAATGGTGGAGCAACTAAAACAACAACCATTGGACGAACATTCAGATACTATGCAAGCGGATGAGGTAACTATCTTGTATAGTGATGAATATTTTGACATTAATGTACATACACCTACACCACCTGATTATGAGGTTTTTGTGGAGGATTATGTATCAATTGATGCGGAAAATATTGAACTAGAAATAATTAACCAAGAAAAATCTGAAATTGAATTGGAAACGTCTCACACAATTTTCCATGAACCGGAAACACCCAAAGTTGGGGAGGGGTCAGTGGAGTCTAATACCACCCCCGACCTAGCGAATTTCAAAGAACCCAAAAAGAACATTCTTGTTGACATTTTTGTGTTAGATTCTAAAAAACTAGACATATTCAAAAAACCGCATGACATCATCAATCGTCCCATTTTGACAACTATTTTTTCTCAAATTAGTTGTCATGAAGGTGTCATTGATGTGACAATTGGAAACCAAAAATTTAAACTTCAACTATTTGGATGTACTAATGATCCTCCGATCGGTGGCGACTTGTTTGTAATCAACACTATGGATGATTATGTCTATGAGCATACCGAAAATATGCTTGTCGATACTACCCACGATCTGGAGGAACGTTTCTCTTGTAACAGGTTAAAAGCATTGGATGATTCCAAAAGTCAACTTCTGAAGAAAAAAATAAGGAACAAGAAGCATCATACAACACTCACCCATAAACCAAATAAGAAGGCGGCTCATGATGCAAAACATCAAGTCAAGAAATTCATTCAAAATAATCGTGGTCGGTTTTTCAAAGAAAGGTTTAAGTGTTTTCGTAGAAGGCTTAAAAGTAAATGGTTAGGCCCCCACAAGGTCAAAGTTGACCTGCTATTTGATCCGGGTGAAACTCGAGAATGTGAGTTGTTTGAAGAAAAAGAGAAATATATGACACCATATCAACGCAACATGATTGTTTTTCAAAAAAGTCAACTGACATACGATCCTCCGTGAAGCATGGTACAGGTATTTGTCTGGCTGAAGACGTTAAACTTAGCGCTTTACGGGAGGCAACCCGCGAACTTTGTGGGTGTGTTCACTGCAAACCCTCACGAGACTTCACTCGTCCACTAGGGGCAACCTAGGGGTTTAAAAGGCTTGTTGCACATGCCAAGTGCAATCGCGATCCCTGGCAAAATTGAGGGTTATTTTTTTATTTTTTATTTAATATTGTGCTTGCAGTTTTGTTTTTGTTTTTGTAGGATTTTTTTGTTGCATCGGGGACGATCCAAACGCTCAAAGTTGGGGAGGAGTGCACTTGAACGAGTGACAATAAACCGAGGAAAGATGAAAGATTGAAGAAATCGACACATTAAAAAAATCCAAAATTTTCGGTTTTGTTCGGACCCAAACAAAAAAAAAATTTCAAGCCTCCTCTACCATCAAATTACTAGGTGAATCGCTCTCCTCTGCTATTTTTATTTCTATTATATATCCCAGTTGTGTTTATTTTGGTTGATTTAGTTGAAAACTTTAAAAATGGATTTGGGCACGAGATGATGTATTTTTGGATCTTGATGAACTGTCCCCGAATTTTTCTTCCTTTTTGTCCCGGTTGTGACTCGGCAATACGAAAAATGATTGAATAAAAGGGACTGGACATGGAATAGCATGTGATGAGATAAAAGTGACATTCCAACTAATGTATATTTTTAAGTGTTTTCGTAGAAGGCTTAAAAGTAAATGGTTAGGCCCCCACAAGGTCAAAGTTGACCTGCTATTTGATCCGGGTGAAACTCGAGAATGTGAGTTGTTTGAAGAAAAAGAGAAATATATGACACCATATCAACGCAACATGATTGTTTTTCAAAAAAGTCAACTGACATACGATCCTCCGTGAAGCATGGTACAGGTATTTGTCTGGCTGAAGACGTTAAACTTAGCGCTTTACGGGAGGCAACCCGCGAACTTTGTGGGTGTGTTTGTTAGCCTATTAAGGTTTTTATAAGTTTGGGCCTTATTTAGCCCACTAGGTTTATTTAGCCTATGTATATATTTCTTGCTTTCTTTGTATTTTGTTCACAATTCATATTTACAGTTAATGAAATCTCTCTCAAACCCTAGCCTCTCTTCCCTCTCTTCTCTTTGAAACTTGATCTTTGATAATCAACATGGTATCAGAGCTAGATTGTTAAGGGGTTTTGTAGCAGGCACGACAATGCGCGGATCGAACTTTTGGTATGATTTTCTGCTTCATTTATGTGTACCGATTGATATTTTCGGCTCGATTTGGTTGGTTTTCTGCTTCGTTTCTGGGTTGAATGTTTGATTTTGAGAGTTAATTGTTGCTGCTATTATTGGGTTGTTTGTTCATCTGCATAAGGGCAATTTTGGAATATTTGATTGACTGTCTATTGATATTATGGCTCCAAGAGATGAATCTCTTCAGTCCATTAGCATACAACTGGATGGTAAAAACTATGCATATTGGAGTTATGTAATGAAGAATTTTTTACGGGGCAAGGCTATGTGGGGGATTGTTACAGGTATAAAGGGAAAACCAACAGATGACAAGGCTGCCAATTTTGCTATTTTATTGGAATCTTGGGAGACTGATAATTCCAAAATTATTACATGGATTAATAATTCTATCATTCAGTCAATTGGCACCCAGTTAGCAAAGTATGACACAGCAAAAGAAGTTTGGGACCATTTGGAAAGGCTGTATACTCAATCTAATTTTGCAAAACAGTATCAGCTAGAATTTGATATCCGAGCCCTCCAACAAAACAGTCTAAGTATTCAGGATTTTTATGCTTCTATGTCTGATTTGTGGGATCAATTAGCTCTCACTGAATCTGCAGAACTAAAGGCTTTCAAGCCTTACATTGCCAGAAGGGAAGAGCAGAGATTGGTCCAGTTTTTGATGGCATTAAGGTCTGATTTTGAAGGCTTACGTGGGACAATCCTTCATCGTACTCCTCTTCCCACAGTGGATTCAGTTGTTCATGAGTTGATTGCCGAGGAAATCCGTATCAAGTCCCAATCTGACAAAGGGTCTAAGGCAGTAGCCACACCTACTGTCTTTGCTGTTCAAAACCAAACAAGACCATCTGGACAGTTTAAGCCGAAAGTTGCATTTTATGAGTGTGCATTTTGTAAAAAGAAAAATCATTGGAAGTCTCAATGTCCATTGCTGTTGGGGAAGGGAAATTATCAAAACCAAACAAGACCATCTGGACAGCTTCAGCCTCCACAGTTCAACAGGCCTCCTGGACAGTTTCAACAACGTCCATCATTTCCACCATTTCGTCCTCCACAGTTCACTGCTGCTGCTACTGTACCTTCTACAGAGAACGATTTGAATATGTCACCACCATCAGCTTTGGATCCACAAGTTTTTGAGCAATTTCGCCAGTTCATTGCTTCCAATCCTACTGCCATGTCAACATCTATGTCTCACACAGGTCTATCAGCATCTAGTCCTTCAGGTATTCCTTCATCCTTATGGATATTGGATTCTGGTGCATCTCATCATATGTCACCACATTTGTCATCCTTTTCTTCGTTATCAGCTAGTCCTCATGTTTCTGTTATGTCAGCTAGTGCTACACCTATGCCAGTTGAGGGTATTGGTCCTGTTGTTACCCCCCATATCTCTCTCACTGATGTCTATTATATTCCTACACTTGCTTTGAATCTTGTTTCGGTCAGTCAGTTGTGTAAATCTGGTTATTGGGTCTTCTTTTCTGATTCTCTTTGTTGTGTACAGGACCCACAGTCTCAGAGGGTGACTGGGATCGGCCGTAAACTTGGGGAGCTTTATGTTTTGGAGCAGCTCCAAGTTTCTGATATTGCGGCCTCTAGTGTTGATTTGTCGTCTTTTCGTTTAAGTCATTCGTCTTCAAATTTTTATCTTTGGCACTCTCGTTTGGGTCATGTTTCAGCTTCACGTTTACAGTTTTTATCCTCTACTGGTGTGTTAGGTCGTTTGAACAATGTTGACATTTCTGATTGTTGTGGTTGTAAACTGGCAAAGTTCTCTACCTTACCTTTTAATAATAGTGTCACTCGTTCGTTTGCTCCTTTTGATCTTGTGCATTCTGATGTGTGGGGTCCTTCCCCAATAACCTCCAAAGGAGGATCGCCTTATTATGTTTCGTTCATTGATGACTATACTCGTTATACATGGGTTTATCTTATGAAGCGCAGGTCAGATTTCTTTGTCATTTATAGCAATTTCAGAGCTCTTGTGAAGACCCAACACTCTGCTGTCATAAAATGCTTCCGGTGTGATTTAGGAGGGGAATATACTTCTAATGATTTTACTCAGTTACTAGCATCTGATGGGACTGTTCACCAATCATCATGTACTGATACTCCTCAACAGAATGGTATAGCAGAACGGAAACATCGACACCTTGTAGAAACGGCACGGTCTTTGTTATTATCTTCTGATGTTCCTAGTGTCTTTTGGGGAGAAGCTATCCTTACTGCTGCCTATGTGATTAATCGCATCCCTACTCGTCACAACTCTGGAATGTCTCCTTATGAGAAGTTGTATGGTCAATTACCTGATTATTCATCTTTACGGGTATTTGGGTGCACCTGCTTTGTCTTACGACCTCATGTAGAACGAAACAAGTTGTCTCCAAAGTCGGCCCTTTGTGTATTCTTGGGATATGGTATTGGTCAAAAAGGATATCGGTGTTATGACCCGGCGAGTCAGAAATTGTATGTCTCTCGACATGTTACTTTTTTGGAGCACATTCCTTACTATGCTATTCCTGTACAGTCTCACAACATGACTCGGTCAGAACTTCAAAATATTGATCCTTTTACCATTGATAGTGATGGCACTACATCTAGTGCCCCAGTTGATGATGCTTCCATAGCTCCAGACAACCCTCCTGCTCAGTCTGACCCTCCTGCTCAGTCTGCAACTGCTCCTACCCCTGTTGTCGCTCAAGAAAATACTCCTCCACCATCGAGACCTGTACGTACTCATAAGACAACTAAACTGCCAGATTTTGTATATTCTTCTTATTCGCCAAGATTTGCATCTTTTATTGCAAATATACATCGGCTTTCTGAACCAGAGTCTTACAAAGAAGCTGTTACTGATCCTCATTGGCAGAATGCTATGGCGGAAGAGCTTACAGCTCTTTATCAGACTCATACGTGGGATCTTGTACAGCTTCCTCATGGAAAACGTACGATTGGTTGTCGTTGGGTATATAAGATCAAAACCAAGTCTGATGGCTCAATTGAAAGATATAAGGCAAGGTTGGTTGCAAAAGGATACTCACAGCAATATGGTATGGATTATGAGGAGACTTTTGCCCCAGTGGCAAAAATGACTACTGTCCGCACTCTGATCGCAGTTTCCTCTATTCGTCAATGGAAGATTTTCCAAATGGATGTCAAGAATGCATTCTTGAACGGTGAACTTCATGAGGAAGTTTACATGTCTCCTCCTCCAGGTATTGATCACCAACCAGGTGAAGTTTGTCGGCTTCGGAAAGCCTTATATGGTCTCAAACAAGCCCCTCGTGCTTGGTTTGAGAAATTCTCTACTGTAATTACTTCTCTCGGTTTTACTCCTAGTAATCATGATTCAGCGTTATTCGTTAGATGCACGAATGCAGGTCGGATTCTCTTATCCTTGTATGTTGATGACATGATTATTACTGGTGATGATCAAGACGGTATAGAATCTTTGAAGCGTGATTTGGCTTACCGCTTTGCTATGAAAGACTTGGGATTACTACGTTATTTCTTAGGGATTGAAGTTGCACAATCTTCAAAAGGTTATCTTTTATCTCAGACAAAGTATATTTCTGACCTATTTGAACGTGCTCGACTCTCTGACAACAGGACAGTTGATACTCCCCTGGAGACTAATGCCAGGTATTCTCCAACAGACGGTGTCCCCTTGTCAGATCCAAGCCTATATCGAACTATTGTTGGAAGTCTGGTTTATCTTACTGTTACTCGACCGGACATATCTCATGCAGTTCATGTGGTTAGCCAGTTTGTTACAGCCCCTACAACTGTTCATTGGGGAGCTGTTCTTCGTATCTTGAGATATCTTCGAGGCACTCAATTCCAAACCCTTGTGTTTCCTTCCACGTCCTCACTCAAATTGTGTGCCTATAGCGATGCTGATTGGGATAGCGATCCTCATGATCGAAAATCCACCACTGGTTTTTGCATATTTCTTGGAGACTCATTGATTTCATGGAAGAGTAAGAAACAAGATGTTGTCTCTCGGTCCTCTACTGAAGCTGAGTATCGAGCTATGGCTGTCACCACTTGTGAGATTGTTTGGATACGTTGGCTTCTTGCTGATATGGGAGTTGACGCTTCTCATCCTACTCCCTTGCACTGTGACAACAACAGTGCAATACAAATTGCCAAGAATTCGGTTTTTCATGAACGAACAAAACATATAGAAATTGATTGTCATTTCACTCGTCATCATCTTCAACTTGGGACCATCACTTTGCCACATGTTCCATCAACCCTACAGATTGTTGATATGTTTACAAAGGCATTGTCTGGTTCTCGATTTCGTTTTTTGTGTGACAAACTCTCAATGCTTATAGCTGTCGCATTGTGAGTTTGAGAGGGGATGTTAGCCTATTAAGGTTTTTATAAGTTTGGGCCTTATTTAGCCCACTAGGTTTATTTAGCCTATGTATATATTTCTTGCTTTCTTTGTATTTTGTTCACAATTCATATTTACAGTTAATGAAATCTCTCTCAAACCCTAGCCTCTCTTCCCTCTCTTCTCTTTGAAACTTGATCTTTCAGTATTGTATTTAGATTTGAACTTTTTAGATTCATGAACACAGTGTTTGGATTGTTTGCTTTTAAATCATATGACTAGACTTCCATTACTTGTTCTTAAATTGTTGCTTGATTGAGTGTAAGACAACTCTATTGTGATCTTCCCCACCGTGCCAAATCATCCACAGTGGTGTGTAGGACGGAGGGTGCGGATTTTACATAGTTTGATCCCAGATTTAGTCAGTAACAGTACGGTTATGTCTATGTAATCTGAATGAACGCAAAATTAGTAAAATCTGTTATAATACATTGTTTAGGAATCAAAACTGAAACCGGGAGTGATCACATCTTTCTCTGATTGAATTAAACCCCTTGCAAGCATTGTTTCTGAATTTATTTACTTTTTAAGTCTATTAGAACTAGTTGTTAACCATAAGCTCCTCGTGGATTCGACCCTTACTTGCCCTAGCTATTAGTGCTTTTAAGGTTATTTTTGATTGCATCAACGACTGCGATCAAATTTTGGCGCCGTTGTCGGGGAGCTATTGCGCTTAGCAACCTAGTTCCTTTTCTGATTTAATTTTTGTTCCTGTTTATGCGTTTTTGTTCGTGTTTTGTCTTTTTAAGGTTTTTACAAGTTGAATGCACACTCGCAAGTAAAGACTTGGATTTATACCATGAATGAAGGATGGACAATGGGTGATTATATCGCCATGGATCTGGGTTATTATGACTTTTATAGTCCACCACGACAACGAGATCCATATGATGTTGATTGGTGGGGGAGCAGCAATTCACATGAACATCAACATGATGGGTATTTTCTAGTAAATCAAGAAAGATCACACGAGTCTTCACTTGACAAGAAGTTGGATCTGATGATGGAATTGTTGAAGGAAGGCTTCAAACAAGAGGAAAACAACTCCAATGCAATTTCAATTCTTGAAAATCAATTGGAACAAATGGTGGAGCAACTAAAACAACAACCATTGGACGAACATTCAGATACTATGCAAGCGGATGAGGTAACTATCTTGTATAGTGATGAATATTTTGACATTAATGTACATACACCTACACCACCTGATTATGAGGTTTTTGTGGAGGATTATGTATCAATTGATGCGGAAAATATTGAACTAGAAATAATTAACCAAGAAAAATCTGAAATTGAATTGGAAACGTCTCACACAATTTTCCATGAACCGGAAACACCCAAAGTTGGGGAGGGGTCAGTGGAGTCTAATACCACCCCCGACCTAGCGAATTTCAAAGAACCCAAAAAGAACATTCTTGTTGACATTTTTGTGTTAGATTCTAAAAAACTAGACATATTCAAAAAACCGCATGACATCATCAATCGTCCCATTTTGACAACTATTTTTTCTCAAATTAGTTGTCATGAAGGTGTCATTGATGTGACATTTGGAAACCAAAAATTTAAACTTCAACTATTTGGATGTACTAATGATCCTCCGATCGGTGGCGACTTGTTTGTAATCAACACTATGGATGATTATGTCTATGAGCATACCGAAAATATGCTTGTCGATACTACCCACGATCTGGAGGAACGTTTCTCTTGTAACAGGTTAAAAGCATTGGATGATTCCAAAAGTCAACTTCTGAAGAAAAAAATAAGGAACAAGAAGCATCATACAACACTCACCCATAAACCAAATAAGAAGGCGGCTCATGATGCAAAACATCAAGTCAAGAAATTCATTCAAAATAATCGTGGTCGGTTTTTCAAAGAAAGGTTTAAGTGTTTTCGTAGAAGGCTTAAAAGTAAATGGTTAGGCCCCCACAAGGTCAAAGTTGACCTGCTATTTGATCCGGGTGAAACTCGAGAATGTGAGTTGTTTGAAGAAAAAGAGAAATATATGACACCATATCAACGCAACATGATTGTTTTTCAAAAAAGTCAACTGACATACGATCCTCCGTGAAGCATGGTACAGGTATTTGTCTGGCTGAAGACGTTAAACTTAGCGCTTTACGGGAGGCAACCCGCGAACTTTGTGGGTGTGTTCACTGCAAACCCTCACGAGACTTCACTCGTCCACTAGGGGCAACCTAGGGGTTTAAAAGGCTTGTTGCACATGCCAAGTGCAATCGCGATCCCTGGCAAAATTGAGGGTTATTTTTTTATTTTTTATTTAATATTGTGCTTGCAGTTTTGTTTTTGTTTTTGTAGGATTTTTTTGTTGCATCGGGGACGATCCAAACGCTCAAAGTTGGGGAGGAGTGCACTTGAACGAGTGACAATAAACCGAGGAAAGATGAAAGATTGAAGAAATCGACACATTAAAAAAATCCAAAATTTTCGGTTTTGTTCGGACCCAAACAAAAAAAAAATTTCAAGCCTCCTCTACCATCGAATTACTAGGTGAATCGCTCTCCTCTGCTATTTTTATTTCTATTATATATCCCAGTTGTGTTTATTTTGGTTGATTTAGTTGAAAACTTTAAAAATGGATTTGGGCACGAGATGATGTATTTTTGGATCTTGATGAACTGTCCCCGAATTTTTCTTCCTTTTTGTCCCGGTTGTGACTCGGCAATACGAAAAATGATTGAATAAAAGGGACTGGACGTGGAATAGCATGTAATGAGATAAAAGTGACATTCCAACTAATGTATATTTCTATGGTTGCCTGTCTGGTTCAAGTAACAAATGGACCAAAAATGTTTTAACTTCATGTTGTAAACTGGTTTTTTCTAAAAATTTATGTTTCAAAAGTTCCTCTAGAGATACCCTATTTAAAGAACCCTGATGGCCCGGTTCTCGAATTTGCTTGTAAAAATTCCTACTGCATTCTATGACCGTACGACCTTAGATGTCCTTATTTTTGTAATCTATATTCCGCTGTTTGGGTTGATGTGTACCTGGAGCCTGGTGTACCCCATTTCAAGTTTCCACCGTCCACAGCCACTTGAATATGAATATACCTTCGGGACTTTGATAAGTATCTTGCTAAGTAACCGGCAACCCGTAGGTGACCCCTCTTGGAAGCCGCGCAAAAAGGCAAGACTCACTTGAAAAGTAGATTACATATAAGTAATTTTAAATTAACGATCTATATTCCGCTGTTTGGGGTTGTTGCGTACCTGGGACCTGGTGTACTCCATTTCAGGTTTTCACGTCCACCATCAACTTTAAATATGAATATTATATTCAGAGAAAAATATTCTGAGACATAGATCACAAATGAATTTCTACAAAGATAAATCAAATGAAGAAATAAATATGGGCGAAGTGTTAAAAGTACAAAGTTAATATGGTTGTAAGGTGGCAAAAAAAAAAAACAAAAAAAAAAGAAAAAAAAATAAATAAAGAGGACCAATAAAAATAAAAAGAAGAACCTTAGGAATCTAGACAGAATGCAGTAACCAAAAAGGACTGACCGTACCACGTCACTGGAAAAACCGCAGGGGGGAGGTAAACTTGGTATCTTTGGAGAGACTTTTGAAAAATGAATTTTTGACTTAACCGTTTGCAGGGTGAAGAAAATTTTAAAGATCACTAAATAGTGCTTTGCACTTAAAATAAACGGACATCCGGGCTGGCAATAGACACAGGCGTATGCAATACTGTAATGTTTTACTTTTGTTTGATTGCTTGTTGTTTTATGGACTGGACCTGAATTCTGATTTCGTTGAGTCTTTCTCGGGACGAGAAAGAGATAAGTTGGGGAGGTTTGATCGGGCCATTTTGGTTGGAAGTAAAATGTAATTAACTTGATAAATTAAGTCTTGTTTAACCAAGAATGGCCCTACTTTTGATGGAATTGAGTGAATTACATGCAGGGATTGAAAAACGGGAATTTTGGGCGAAAACCACGCATTAAACGGACACCGGAAGCGGGAGAAAAAGCTCAGCGTCTTAACAGCGTCCCAGGCAGCGTCCCAGACGCTGGCCTGGAACTTTGGGCCAATTTTCATGGAAAAAGCAAGCCAAAAATGCCAGAAAGCCCCGTCAACGTCCTAGGTGGCGTCTGGGACGCTGGCCTAGGACGCC
This sequence comes from Cichorium intybus, assembly GCA_023525715.1. Lineage (NCBI taxonomy): Eukaryota > Viridiplantae > Streptophyta > Magnoliopsida > Asterales > Asteraceae > Cichorium > Cichorium intybus. The sequence continues at coordinate 114,737,845 of CM042009.1, read as the reverse complement.
GGGCGTTTTTGGGACGTCTCGTCGTGGAACGCTGCTCGTCGTAACTGCTAAAGAAATGCACTCAGCGTCCCTCTGGCGTCTGGGACGCTGGCCTAGGACGCCGCCGCGTAGAATGCCCTAAATTGCCTTATTTAAGCCTCTCTTTTTAATGAAACTTTATCCCATCGACCCAAGGAGCCTCCAGACGATTTTCTCAAGGTTTTGACAGTTTTCCAAGGTCTAAAACACTCCTAAATCATCCCCAAACAATTCCCAATCTCAAAATCAACCTCTTTTGCATCAAGATCAAGCCAGAATCTCTGAAGTTTTGAAGATCCAGACATGTTCATCATCTCCAACACAGAGTTTGCATCAATTCAAGTCATGAGTAGCTAAATCATCCCGTGATCACAACCGGGAGTAGGTTTTGATTTCCTTTCAGTATTGTATTTAGATTTGAACTTTTTAGATTCATGAACACAGTGTTTGGATTGTTTGCTTTTAAATCATATGACTAGACTTCCATTACTTGTTCTTAAATTGTTGCTTGATTGAGTGTAAGACAACTCTATTGTGATCTTCCCCACCGTGCCAAATCATCCACAGTGGTGTGCAGGACGGAGGGTGCGGATTTTACATAGTTTGATCCCAGATTTAGTCAGTAACAGTACGGTTATGTCTATGTAATCTGAATGAACGCAAAATTAGTAAAATCTGTTATAATACATTGTTTAGGAATCAAAACTGAAACCGGGAGTGATCACATCTTTCTCAGATTGAATTAAACCCCTTGCAAGCATTGTTTCTGAATTTATTTACTTTTTAAGTCTATTAGAACTAGTTGTTAACCATAAGCTCCTCGTGGATTCGACCCTTACTTGCCCTAGCTATTAGTGCTTTTAAGGTTATTTTTGATTGCATCAACGACTGCGATCACGCCCCCCGTTTGTTTTGCCTTCCTCCTTGCGGCCCGGCGGGTTTGGTTGTCGTCTTCTTCTTGTGTCTCTTGAACGATTTCGGGAGAAACAGGTTGCGGTTGTGGTGGTGGTTGTGACGTTGGTGGTTGCGATGATTGCGACGGAAAAGATTGCGGTTGGAATCCTTGCGGTTGAAACGAAAACGGGGGTTGAAATTGTTGATATGGGTTGAATGGCGGATATTGTTGTTGAAAAAGTGGTGGTTGTGCGATCGGCGACCCGCCTTGAAGTAAATTCATAAAACCACCTCGGGGTGATTCAAGATTCGGGTATTGACGCGGGGTCGAGGTTAATCCGAACGGATCATAGTCACGGTTTTGGTTTGAAGGTGGGGTGTTTTGATTTTGTTCCATTGCAAAAGATGCTGGAAAATTTGTGTGTGTTTGAGTTAAAAAGATGATGAAATTGTGTGTGTTTGAGGAAAAAAGAGGTGTGTATATATCTGCATATTCGACTCTTCTCTCGCCTGTGTCTCATGTAAGGGCATATAACTCAAGCTCTGTTACCCCCTTTTCCATCCACAGATGCTACACATGTTTGATTCGTTTTACTTCTGCCTCCACAAGATTGTCATGAACTCAGGTAACACTACCTATGTTTCGGATTGGATTATGTTTATAATTTTTTATCAACTGCCCATCATAAACTATAATAAAAGGCAGTTATGCTTAGCGGCTAACTGACCAAAGTTGATGTGAGGAGTTTTTTTTTTACATTGTGAATTTGTGATGTATAGTCTTCCCTTTAGTTTTTACAGTCATTATCCGGACATCACAATATCATGTATGTTCAAATTTTGAGTTTTCGAACCCATGTAGTTCCTTAATGTTAACATCTTGACTCAGGTTTCCATGTAGAAATGACATTTAAGAGTTCCACCTTTGTTGAGCATTACTGTATCCATACGAGTCACAAGTGCATAAACTTTTGAATAATCAACTCCATAACTCTATGAGCATCCTTTTGCTACTAAGATCGATTTTATTAAAAGTAAAGCTACCAATTCAACCAATCCATAGTTCCTCCTTTCCTAGAACAAAGAGATCACAGTGATGCTTTCTTTTAATAGCTTCATTGTACGAAATGGATTAGAATTTTCTACAAGTCATGTTTACACCAACATCTTCCGTTCATTACTAAGTCATAATCACTCATTCATTTAGGTTCTCCGACTAATCTTCTTCAATGGTGAAAACAGCTATATCATTCTGTGTTGTTGCGGTACCTGAATATATTTATAAACAACCAGAGGGGCGATTACTACTCCACTCCTCTTCTCTAAGAGTGATGTCTATCAAAGTTGCATTGGGACATCTATTTAAAACATAACTGCTCTAGTTAACTTTCAAAATAGGCATTTGTGTCTTTGTTGTTATCAGGAGTTGAGGCATTTTAGTGAATGCAGGACAAGTGTATGATGAAAATCCACGCCAACTTACTTTGGATATCGCATCAATTGGGTTCTACTTCTTAGCTTTGTTTAAGAATTAAGATGAAATCTGTTAAACAATGAGAATACAGATGGTTTCTTCGCAATCTTGCCTAAAATTAGAAATTCTGCCTGATTATATCTGCGTATTCTACTCTTCTCTCTCCTCTGTCTCACGTGAGGGCATAACTCAAACGCTGTCACCCCCTTTTACTTCTGCCTCGACAAATTTTTCATGAACTCAGGTAACTCCATCTATGTTTCGCATTGGATTATGTTGCCTTAAATTTTTTCAACCGCTCTTGATAATTTAAAATACAGAGTGATCAAACTCCTATTTGCAGGCTGTTACACCAGTTCAACCAATCCATATTTCCTCCTTTTCTAGAGCTAAGAGAATCACAGTGATGCTTTTTTTGGTTTCTAGAGCAAAGAGAATCCATATGTAGTTGTATGTTGTCTTCATATTCCTTTCCACTTGCACGTTTCCTTAATAAGCAGAGTTGATATCACCTTCTCTGTCAGTTTTCTAATAATTAATTGGGAAATTTGTTTCCCTTTTTATTTATTTAATTTCTTGAAAGAGTTGAAGTAATAATATGTCTCTGATCTTTCTGTCAAAAAATACACCCAACCTTTTGTACTTAAATCATGATTAAGAGTTTTATTATAAAACATAAGATGTACCTCTTGTTACCTTCCAAGCTTGTATGTCTGCCATTATGGTCCATTGCGAATTTATGATCATGCGTGACTAGAGAACTCTTTAAATTTAACTACTGTCGTTCGGTCAAAATCCTTTCTGCTTCCTCAATTGAACAGACAACAAGTTCTAACTGTAAGTCTTGAATTCTGGTGGAGGGCTATTTTTACAGAGGTTACTTTTGGAAAAGGCTGAATCATCTATAATAACTATATGCTTGTGGACTTGTTATGGGAAGCACAAGAGAATCACTCAGAGAAACAAAGCATGCCATTAAAATTGATTTCAGCTGTTGTAGCAAAGTAATTTTTGATGATCATGAGATCTAATGGGCATAATTAAAGTACTAACCATATATGGCGTTCGTTGTAAATGTTATCATCATAAATGAATCGATGTAGACGGAAAAAATTCATAGTAAAATTTTTTTCGTATGATGTTTTGTATTTATATGAGTTCTTAATAAATACAACATAGAAATAAATTTATCACTATCGTGCATATAGCTCCATCTTTCTTTCCTTTCAGGGTTGCCGGCCGGGTTTCAATGGAAGAGCAACTCCCAGCTGATGATATCCTTGAGAAGATCCTGAAAAGATTGGATGTGAGGGATCTAATTCGATGCAAAAGCATGTGTAAGTCATGGCAAATTTTCATGTGCACCTCTCATTTCATTAAAGCTCACCTCAATCATAGTTACAGTACTCATTGCAAATATAATGATGTAGATACAAGAATTGTTATGGAAAGGATTCCTTTTCCTTATCCGTCGCGTCGATTTAAATTTGATGACATTTTGATCTCTCATATTTTCATCTTCTTGGTTCTTCCAATGGCCTCGTTTGCATCTTTTCTTTCGGTGCACGAATTGTAGTAGCCAATCCCTCTACTAGAGAGGTCAAAAGACTACAAACACCTCAAATTCCTGATATGACTCCGGCATGTTGGGGTTTTGGCTATGATTCATCTACGGATGATTACAAGGTTATGTTAGGGTTCAAGAAAGGTATTGGTCAAACCTGTTTTCAAGTGTTGACTCTGAAGTCGAATGTTTGGAAAGTGATTGGAGATGTGAACTACGTCTTTGTTAGCAGGATTGGTATCTTATGCAATGGGGCACTTCACTGGGTTATGAAAGATGCTTCATCTCAAGATAAGAGGAATGTAATTCTTTCTTTCCATTTATCCGAAAAGGAATTTAAAGAAATCCCCCAACCTGATGATGCGGAATATGAATCTGGCATTGCTCGCCTTCCGACTATGCATTTAGGGATTATGGACGAATGTTTATGCGTATTTAATTATGATGGGCTTACTGATAACTTATGGATGATGAAGAACTACAGTGTAAAGCAGTCTTGGGGAATGGTTGGAAAAGACTGTGTGAGAAAGTTTTTTGTACACTGCTTGAAAGAGCTGACGTATTACATTCCACATAAAAGGTCATTGTGCAATGATATGTGGTTTAGCAGTACTCGGGAGTTTATTGGTGCTCTTATATTTGTGAAGAGTCTTGTATTTCATGCAAGGTTCTTTTATTTTTCACATAATACAAATTAAGGACTTATTTTTGTGCAACAGATGAGTTCTGCATACAGTTATCATCTATATTTCCATTTTTCTGTTAATATTTCAGTCCTTGGTCGTCATTTTTTTCCATTCCACCATGGGATGGATTGAAAAATTGCTATATAAAATTACACTTAATTTGATGATGTTTACTGTTTTATTACACTTGGTCGTCATTAATTAAATTACACTTATTAAGAGAAGAATAGTATTTTTAGTATAAGTTATCTGGGGTTGGATGACCTTTGATGATGTTTACTGTTTTATTTTTGAAAATAAAATTTGGTTAATTATTATTATAATAATGTATAGAATTTATATACTGTATTTTACACATTATATAAAAAATCATATGAAAATTCAATTTATTTTTAGAGGCCAACCAAACATGCCCGTAAAACGTAAGGACACATTCAATTACCTTGTTTATTTCATTATCCCATGTATTCCATTCCTTCTAACTAAACACACCCAAGTGGTGGGCATTCCACCACAGTGGACAGAAGTGGTGTCCTAAGCTGTAGTAGGGTTTCAACCTTGTAAAGGTCTAGTCTTTGTGGTATTCTGCATCCACTCCGAAGTTACATTATAATCATACATCTAATCTTCATTCACTTATATTCTTGCTATGCGCTCCAATTGTAATTATTAAGTACTATTTACTGTTTGATTCTAGTATAATATTGGCCGTTCACTTACTTCCCATTTTGATTTCTCAGTTAATTAAGGGAGATCCTTCCGTTCTAGGACCAAGTGACAAAGCTTGAGGCTTTTAAAGCAATAAGGAAGACATCACATTGCTTGTTCTCAAGGATATATCTTGCTTTAAAGATATTTACTGATGGAAATTAGGGTCTTGTGTTTTATGGTTCTGAATAACTTGTGTTTGATGGATTTGAATGGCTAGTGCTTGATGAATTTGAAAAACTTATGTTTGACGGTTCTTAAAATGTTTTAGGATCGATTGCTTTAATTTCTTGTACTAAATTGTGTCTGATGGTGTTAACGGTGCCTTATGTATAGTCACTTTTAGTTATAACTATTTTGTCGACAGTTTTTAAGTAGAATAGTTGCAATAGAGTTTCTCATAAATGCTTAAGTTTTCATCTACATTTCTCTTTTACTTTAGATATTTTAATTATTATTGGTGTGTGTTATTGCTTTGATTCTTAGTTTCTTATGTGGGATCTAAGCATTTTTATATTATTACTAGATCCTAGTTCTTGAGTGTCGTTTCATTCTAGATCCTCACTTTATTTCTTATATGTGATCTACTCATCTTCTACAAGCATACCATCACATGACCAACTATGCTACGTCCCAGGGCATCTTGTACTTCTAATTTTGTGCTTGATATATGATTTAATTTGTTAAGATGGTCACCATGCAACACTTGGATTTCAACCAATGTGGCACTTCATCCTTTAATGGAGCTAACTTATTAACGGAAGATAGTTAGTTACACGTTACCGTTATTTTCTGTTAGTGGTTAGACGTTAGATTAGTTAGTTACTGTTAGAGGGTTAGTAATGTCATTGTACATATATATAAAGATGTAATTAGTTTTCCTTTTCAGTTTTCGAATACACAAAAACATTTCGCATTCGTTTCTCTCAATTCTTCAATATGGTATCAGAGCAATCTTCCGATTGCGTTTGATTTCTAATCCACTTAATTCTAATTTCGCTATCGATCTTCATTTCATTGATTTCCAATCAATTCGATTTCATCTTTTGATTTCGATTTCATCAATTTCTTTTGATTCAATTCAATTTCTTCGTTTCTCAATAAAAAATGGCGACACCTGCGCAAGTTAATCAGAATTCTGAATCTAACAACGATCCTTATTTCAGAATTCTGAATCTAACAACGATCCTTATTTCTTACATCACTCAGACAGTCCTGGAACTGTTCTTGTTTCTCAAATCCTTACGGGAGAAAATTATGGTGCCTGAAGCCGTGCAATGACCATTGCATTATCTGTGAAGAACAAACTAGATTTCATTGATGGAACCATTACTCAGCCACCTTTTACTGAAGCTGATCGTTTTAAATCGTGGACATGAAACAATAACATCGTGATTTCATGGATCCTCAATTCCATTTCAAAAGAAATATCAGCTTCGGTGATATATCTCAAAACCGCAAAAGATATGTGGAAAGAACTCAAGGAGAGATTTCAACAAAGCAATGGTCCACGTATATTCCAAATTAAACGAGAAATTATGAACATCACTCAAGGAACTGATACTGTAAGTGTCTATTTCACTAAACTCAAAGTATTATGGGAAGAATTAGCCAATTATGATGTTCACTGTACATGTGGTCCATGTGTTTGTGGTGGAGCTAAAGAAGTAGAACAAACTATGACGTTTTTAATGGGATTAAATGATGATTTTACTCAAATTCGAGGTCAAGTTCTACTTATGGATCCAATTCCAACAGTAAATCGTATTTTCTCAGTAATCATTCAAGATGAACGACAAAGAAACATTACTCTTAATCAAACACCACAAGCAACAATGGCATTCAATATTAGAGATGGAACTGTCGACAATCACAAATCCAAATCGTATAATTCCAATTACAAAGGAGTTAAGAAGAATAAAGCTGTGTGCAGCCATTGCAAGAAAGGAGGTCATACTCAAGAAAAGTGTTATAGGTTACATGGTTTTCCACCAGGTTTCAAATTCACGAATAATAATGATAACCGAACCAATTCAGTCACCACTTTTAATCCTGATCCTCATGGAAATACTAATGCATCTGGAATGAATGAAGCTATCACAGGTTTAACAGATGCTCAATGTCAACAGTTTATAGCCATGCTTTCAGGAAAGTTAGCTTCATCTAATGCAGTCACTATGTCACACGACTTCAAACCAGGTGATTACTATATCTTAAATTCGTCTTCTGGCACTTTTGTTTCAAATGTTTGGATCATTGATTCCGGAGCCACACGACATATATGCAATGATCAAACCATGTTTAAAAATAAACAAAAGGTTTACAACACACGTGTGAAATTGCCTAATCAGATGCTTATTCAAGTTCATCTTATAGGCAATATACAACTCAATGATCATTTAATTTTAAAGGATGTTCTATATGTGCCTGAATTTGAGCTGAACATTATTTTAGTTTCATTTTTAACCCAAGATAAACGTACTATGGTTGGTCTTTATTATGATCATGCCATTATACAGCAGATGAACAACAGGATGATTGGCAAGGGTAGTGTGAAAGAAGGATTGTACGTATTGGATCGTGATTCGACTAATGTCCACATCAATCAAGTCTCTTTACAACAATGGCACCAACGATTTGGTCACCCTTCCAATAAGAAACTCAAACTGATTAGTCACAAGTTATCATTGAATAAAGGGATTGATAAACATGTTTGTTTGATTTGTCCTTTAGCAAAACAAAAACGATCTGCATTTGTATCACATAACAATTTTGCTAGCAAACCCTTCCATTTGATTCATTGTGATATATGGGGTCCTTATCAAATTGATTCTTAACAAGGGCATCGGTATTTTGTCACAATTGTTGACGATTATTCGAGATTTACCTGGATATATTTGATACGACACAAATCAGAAGTTCAAACTGTTATACCAAAGTTTTTTGCTATGATTGAAAATCAATTTGATGCAAAAATCAAGACATTTAGATCTGATAATGCAAAAGAATTGCAGTTTCTTGAATTTTTCAATACAAAAGGAGTACTTCATTAGTTTTCTTGTGTTCAAACACCACAGCAAAATGCTGTGGTTGAAAGAAAACATCAACATTTGCTAAATGTTGCTCGTACATTATTTTTTCAATCCAAAATCCCAACCGAGTATTGAACAGAATGTATATTATGTGCTACTTTCTTGATAAATCGTACACCTTCAAAAATTCTTCAACATGTTTCTCCTTTTGAAAAACTTTATGGTAAACCACCTGATTATACCATTTTTCGATCATTTGGATGTCTTGCATTTGCATCTACTTTAAAGGCTTCAAGAACAAAGTTTGATCCACGAGCTTCAACCTGCATTTTTCTTGGATATCCTGTTGGTATAAAAGGATACAAACTTCTTGATTTAATTAGTAAACAAGTCTTCATTTCTAGAGATGTCATTTTTCATGAAGATATCTTTCCATTTGTTCATTCCGATCATGCACACCCCATAAATCCTTTCGATTCTTTTATTCTACCAATCATTGATCATAATACTCTTGACAATGATTCATATGTGATTCCTCCTACTACCATGGCAGACCCACCTATTCCTCAACCTCCTATTCTCATTGATCCACCCATTCCTCTTTCAAATAGACCTGTCCGAAATCGTTCTAAACCTTCTTACCTACAAGATTATCACTGTCAACTATTACAAAATACTTCTATTCCACAAACGAAATCAAAATACCCTCTTTCAGATGTTATTTCGTATGACAAACTCTCTTCAACTTACAAAACCTATACTATTTCAATATCCGCTCAACATGAACCTAAGTCATATTCTGAGGCTATAAAATTTACCGAATGGCAACAAGCGATCAAAGACGAACTTACTGCACTAGATGTTAATCATACATGGGATATCGTACCTTTACCACATAATCGAAAGTCATTGGGTTGTAAATGGGTTTTTAAGATCAAAAGAAAAGCAGATGGCACGATCGAAAGGCACAAGGCCAGATTAGTTGCTAAAGGATTCAATCAACTTGAAGGCATTGATTTTCTAGATACTTATTCACCTGTGGCAAAGTTAGTAACTGTAAAGATGATGCTTGCTATTGCTGCTCAACAGAATTGGCCTCTCATACAACTTGATGTAAACAATGCGTTCTTAAATGGTGACTTAGACGAAGATGTTTATATGGATATTCCTAAAGGTTATCAAGCTACCATACAATCTTCTTCTTCCGCCCCTATGGTCTGCAAATTAAAGAAGTCTTTATATGGACTTCGTCAAGCTTCTAGACAATGGTATTCGAAGTTTTCCTCTTTTCTACTTACACAAGGGTTCATTCAATCTAAAGCCGATTATTCCTTATTCTATAAAGGAACTGGTTCATCTTATGTCGCCCTCCTCGTTTACGTCGACGACATAGTAATCACAGGAGCTTCTGTTGAGGGTATTCATCTTCTTAAACAAAGCTTGAGTTCTCAATTCAAACTAAAGGACTTGGGAAATCTCAAGTTATTTTTGGGTCTCGAAATTGCTAGATCCAAAAATGGAATTTTCCTTTGTCAACGAAAATATGCTTTGGAATTACTTGAAGACACTGGTTTTCTAGCCTCCAAACCAGTTACATATCCCATGGATCCTAAGCTAAAAACCTCTAACTTTCATGGTGAACCTGTCTCTGATCCGTCACAATATCGACGATTAATTGGAAGACTTTTATATTTGAGCATTACTAGACCTGATATTGCCTATGCAGTCAATCGATTAAGTCAATATGTAACCAATCCTAAACAACCACATTTACAGGCAGCTCATCATCTTTTACGATTTATCAAACAAAATCCTGGTCAAGGTCTTTTCTTTTCTACAACCAAGTCATTAACTTTAAAAGCTTTTAGTGACTCTGACTGGGCAGGTTGCATTGATACAAGACGCTCAGTTACAGGATTTTGTGTATTTCTAGGGGAATCTCTAATCTCATGGAAGTCCAAGAAACAAACGATTGTCTCTCGTTCTTCTACCGAAGCAGAATACCGTGCAATTGCTGCTACTACTAGTGAACTCATCTGGCTCATACATCTTTTGAATGACTTTGGTTTCAAATCTTCTTCCTCTTCGTTAATCTTCTGTGATAATGATTCTGCCATTCAATTAGCTACTAACCCCACATTTCATGAACGTACTAAACATATAGAGTTGGATTGCCATTTTATTCGTGATAAAGTCATTGACAAGACCATTCGTTTGATGCCAATTCGTACTCACTTTCAACTAGCCGATATTTTGACCAAGCCATTGCCAAGATCAAAGATTTCACCGATTATTTCCAAGATGGTCTTTCACACCATTTTTACGGATCCATCTTGAGGGGGGATAATGGAGCTAACTTATTAACGGAAGATAGTTAGTTACACGTTACCGTTATTTTTTGTTAGTGGTTAGACGTTAGATTAGTTAGTTATTGTTAGAGGGTTAGTAATGTCATTGTACATATATATAAAGATGTAATTAGTTTTCCTTTTCAGTTTTCGAATACACAAAAACATTCCGCATTCGTTTCTCTCAATTCTTCAATATCCTTCGTGCCTAGTGGACGATTAATGAAGATACTTTTTTCTTAAATGAAGTCCATAAACAAAATTATGTTTCATTTTCAAGTTGAGTTTGTTTAAAATTAACTTTTTTACTTGAAGTAGATGGATCAATTTTGCACCAAGTTGTCTTATTATCTAACTTCTATAAACAAGCAATTAAAAAACTTCAAAAGCAAAATAATTGTAGATTTGCTTTCTTTATTTTCCGTCTACTACAGACATTAATGTAGTATGTGGTTTAACAATCTTTGGCTCAATCCGAGTAATATATGAGACTAAATGTTTTTTAACAACAAGAACTTTTATTGAAAAAGCTAGCAACAAGATGGGAATTACAATGCTTTAATACATTCTATCCTTGGGCTATTACACGAGTTATACCAATTCATACATCACCCTCTCCAAGCTCTAATTTTCAACCAGTTAAATGCCTTTATCCCAATTCACTAGTTTCTTTGGTACCAGATAATCCAGTCAAGAGCAATGAGAGTTACTGTGATAAATGAATGAATGATGTTATGCCGACTTGGACCAAGAGCATCTATAATGAAGTTTTGCATCGAATCGCCAAGACATGGAATGTCATTTCCACCACAGCTGCAAATGTGATCCGACTTCCTTGACTGCAGGGCGAGCAATGAAGGGATGATCTTCAGTCAATGGGTGCCAATGGCAACATCAGGCAGTTCAAGTTCAGAGAGTCAATGTTTGTCCTAGTTTTGTCTAGATTTGGTTTAGTTGGCAATCTAGTAATTCTCTCCCTCCAAAGTAAAATGTTGGCCTTCCCTAGAGCATTGTGACACCATATAGTATTGATCGTGCCAGGGACAATGAACGAATCGTCAATAGTTTTGCTAATGGAGGAAATAATCTATCATTCATCATCACTCCTATTCTCATTTCTTTAAATCATTTTAAGAAGAACAGGTTGTCGTCTATGTGGAATTTTTTTTTGGTGTTCTTCTCAAATGCTTATCTGTGAGAACATCCTGTCTAGATACGGTAGACAGAATTTCATGCAGATCCTTTATGGAATTTACAATGATGTTTCGGTGGACTATGTTTCAATCCTTTTGGCAGATTTTTGTTCTTATGTCAACTACTCTAAGAAAACCACCGAAATTTCCTCTCCACGTTTCTAGGCAAACATTGTAAATGCTGTATATGCTTTCGAGAAAATCATAAACACTGTATATGCTTTGGAGAAAATCAAAGATGTTGAGAATCTTGAGCCTATGGCTTATCATATTGTACATATTCCATCTGCAAGTGATGATGCCGGGTTCCCTTTCTGTGCATAAATTCCTGAGGTCATGCTGCGCAAGGTACCTTTACCCAACCTTGTCAATGAAAAAGACTCTTCTACATTTATTATTTCTTACCCCGTTACGTCTGCTGCCACTGCTGCCACTGAGGTGGTGGCAAAGAAGAAGGGTATGAAGAAAGTTGTCGGTGAAACCACTGTAACACCCGGTTTTCCATACAAAGTATATCCAAAAATTTTAAACACATAATACATCAAAATTTGGTATAGTAGTACTTAAACCACGTAAAAAAGATGTTATCATTATATTTAACTAAATATATAAACAAGGGCCTACGGATTAACCAGGCATTACTACAAAAAATCCAACTCGACTAAAAGACGGCTCAAGTCATCTCTCTTTCTCTATCACATGCCTTCCCCTATCACTGCTACAAATACCTTCAATTTCATTAGGTTCAAAAACATCAGCTAATTACTATTAAACATGGACTCAACAATAAGTACCACAACCTGTACTACTCATAACTCGATCATAACCACTCAAATGAACTCATTTCACACCCAAGTATACTCCACTCAACAACCCTCATGGCTATACAAACCACCTCAAAAACTCTTTGATGCAACCATACTAGCATCTACTCTGCTTATACAATCAATATGTATACTCAACTTAGTTATTTTTATTCACAGAAAACTCCACCAATAGGTTACAACAGTAACAACACACACACACACACATATATATATATATATATATATATATATATATATATATATATATATATATATATATATATATATATATATATATATATATATATATATATATACACACACTCTCTCTCTCTCTCTCTCTCTCTGTTGGATTAGGTGTCTAAGCCATGACTTTATATTTGTATTTATCTTGTTAATTGAAGCAAAGTCCATTTGGGTTGCCCTCACAGCTGGAGGATCAGTGTAGAGTTCAGTAGAGAGAGAGGTTGATTTATTAATTGTTTAATAAATCAATAGAAAATAAATAAATGGTTTATTAATATATTTAAGTGTTAATATATTAATTAGAAACTATATTAATTAATTAAGATTTAATCTAGAATTTACTGGATTTAATTTAGTGATTAAATTAATTAATTAATGTGCAGGGGCTGACTTGTAATTATTCAATAGTTGAATAACTGGCAAGAGAGAAGCCAGGGGCCAAAAGTTGCGCCACCCTGGAGGCTCCCTCTAGGGTTGGCGAAAACCCTAATAGGGTTTAAGGGATCTGGTCCAAGTGGCCAACAGGCTTGCCCACTTTGGAGGCTCCTTAAGGTTTTAGGTTTAACCCTTGGAGGCTATAAAAGGAACCCTCTGACACCCTTATTTCCTGTGCCATTTTCTACTGAGGATACTCTGCTGGACTCTCTTCTCCATTGCTTTGGGTGTGACTTGCATTTGAGGCAGGATCTGTTTGCTGCTAGCTTCAAGAACAAGATCAAAAGGTTGGTTATTCATAATTTGATCTTTAGAAATAAATGTTGACCTTAAGTTTTTAGTTTATATCTTCATAGAAGAAAACATAGATCTTTTTAGGGTTGCATGTAAACTTAGGAATTTGTTTGTTCATTGATTGCTTAAAAACCCTTCAGTGGTATCAGAGCTTGGCTTGTTTTCTTGTGAATTTGATATTAACTGCTTGTATATTCATGAGGGTGATCGAAATTTCACCCTTGTGTGGCCAATAAACCTGTTTGGCGGCTAGGGTTTAGAAAACCCTAGCCTCCCTTCCTTTTTGCGATTTTGCTTGCTGCCTTTTAAGTAGGTTGTTATTTTTGGTAATTATTGGATAATTTAATAACTGGAACCCCACATCCCAAACATGCTATTTTCGAGATTAGGGGATGGGAATAGGAAATTAATTTGATTAATTTTGTGTTTCCCCAGACTTGATTTAATTAGTTTAATTAAGCTGTTTAATTAAAAGACCAATTAAATCACTTAAAGATTTAATTTAAAATTTCAAAAATTCATTAAAATTTGAGAAAATTATATCAAAATTAAATCTAAAATATTTTAATAAGATTAAAATATATCTTATATATTTATGATTAAAAGTTAATATTTATATGTAAGATAAAATTGGTTAGTCTTACCGTTAGTAGGCCTCATTCATAAAACTGTCCTATAAAGAGGGTATAAGGCGACTGCCTATAAAATGGTAGTCTAATGGGTATCCACTCTCACCCACCGCTCTCCTGGTCAGTCTAGTGTCGTTAGCCGAACGGGTTTGATAGAACCGCTAAGCCTCTTAAAAGTATAATGTTATAATTGAATGTACTAGAACCTTGAACAAAATCCCAATCTAGTTACTTTAGGTCAAAATGTGAATGAGTTCCTAATCCATGAAATTGCACATTGCACTTTGTTAAACATTGGTGGAGCGTGTGTGGTTAACCGGCACACCAATAGTGTTCACAAAGAGTTGCAATGGGTTTCTCGATTTTACCATTATTGATGGAGCGTGTGTGGTTAACCGGCATGTAAATTAGATATGGTAATTGACTTCGAGAGTACCATGCTAACTTGCATGGTTATTCACACCCGGTTTGTGATCCTCGGCATCCCAGTCACAAACAGTGGGGCACATCCCAGACTAAACATGCCATTGAATAGTTCAATGTGTCTCAACCGATCTAGGAATTTCATATGATGAAATTTATAAGTGCATTATCTACTTTAATGACCATTATGTTGTGATTACGGCATCCCTCTTCACATCATAGTTGGGGTATTTTGGGTCCTAGCCTTAATAAATAATAAATTGGGTAATTATTTAAAAGGATTAATTAAACAAAAAAATTCTGTTTATTGTAGATGTCTGAATCGAGTGTCTATTCTCCTCCCTCTCCTCCTGCACCCATTTCTGAGAGCATCAGGATGCACCTGCCAAATATGGAAAGGCTGACTGGCTTTAACTGTAAGGAATGGCTTCGCAATTGGAGAATGGTTCTCGTCATTGCTGGCAAGCTTCATCTCACCGAGTATCTGATCCCGGCTCCACCGGAACAAGTCATCATAAAGAGTCTTTATGATAAGCATGACTTCTTAGTTGATGAATCCGAAAAGATTCGTGACCTCATGCTATTGACCATTGACCCCGAGTTCCGCAAGGATTTTGAATCCATGGGGCCATATGAGTTAATGCAGTCGGTTGAGGAAAGGTTCCAAAAACCAATTGAAGAAGAACGAGCTAGGATCTTCAAAAGACTTGCATAGTGCAAGTTAAAAGAAGAAAGTAGCATCGATTCGCATGTTCTTCAGATTGAAGCATACATAGGCGAATTATACAAACTTGGTTATTCCTTGAGTCAGGTGATGAGTGTTAACACTCTACTTGCTTCGCTGACTAGTGAGTACGATCTGTTCATTCAGACGTATAGAAAGGAAGACCATGGAAAGGCCTTTATGGAAATGCGTCCACTATTGACTTTATACGAGTCGTTCTTGGATAGGCATAGCTCCAATGGTTCATCTACTTTTGGATTAAGTCCAGTGAAAAGACACAGCAAGAAACGATCCAGATCGTCTGGACATGTCTTAATCTGGGAATCCACAGAATCGGATACAGTCGCGGAAAGATTGGAAGACGCTCCAAGGTCAAAATCTTTTGAAAGCTCAGGTATATCTAAAAACCTCAAAACTTCTGTTCCACTACTCCTTGATACTTAATGTGATAGTCATATTTTGGTTTGTATGCAGGGAATCAGTAGGGTACGTGACTTTGGCGCATAGGAGCACATTTGGATTTCCAGCTCATGCAGTTTTGAAGTTTAGTTAGATATTGAAATCATGTTCTTAGCTTATTAGATGCATATGACATTGTCTATCATATATTACATTGTTCAAGGGTTTGGTTTTAATAAAATTGTCAATTTTGTTTTTAACACATGTTGTTTGAAATATCCTTGAAATGTTGTATGAATCTGTGAATGCATGATAACTTCAATATTGATACATCCAAAGTGTTCGGATTCAGGAATTGTGTCCCTTATGAATGTTAAGATAAATGTTATAAGAATCAATTCAACCAAAGGTCCAGTTGGACAGGACTTTGGAATCATTTGACTTAGAGTCAGATGACGATTAAGTTCTTTATAAAGCACATATAACAAGAAATGAATCACCCAAAGATCCAGAGGATAGGATTTTGGAATCAGTTGACTTAGAGTCAACTGAAGATTGCAAGTCTTTAACAAATTAACAAAGTCATAAGTTTACATAAAGATGTAAAATACATTGAGATTAGGAGCAACAGACGCATCTGTTACTGTGTATTGCTCGAATCGTCAAATAGAACACAATTATTTATACTTCACAATATTTGTAATTCGGTATGACGAATATGGCTTTGCTTATCAGAATAAGCAATTGAATTGAAACCTTGAACAGTTTAAGGACTTCAAAGGAAGTACAAGATCCACAGAACCTGAGTGACCACATAAACTGGGAAAATGTTTCACAGTTCATTCTCTTCCAAGAACATTAATGGTTATAATGTGTCTTAGGGAAGATGATGGGGCATTGGTCGAAACAGTTCGATCATCGATGTATGAGATACATTGTAAATTAGTTTCCGATAAATTAAATACTAAACCAGTCAGACCACATAAACCGTATTCCAACCACATTCTAGACTAAGTAAGTCTTGCAGATACTATCTGAAATGTAAAGCTGGGATTGTCCCACTTGGACATAGAGAGTCCAGGGTCTTGTAGTGTTTGTCTGAACCTCATGACTAGCCTGAACCTGATTAGTAATGTCATTTCACTGGCTATCCCACTGTACCTGTAAAAGAAGAGCTCTTTTAGAAAGAACTCATGCTCTAAGGAAACAGTGGGAGTTGGGACAGTCATGAATGAGTTCAGGATTAGCCAAGTGCAAGAACCTTTAGTCATCACTAGGCTTAGAGCAGAAATCAGATTTCTATTTTAATACTGACATAATCTTCTTTTGACTAGTAGTATTGACCACCATCATAAGTAGTTATGATCGGGGTGACATACCAATTGGTGGAAAAACACCATAGTTGGCACGGATTGACAATCCGACTACTTGGAAGCACTGGTGAGCCCGGTTGCTGCCAAACGAGAGAACCTTAAGACAAGATACAGTCTATGTGACAGTTTCATAGATTTTACACCTGGTCTAAAAACCAGTGGGAGTAATTGAATCATCAAAAGAAAGCAACATGGACTAAAACGTACCCTCAGATCATCTGGTTGAGTGAGACGATACTCAGAGTCAAGTAATTGATTCCGGGAGAAGCACTCTCAATAGAAGATGAAATCCAAAAGGATACTGTATGGCATATTGTAAGTCATTAGTGGAGAACGTGTGGATAACCGGCACACTAATAGGGACTCACAAAGAGTATGCCAATACATAGGTACATGGGCCCCCGGGATTACCCCACGGGCATCTCGCAAGAAAGGATATTCAGATTCTCAAAATATGCCAAAGGATTGGATTTTGAGAAGGGGCTGAAAGATTTCCATTAAGATGTCAGAAAGGTTTGGATTCTCAAAATGTGCCAAAGTTCTGGATTTTTTGAAAAGTCCATAACTGTGTCAAAGCCAGTGGGAGTGTTGCTGTTATCTACTATCACTATAAGTGAATTACATATTGTTTCTAGGAAACGTCTGTTTCCATTACAAAGTGTAATGACTTGGTGTTAAGAGATTGATCGCTATGAAAGACTTAATAGAGATACGACATACTCAGGTGGTTGTAAACGTCTACGAGATAGATCGAAACTCTGCCAAAATGATCTTGATGAGATTCAAGATGCATAGCCCAGGAAAGGAGTTTCCTGTCATAGCAAAGTGTGATGATTTGGCATGAGAGATATAAAAGGTGCAACATACTCACATAATCCATAGACATCTATTAGATAGATGTTGTCATCAGTATAGACCTAGCCATAGTAAGCATGATCTTGATAAGATTCAAGATGCATGGAAAAGAGTCTCCGAAAGGAAATAGTTATTGAAAGTCGTGACACAAGGATTACAACTAATCCTGAATTCCAAAAGGGTTTGGAATGAGATTAGATCGAATTCCACGAGCGTCTTGGATCGATCAAAAGTGTCATGAACATGACCTGATGACTTAATGCTTAGAGCACAGTGAGTCAGATTCAGGATATGACCTGGCTGGGAATACTTAATGGATTCTAAACAAACGATTGGGGGTGAATGTTAATAGTAATTTGAAAAGAGTTTCAAATAAGGACTTAATGGTTAAAGAGTTTCGTTGGTATTCCGATGGAGCGCGTGTGGGTCACCGGCACATCGTAACACCTCGAAATAGTCTTAGGGTGCAGTCATGTGGACTAAAGATCCCAAGAACCATGGAAAGTCACAGTACACAGAATGGAGATGTAAGTGAGAATGACAGTATATGACTATATTGAGATATCATCGGATGTATGTCCGATTGGATAAAGTGTATCAATGTGAGACATTTGGATACATGGGAAGAGTGAAAGGTCATATAGACAAAGATACATAACATGAATTAAAAGTTTAAAAGAAATCTAGAAACCGATAATAGTTTTATGAAGAATCCGACTTGGTGATTACCTCGTGGAGACTTGGTAATGAGAAAGTGTAGCCACCAGTCAGATTTTTAGTTTCATCTTTGCATGTTTCACTTCCTGAATAATTTGATTATTCAAAGGTCCACAGTCGCTCATACTTTTAGGGAGTAAGTATGAATGAAGACTGTCGTGAATTGGCTTGTAGATTGTCTAAGGAGTTAGACATTGCAGTAAGACTGCTAGAACGTTCATGAGTACTTAGAAATAGAGATTTGAGTATTGGATAAACCCGCGCTCAATAGATTGCTTCATGGATTACATCACGAGCAATGTTGAGACGATAATATCTTATGATCTTGAAGTGGAGACATATGAGTTGAAATTTGCGAGTCGGTTGTGCATTGATGATGCGTAAACGCATCGGTAACTCGATGTTATAAAATGCATTGTTGTGTACGATTTTGATAAGTAAAAGACACAAGCATATGAGTCAAAGCTTATTCGTTCCTTGACCCTGATGGGAAACAGATATCTGTAGGCCGCTCGATGATTTTGAAGTTGACTAAAGTGCTGGCCAGCCTGGACTAAATTGATGTGTTCAATTAGAAGTCCGAAAGTCATAACCAGAATTAGAAATCGGGAAACAGAGTATCAGACAGAGATTGATCTCAATCCATGTCTCGTGTCTGAAAATATCTTGTTGGACGAAGGATCATATGATCACTTATCTATGGACAGAACTGACTGGGTCAGAGTTCGGGAGCCGTTTCTAAGAAGCTGCAGGTTGTTTATTGATCAGAAGATAAATAAAAGTCATAGACTTATCCAAGTGGGAGACTGTTGGATTAGGTGTCTAAGCCATGACTTTATATTTGTATTTATCTTGTTAATTGAAGCAAAGTCCATTTGGGTTGCTCTCACAGCTGGAGGATCAGTGTAGAGTTCAGTAGAGAGAGAGGTTGATTTATTAATTTTTTAATAAATCAATAGAAAATAAATAAATGGTTTATTAATATATTTAACTGTTATATATTAATTAGAAACTATATTAATTAATTGAGATTTAATCTAGAATTAACTGGATTTAATTTAGTGATTAAATTAATTAATTAATGTGCAGGGGTTGACTTGTAATTATTCAATAGTTGAATAACTGGCAAGAGAGAAGCCAGGGGCCAAAAGTGGCGCCACCCTGGAGGCTCCCTCTAGGGTTGGCGAAAACCCCAATAGGGTTTAAGGGATCTGGTCCAAGTGGCCAACATGCTTGCCCACTTTGGAGGCTCCTTAGGGTTTTAGGTGTAACCCTTGGAGGCTATAAAAGGAACCCTCTGGCACCCTTATTTCCTGCGCCATTTTCTACTGAGGATACTCTGCTGGACTCTCTTCTCCATTGCTTTGAGTGTGACTTGCATTTGAGGCAGGATCTGTTTGCTACTAGCTTCAAGAACAAGATCAAAAGGTTGGTTATTCATAATTTGATCTTTAGAAATAAATGTTGGCCTTATGTTTTTAGTTTATATCTTGTTAGAACTAGAAGTCAAATCGTTGACCAACTCGTAGTTTGATATGTTAGGATTGTATTATCAAACTTCTTATTTTGATGGAATGAAATTACTTTTGTATGAATGTTTTAAGTAATGAATGAAAACTTATGTCTTATGTATTTTGTTAACGTATATCTCGGATAAGGCATGTTCTGATAATATTGTAACTATCCGAAATCCAGTATTGGATTTCGGACCATCAAAGAAAATCAGAATCAGCAAGTATCTCACCCAAAAGAAAGGATTCTAAAGACCTCATTCCAAACTAACTCAGAAGATCACGACATCCTCAACTGTATTTCCAAAGACACTCTGATTATACCAGCCAGGACTCCGAAATCCACTCAGGATTTCAGACTATCAATATTAACATATCAATGGAAATATCATACTTAAACATTCAACAAAGAAGACTGAAGACCAAAGAATGTCTAGAAGATAAGGCAAGGGATAAGCACCTCAACTTATAGGATATGATTAGACTAGATCAAGCGTGGTCCTCTAGAAGCATGTCTGTTGTACTTTAGAGTATTATTATATTATAGACAAGCCACCCTAGTCTGACATTGTATTATTATATTAGATTTACCTTTCTTATCTGACTGAAGAGAGACGTGTTGTCTTCTCTTCAGTCCATAGGTTATTATCCGAAGGTCCTCCCTTAGTCTATAAAAGGGAGACCAAGTTCATCTTCAGTCCTCATGGCTTTGAGAGACTTTGTGTAACACTTTCACTTATCAATACAATCTCTCATTCCATCAACTCTTACTCTCTCATCTGCATCTCTTACTGTTCTTACATTTCTTGCACTCTTCAATTCTAGTCCTTATATTTCCAAGTTATATAACTGCTAGTCTTTATTATTTATTGTTGAGCTATTAAGATCTATTCTAAGTATTAATCCTTATAATTCCGCAACCTCATCAAGTCTTCGGACTTGTCCATCTCAAGTCTCAGGACTTGTCCCTCCGAAACTTACATTTCGGATCTTTACATTCCGCAATCTTCATTTCCGCACTTACTTAGAATATTTGGCGACAACAATTGGTATCAGAGCCTGAATAGCTATCTATAAGATTCTAAGCGTCTAATTTACTCAAGACCCTGGCTGAAGCAACAACCTTAGAACCCTCTGTAGATCATTGCATGCTATTATAGGCTTATAGCTCACACTCCTAATATTATCTCTTACTTCTCAAAACAGTTCGAAATCTCCTTTTCTCTCATCATGCAGATGAACTACTCTCTGAATGTTGCTAACAGCGTTGGAGGCTCTAATCGAGCTCCTATACTCATTCCTACTGAGTACAATGGCTGGGCATCTCGTATGCGCAACTACCTCAAAACCAAAGGCAAAGACATTTGGCGTTCGATTGAAGAAGGACCTCATCTTCCAACGTTCACTCCTAGACCCAACACGGCTGAAGAAGCACTAGGTGGCACTTCTCAACAAAGGCTAACACCCTTGGACATTGAGAAAATGGACAATGACCAAATTGCCTTCACTGAAATCCAATGTGGAATACCTCCAGAACTCTTCGATCTCATACAAAACTGTACAACAGCTCAACAGATATGGGTTCTTCTACAAAACATGTTCTTAGGAACAGAAGAGGCAGAGGATCAAAAGTTGGTGTCAAGTGTGTTAGACTATACGCACTTCTCAACATTTGCCGGAGAATCATTAAGTCAAGCTTTCACCCGGTTCTCCATAATCGTCACCAGACTCCTAAGTTCAGGAGCAGAAAGAACCAATCAAGAAATCAATCTTCGATTTCTTGAAGGGCTCGGAAAAGACTGGGTACTTGTCAAAATGATTCTTCAGGATTCTGGCAAACTAAAAACATTCAACATGTACCGGCTATACAACAATCTCATCAGACAAGAACGAGATATCAAGGGCAATCAGCAACTTCAACTTGGTGGACCTCTAGCCTTAGTTGCTGAGCACAACTATCAGACGAGAGACAACACCTCTCAGCAACTGGTTCATTATCAGCAAACAACTCAGCAACAAACCAATCCAAAATCCAATAGCCCTCAGATCATTCTAGCCCAGAATTCGCCTCAGTCTCAACAAACAAACTCCATACCTTCATACCATCCCTCTGAACCTCAAATCTCTTACCCTTCAAACTACCAAACTCCAAAAAAACAATACCAATCCTCATCAATCTCACAACCATCCATTCAGTCTAAATCTCCTACCCTTGCACTACCAGCTCCAGTGCAAACTTCTGACTCACACTACTCAGAATACGACGAAGCTGAAGAAGCAGCATATCAACATGAGATCGCATTGATTAGTCAGAAATTTAACAGGATACCATCCTACTCTGGCATCAAAAAGAACTATCGTCCCTCCAACCAAAACGGAGGATCTCAACCCAGAACTAACTATCAAAGAGGACATCAGAACTCCAGTCAAAATCGTCACTACCAGAAGCCCGAAGATCAGCAACAAGAAAAAACAAAGCCATACCCAGCTATCAGCACCAATCCAGCTCCAACTTCTGAAAAGAAGGAATCAGATGTAATCAAATGTCACAACTGCGGAGGTCTATGGCACTATGCTGCTGACTGCCGAGCACCAAGAAACTATTCGAAGGCGAAAGAAGAAGAAAAAGTCAAAGCATTCGTAGCTTCCGAAAATGTCGAGATCTGGTCCTCAAGAGATGATGATGAGCAGTTTGAAAACAAGAGAAAACGAGGAAAAGGATTTGGGGAATGCATGATGGTACAGGCAAGTCGAGAAACTCCAATCCCAGGTCTGGCAAGTTCCAAACATTCTGAGAACATCGCTGAATCCTCATCTTCCTACACACCAAAGAACTATGCCTTCATGGTCAATCACAAGACAGGAAAAGGTGTAAGTATCGTCGAACAGGTGCGTAACATGCTCCATACACATCAAATTTACTCTAATAATCTGGAACCTGCTCTAGAAAATATATCTAACACTTGTGCAGATGCCTTAGCTGCTTATCAGCGGGTTCTGGAAGAAAGAGATGATGGGTATGACGAGGTGTTAAAGTTGAAAAGTAGACTTGAAGATAAAAAGTAATTTTGTGATAAGCTTACCGCTGATTTGAAGATCGAACAAACTTCTAGGACTTTATTAGAAAACTCAAATCAACTTTTGACATCACAAAGGGATTTAGCCCGAAGTGATAATGTAAGATTAAACAAATTAATAGATCAGTTGTATCATGCAACTGAAGTTTTCAAATCTCCAGCTAATATCAATTCTTCAGAAAATACTTTCAATTCGGGATGGGCAAGAAAAACCACAAACAAAAATTATCCTATATATAACAGAAAAAGTCCATTCTTTCAATACCCGTCAAATGAATATGATGATAAACACGATAAAGACACAACTATGAACTCTTCTGAAACTCCAAATACTGAATCAGAAAATGCCATTTCTGAATCAAAAACAGGAGTTAACATACCCTTCTCATATTTCTCAGAAGCAGACACTGTCGAAATCAGCAAACCGTCTACAGCTTCAGTCCCATTCATGCCTAGACATGTGGTCACGATCACAAACTATCCCCTATCAAACTCTCAGCAACACTCTTTTCCAGACTGCACTCCAGTTTCTAAGAACTTGAAAAATTCAAGTAAAGAGAAAGTTGATGAGAAAATTGAAATTGAAAAGTTCCCAAGCAATATCATCATAGCTAAAAACTTTGACAAAATCAGAATTAGATGATTCTTTATCTCGCTCAAAAATCTTAAAGTTAATCATGAAGTGATAAACTCTTTAAATGATTCTTTATCTGACTCTTCCCCAAGAGAAATTTTTCAAAAAGGAAAAGGAAAGAATTTAACCAAACAAGGAGTAAAACCAATTCTAAACAGAAAAGATCTACGATCACCTAGATCGCATGCTCGATTTGAACAGAAGAAATGGTTCTACACTAAGAAACTATCGGAAGCCAATTCAACTCTCAACACTCCAAGTCATACTCAGAGATCAACTCCTTCCACACTCAGAAAATATATCCACAAAGGATTACTTCCGACTCCAAAAATCAAACCCACTCAACAATTTCAAAATATCAGAAATTCAAATTACTACTCTGAATTTCCAAAACTAACAAAAAATTGAAGAATAGCCCAAAACAGTCCATCTACGTCTAAGCAGTATGTGAACGAATTCTTGAAACCAAAAATACCATTCTCTAAAATCATCAGAAGCAACAAACAAACTTCAAATGTTATCGGAATCAAGCCTCAGAACTACAATCGTTCTAAACTTACTCCGAAGATTTTAAAACGACAGCAAAACAATACATGTTGTCATTGTTGCAAACATCATTCTAAAACAGTCATTGCTAGTAATTTAAAAACTGTCAAACCTACAACAAATACTCACTTCTCAAAACCTTCAAGAAAATTTATTCAAAAATGGGTTGTAAAATCACCCACTTTTGAATCAAATTTATCTCCTGATAATAGAAACTCCCACCAAATTAGCAAGTAAAACCAAATCTTCCACACCTATAAAAACAAATGGGACCAAACAAGTTTGGATGCCCAAACTAACTGTCTAATTTTTCAGGCATTTAGCACGGAAGAGCAGGATGACGAATGGTTAATAGACAGTGCCTGCTCAATGCACATGACCGGAAGATTGGAGTTTCTAAGAGATTACAGAGAAATCAATTTTAGAGGATACGTCACATTCGGAAACGACGCAAACGGCATCATCAAAGGCTATGGTCTATTGACGAACGAAAACTTTACCATTCAAAAAGTTTCCTACGTTCTCGGACTTAAACATAATCTCATAAGTGTATGCCAACTAGTAAGTACAGGTCTCCGAGTTGAATTCGACAATGAATTCAGCTACATTATGACTGGCAACAGAGACAGATGTCTAATCCGATCGCCAAGACAAATCAATATGTTCCCTTTGGACATCACTATGTTTCATGGAAAACCAAGACTTTTCTTACTGTCAAAAGCACATTCCGAAATCAATTGGTAACAGGAGAAATGGTCAGAGGAATGCCACTTTTGAGGTTTGACAATGACAACTTATGTGCAGCATGCGCATTTGGCAAACAAAAGAAGAAACCTCACAAATCAATCACAGACTCAGGCATCACCCGTCCACTAGAACTTCTTCATATGGACCTCTGTGGTCCTTCGACAGTTGCTAGTATAAATCACAAGAAATATATCCTGGTTATCGTGGATGACTACTCCCGATTCACCTGGGTATTCTTCTTAAGATTAAAATCAGACAACTTTCCAAAATTCAGAAACTTTATTACATCAATCGAACTTAAAATTCAACTTCCAGTAAGACGAATCCGAAGTGATAATGGAACGGAGTTCAACAACAAGCAAATTGAAGAATTTCTGACATCCAAAGGAATAGAGCACAATTTCTCAGCACCATATACACCTCAGCAAAATGGCGTCGTCGAAAGAAGAAACAGAACTTTAGTGGAAGCAGCCCGATCAATGTTGAACTTTACAAATCTTCCTCTAACCTTCTGGGCAGAATCAATAGCTATTGCATGCTTTGTTCAAAATCGATCAATTGTCAACAAAAGATTACAAATGACTCCATATGAAGTATTAAACGGAAGAAAACCAAATGTCAAATTCTTTCATATATTTGGCTGCCGATGCTTCATTAAAAATAACAAAGATCATTTGGGAAAATTTGCACCCAAAAGCGATGAAGCAATATTCATGGGATACTCATCAAAATCAGTAGCCTATCGTGTTCTAAACAAGAGAACACGAGTAATAGAAGAAAGTTTTGACATAGAATTCGACGATCAATATCAATGGAGAAAGAAGAATCAAGATATTCTATATGTAATGGAAAATGATATTTCAGTGGGACACCGACCCATTCATACAGTTGAAATTGATTACGACTTACTCTTTGATCCATCAGAAACAGCAAAAGAAGCCGAAATCATTCACTCTCTTGATGCAAATCAGCGAATCATCTCAGCATCAGGACCAACCACTTCTTCTGATCCAACCACATCCGAAAATCAAATAGACCTTCCAATAAACACTCCAACTATCGAGGGGGAGCCTCTGCTCCCTTCTCCCAATCATCAAAATTAGAAGGAACCCTTATACACAGCAACCTCTGAGGGGGAGTCTAGACTCCCTACACATGTTGATGGGATTCCCCAATCCGAGGGAGACCATCAACACTCAGAAGATACCTTGTCAGCAGATACCCCATCAGAAAATGTCATAACCCACTCTTCCGATGTCATAATCAACAATCCACCGGTAGTTACATTTGAAACCAATGAGAACACATCATCCGAAGAATCACAAATCCAAAACACATCTCCAGACGAAAATACTTTCATTCAAGATGTCTCACCTCCCATTTCTGATTCAGCCCTTCTCCCACGATTACACAAATGGACTCGGAGTCATCCTCAAAACCAAATCATCGGAAATCCTTCATCCAAAGTTCAGACAAGATCAAAGAAATCAATTCAGGATGAATGTCACTATGCCGCATATATCAGCAGAGTCGAACCCAAGACAGTCCTTGATGCTTTAGACGACGACGATTGGATCAAAGCCATGCAAGAAGAACTGTCAGAATTCAAGAGAAATAACGTTTGGGATATTGTTCCGAGACCCTCCAATCACAGAGTCATAGGTACCAGATGGGTCTTCCGAAACAAACTTGATGACATGGGCACTGTAGTCAGAAACAAAGCCAGATTAGTGGCCAAAGGTTACAGTCAGATCGAAGGACTTGACTACGATGAGACGTATGCACCAGTAGCAAGACTAGAAGCCATTCGGATCTTCCTAGACTATGCCGCACATAAAAACATCATTGTACATCAGATGGATGTTAAAAGTGCATTTCTTCAAGGTAATCTCCAAGAAACAGTCTATCTTCAACAACCTCCTGGCTTTGAAGATCTATCTCGACCCAACCATGTGTATCGTCTGAATAAGACAGTATACGACTTAAAACAATCACCAGAGCTTGGTATGAAACACTATCTACCTTTCTAGTCTCATCAGGCTACAGAAGAGGAGTCATTGATCCAACATTCTTTGTCCGATCCCATCAAAATCACATTATGATCGTACAAGTCTATGTAGACGATATCATCTTCGGATCAACTAATCAAGCAATGGTTGATGAATTCGCAAAAGTAATGACTGACAAATTCCACATGAGCATGAATCGAGAGATAAACTTCTTCCTAGGCCTTCAAATCAAACAAACAAGTAGAGGAATTTTCATACATCAAGAAAAATATACAAATGAACTTCTGAAGAAATTTTCTCTTGAAAATTGCTCTACTGCCAAGGTTCCAATTTCCACCAATCACAAACTCTGTGCAGACCCCGAAGGCGAGCCAGTACATCACAAGTTATATCGAGGAATGATAGGCTCACTATTATACTTAACTGCAAGTAGGCCGGATATTATGTTCTCAACTTGCCTGTGTGCGAGATATCAAGCTGCTCCGAAAGCATCACATCTGACAGCAGTTAAACAAATATTCAAATATCTAAAAGGGACCAAGGCAATAGGACTATGGTATCCAATCGGAGACAACTTCAAACTCCAAGCATTCACCGATTCGGACCATGCCGGATGCAAATTACATCGGAAAAGCACATCCGGAGGTTGTCAATTCCTCGGTGGAAGATTAGTCAGTTGGTCCTCTAAGAAACAAAACTGTGTCGCACTATCATCAGCATAAGCAGAATACGTTGCTGCATCCACTTGCTGCTCACAAGTCCTCTGGATGAAAACTCAGCTAATGGATTACGGCTACCGATTCCTTCAAGTACCCATCTATTGTGACTATAAGAGTTCCATAGCTATCTCTCATAATCCCATTCAGCAATCTATGACAAAGCGCATTGATCTGAGATACCACTTCATCAAAGATCAAATCCTAGAAGGTAACATAGAACTCTATTTCATTCCTACTGATGACCAAGTGGCCGACGTTTTCACAAATGCCTTAGACTCTACCAAATTCAATAATTTTCTGGATAAGTTAGGCATGCTAAATCCTGATTCTGACTTCTTCAGAGAATAATCGTCAACCTCTGACCAACATTCTCTCAGCAGATCAGTTGTCTTAGCAATCTCTGACTAAATTATCAGCAATTTGAATCTTCTGACTTCTCTCATAAACAGTCTCAAATATTTTATCTCATCAATAACAGTTACTTATAAACATACAAAAAGAACAAACAAACTTTCATTCATAAAAAGGAAAATTACATAGTCTGGATCTATTAAGTCGTAATACAAACAAAAAATATCACAAAATATACGACTTAAGATCTATTACAAACTAAGAAAAACATCAAAAAACACAATATCTCCTTTTCCTTCATCTTCCCCTATCCTCAATGCTTGTTGTATTGCCATTTGGGAGGATTACCATAAGTGAAAGTCTGTGAGATTCGCACAGACATGTCACAGACTCGCACACTCTTCCCTCCCAACAATACAACGTCGTATACATCATCGCCAATCACATCATCGACAACACCGCACCACCATCCATGTCGATCCCATGCATCAACATAATCACCAACCTTGTATTCCACTATCACAGTCGGTGGAATAGGACGAAGAAGACCACACTTCACCCTCACAATCATCATCTTCCCCGTGGTGTTGTCTGGAAGACATCGCAACTGCACTTCACACCGTCTTTTCCAAGTTTTCGTAATCACTCCTTCATAGAACCCTCCAGCGAAGTCTCCTTGAGTTAACTTCACCTCAACCTCATCGAAACAATTGAAGAAGAAACGAGCCATGATTGAAAGCAAAAAGAGTTAAGCAAATTCTCTTGTTAAGTTTGCGTGGTTAAACAATTGGACAAAAACCCCCTTTTTATAACCAACAGCATGACCATTCGCCTTCTCTAATCCATTTACTTAGAGGTCATAATGACCCTAGTGGGCAGTTAATGCACCCGTCACATCAGCATCATGGCCTAAACGGTTGATAAGACTGTTTGGAAACTTAGACAGCGTAATGGATAAACCTCTCCCCATTCCCTGCAGACCTTCTTCGATTTCCGAGAACTGACACGTTTACCTAACCCCCTCTTTCCATCTCTTTCTTTCCCTTATCAATAAACGACAAAACTTCTCCCCTCGCTCGGAATTTTCCTTAAATATCCTCAGAAAGCAAAAGTTCTGAAGTGTGATTCATATTCTAGAAAGCAATCAAAACCACAAAAATCTTTCATTCATGACGTTCAGAAAATTACAAAATACGATCAAAGCAAGACAGACACAGATCTAACAAGAAACAAACATAAGTTCTTACACAAACAGTTACTTAACCTACCAAATCATCCAACATTTTCCCCTTCATCAGAGCTTATAGTACTGCCACATCGGAGTCTCTCCGAGATGGTACCTCTGATGAATCCTAAGTTCGGACTCATCCACGAACAACCTAGTTCCATCCACCAACACCACATGGAACTGATTGAATGGAGTCTTTCTCGAAATAGCAGCCGGCCACCATCCACGACGATACCATACCTCCACGAAATCATACTGCTTGAACTCCACCAAAACCTTAGGAGACACAGGTTGAAGATATGCGAAATCAACATGCACGTTCAACGGGCCACCATTGGCTCCATCAGTCAATGTTGTCATCTTTACCTCATAACGGTGATTCCATACCGACTTGATCACTCCCCCATAAACCGCACCAGCAAATTCTCCATCCTGCATCTTCACCTGAACCTTCTCGTCACGACTAAATGGACGTCTCCCTGCCATTTCTAACATCTAGTGTTCCACTCGAATGACTTACTTGCTTCAGCACAACTCCTTCATTTATAGCCAATCACACCTCACCATTTCACGACACATCATCACTTCGAGATCAACAACATAGAGATATGCTACATGATTTGACCGGTTACCACAGATAGACGGTCCCTTTGATTATCTCTACAGAATTGACGTGACTACTCTTCAGTTATCCATTAAGCAAATCTCACCCAAATCGAAACCTCTGATTCTGCTTTCTCCGAACTCTCTAATTCGGACTCTTACTCCGAACCTTTTACTTCTGAATTCCACTTCCTTCTCAGAACTTACCGCCTCGGTACCTCACTCCTAATATCCCCCGTTTCTTTTATATTTCAAATCACTCAGTAGTTCTCCGTCTCTCAGAAAACCTAATTCTACAAGTTCGGATACATTTATACATTTTCCGAATCCCACTATTCATTTCTGAACAACTCAGAACTTCACTATCCATACTTCAAACACCTCACCAAGACATATTTAATAATGGAATGTGAATTAAATACGAAAAACATTTAATACCCAATTATTAGAATTCACACGATCCATTTTTCTCCAACGGACATTCTCTCTCTGTCACACATGTCCGTCCTTTAATGGACCATCCTTTTTCATCATTTCTTTGCATTTAATGCCAAGCATACGCTTCTCTGACACAACTATTCACACGTCCCTTCATTTCCGCAACCCGGCGGTTTCTTACACTTTTTTAAATTGTTATAACCGTTCCCCCTTCTTTTTAATCCCTCACACTTCTCATACAAACCCCTATTTTCTTCTAATCTCTTTTCACCGCCGTCTCCAACCTCTCAACCCTAGAAATTCAAAGAACTTCTACTCTCCCTCTACCTTCAAAACTCTTCAATGGCTTCCCAATCCAAGAGCGATACCGACACTGTCAATATTGCCATCTCCAATCTCCAACTTTCAGATGATCTCAAAGCCTACAAACAACACCTGCAAGTTCTCATTCATATACTCTCAAGACACATACTGGCAAAAGCTTTCTTTCATCCTCCCCCCTCAATTCCAGTCTCTCTTCTACAAGAGGTTGTCTTCTCTGCCACCAAATGTCCCAACGGTTATGCCATAACACTGCATAACGATCACCGTGTCATCATCGATAAGAAAACCTTTGCAGAAGCCCTAAACCTTCCCTACCACACCTCCACCTTCGACCAACCCACCGATGGTGATCTCAAGTCCATGATATACAACATGGGTTACATGTATGATTTGCCGAAGCTATTTCACATGTCTAAAGGACACATCTCACCTCTATGGCAATGTCTCATACACTATATCATCAAGTGCTTAACTGGCAAAATGGGTGGTACAGACCAGTTAAACAAACGTCTTATGGGACTTCTTTGGGGCCTCTACTCCGGTCGTCAAGTCGATTACGCAGGAATTTTGTTCGATGATTTCCTCAACTACATACCTTCCTCACTAAAACTAGCAGGTCAAATCCACTTTGCACGCTTTTGGGCTATATGCATCGAACACATTTATCAGAGTCTTCATCTCTCCATTCCTGATCCAAGATCAGAAGAAGATAAATTGGTCATGATCAAAGCCAAACCCTACACTGCCAAAACGGACCCCATATTTGGGAAAATACGCAGACTGCCTGAAGCCCTTTTGAAGTTAGCTGATTCAACAAACTCTGCTGTCATCTATCATATCAATTCTACAGAAGGAATTGATGGTTATCCACCTCACTCTCTCAACCAATGTGAGGCCCCCAAGAAACTTAAGAAGAAAGCTTCTGAGTCTTCTCTGTCCAGGCAACCACCCAAAAAGAAGCAACGAAAAACAAAAACGGTATCTCTTTCTTTAACTTTTTCTTATCAGCAATCTCATACTTCTGATGATCATCTTCCCCCTTCTTTTCTTGTCAGAAGTCTCCTACTTCTGATTTCCCCCCTTTTTCTCTTATCAGAAGTTTACTTCTTCTGATTTCCCTCTTTTTCTTATCAGAAGTCTTCTTCTTCTGATACCTCCCCCTGTTTTCTTTCTCCTTATCAGCAGTTTATCACTTCTGAATTTTCACTTCATCTCTGTCAGAAAATTCTTATTTCACTTCACCATCTGATTAACCTCTTCACAAACATTCCTTGTTCATAAGGGTCATGAATTTTTCTTTTATCTCAAGATTCTCTATGTATAAACAACAGGAGCTACAAACCTTATTCGTCTTTGGTCCTCTATCCGACAAGGACTCCGACTATGTCAAGTTCGAAAGAAAACGAATCAATGCACTCACTCAACAGCTTGATTCCCTCCTTTATTGCTCTCTTGAAAAACTGGTGGACTCCTCACTCTACCTCTTCGACACCACCAAAACCGACTGGTCCAAGATTGCCTCAACAATCGTCCCTCTCACCTGGGATAGATTTTGTGAACAAGATCTTCAGAAAAAGACTCAACAAAAACCCCCAGTTGAACAATCTGCTGAGTCTGGCTCCCGAGTCTTAATCTCGGAGACTCAATCGATCCCGATTGACACCTCTCTCGGTGTTGATCAAGAAGTAGACAAACCCTCTTCATCCCAAATGCACATGATCGATCTCAGTGACACGAACTCCTCCTCCGACAAAGCACACAAAGAAAATTTGGCTCCCTCAGTCAACTCCTTACTCAAATATGACTCTCTTCATCAGAAAGTTGACGCTTTGACCACCCTCCTGACTGACCTCAAATCATCACAAAATCAGGCGGCTCTGATCAAAGAACTAGGAGAAATCAAAGAACGCATAGCTGCACTTGAGAAGAAAGACAAAGACATTCTTCTTCGTTGCGATGCTCAGGCTGAACAGATCATCCATGATGGAATTGCAACCCTTGATGCTAACCGAGAATCCGATGCAGCCAACATGATGAAGACCGCACAGAAGATGCTCATTGAAGTAGAAAAATGTCAACAACAGGTTCCAGAGCTCTTGACCGATGTGTAAGCTAAACTCAAGGAATCCATGGACAATATGGCCAGCTACCTGAATGGTGTTCTGGCTGAAAACTTCTCTCTCAGGAGAACCAATGCTGTCCTCCTTCAGATGGTGACACAAACCATGCAAAACATAACCGGCACTATGTCTGGTCCTATTGAACAGATCAAGCTTTGCACCAAGCTGAATATGGAAGTCATGGAGGCACTCCAAACCATGTACGACACGCCACTTCCTGATTGCATCAAGAAGGAAGTGACTATTGTCTCCAACAAACTTGATTCCATTCTGGTCCGCCTGCCTGTGACCCCTTCCGTTCCTACAGGTGCCCTAGGAGGGGGAAAGGCGGATGACGACAAAGCAGAACTTGACCAAACGAATGATATTTTAATAGACTCCACCGCTGGTCCAAGTGGAACAAAAGACCAAGGAAACATTCACCAGAAAGAAACAACTGAAACAGTTGCTGATAAAGGATCCAATGAGGACGCCAATCAGAACACGGAATCGGAAACCAACAAGGAATCGGAACCCAACAAGGAATCAGAACCCAACAAGGAATCGGAACCCAACAAGGAATCAGAACTTATCAATCCTCCTCCGAAATCTCCCTCTCAGAAATCTCCTCCTCAGAAATCCCCCTCTCCTCGAAAATCTTCTCCTCAAAAATCTCCTTCTCAGAAACTCTCTCCTCCGATTTCTCCTCCGATTTCTCCATCCCCAAAATCTCCATCCGATAAGGATCTCTCAGAAGACGACGGGATTTTTGTATACTCGCCAATCAAAGTAACTGATCCTCCAGAGGTCAAAGAAAAGAAATCAAAGTTCTTTGACTCTTAAGCTAATAAACATGCTGAACACTTCAGCACTGAGTCAGAACCGGATCAGAACCAAGTTGACCCAACCGGTCCTAGCAGATCCATCTTTTCGCAATTCACCACTTATCGACCACTGACCGACCTGGATTTCCAACCATTCAAGACATACAATCCTCCTTCTTCATCCCAATACAACTGGGACATACCTCTGACCCCTACTGGAGAAAAATATCGATACACCTTGAATTTCTCTGCAGCATCAGGACCTGACAAAGAGCTAGCTGCCTATTATAGGAATCTGCAATTCCTCAAGAAATGGACCAAACCTCAAGAGGAAACATGGTCAAATGAAGTAGTAACAGCTGTTCGGAGTATCAAAAGGAAAAAGTTTCTGAAAGCAGATTACTTCGAATACGAGCTAGTCAGAAACGACGACTACAACAACACGACTCGGATCACAGAAGCAGACTTCCGGAACATGAATCCTGCTGACATCTTCTCAATAACCGTAAAGCTATCTCACAAAGAAAGTCAAAATGCTAGAGAAGCTTATGTCGCAGCAAGGAGATTCCTACATCGTCTAGTAGAGGAATTCTGCTACAATGATGCCGAAATGTACAAAATCCTCAGAGATCACCCTGAACCGCAAATCATTCCCAAACCTGACATATCTATGCCAGACAATCGGGATAACTGGAAGAAAGGTGCAACCTTCGATCCAGAACTTGGCTTAGTTTACAAGAATCGCAAAGAAAACGGATCTTTTCTTTTCCTTCGTGCTGATCAACTCAGAAGAGTTGCTAATAGTATGCTAGAGGAGTACATCAAAGCCGTGGAAAAGTCAACATCATCAGATCCTGAAGCCAAGAAAGAACTACTTATCAGAATGAAGTGGCTACTGGCAATCAGAAAGTTCTGGGAATATGCTGTAAAACAAGGAATATTGGATCAACGGTAAAAATGACTCAAACTCCTCGATTGGTCACCGAAGGGGGAATTGTTAGAACTAGAAGTCAAATCGTTGACCAACTCGTAGTTTGATATGTTAGGATTGTATTATCAAACTTCTTATTTTGATGGAATGAAATTACTTTTGTATGAATGTTTTAAGTAATGAACGAAAACTTATGTCTTGTGTATATTGTTAACGTATATCTCGGATAAGGCATGTTCTGATAAAATAGTAACTATCCGAAATCTAGTATTGGATTTCGGACCATCAAAGAAAATCAGAATCAGCAAGTATCTCACCCAAAAGAAAGGATTCTGAAGACCTCATTCTGAACTAACTCAGAAGATCAAGACATCCTCAACTGTATTTCCAAAGACACTCTGATTATACCAGCCAGGACTCCGAAATCCACTCAGGATTTCAGACTATCAATATCAACATATCAATGGAAATATCATACTTAAACATTCAACAAAGAAGACTGAAGACCAAAGAATGTCTAGAAGATAAGGCAAGGGATAAGCACCTCAACTTATAGGATATGATTAGACTAGATCAAGCGTGGTCCTCTAGAAGCATGTCTGTTGTACTTTAGAGTATTATTATATTATAGACAAGCCACCCTAGTCTGACATTGTATTATTATATTAGATTTACCTTTCTTATCTGACTGAAGAGAGACGTGTTGTCTTCTCTTCAGTCCATAGGTTATTCAGGGCCGTTCCAAACTGATTTGAGGCCTGGGGCCAAGTAAAAATGTGGCCATTCAAAATATTATTTTAGTAAAAGAGGACGGTACATCCATAAATTTTAGTAATCAAAAAAATTATTACAATTGATGAGCCGATGACTTTGATTTATCAGCCAACGATTTCACCGAGAAAGAAGCGAATCAAGTGATCGTGATTTGCGCCTTGGCCGTTTCCCTGATCGTGGAACACTGGAAGTCTGGAACATAATCGATTTTGACTCCAACAATCATGTTTTTGACTTTTGACCTTGATAGCACCTATCACACTATATGAAATTCAGATTTTGCGTGACTTTGTGGCCTAAAATCCTTTGTCATTTGGGCTTTTCTTATACTGTACCGATAATGGACCTAACAATAACTAGAATAATGGACCTATCCTAATATAATGTACCTACAAAATTTGGGG
The DNA here is from genome assembly GCA_023525715.1 of Cichorium intybus. Taxonomy (NCBI): domain Eukaryota; kingdom Viridiplantae; phylum Streptophyta; class Magnoliopsida; order Asterales; family Asteraceae; genus Cichorium; species Cichorium intybus. Next base: position 114,701,808 of record CM042009.1, on the reverse strand, counting down.
CCCTACCTGATTGGGGGCCCAGGGCGGTTGCCCAGCCCGCCCTCCCTCAGAACCGACCCTGAGGTTATTATCCGAAGGTCCTCCCTTAGTCTATAAAAGGGAGACCAAGTTCATCTTCAGTCCTCATGGCTTTAAGAGACTTTGTGTAACACTTTCACTTATCAATACAATATCTCATTCCATCAACTCTTACTCTCTCATCTGCATCTCTTACTGTTCTTACATTTCTTGCACTCTTCAATTCTAGTCCTCATATTTCCAAGTTATATAACTGCTAGTCTTTATTATTTATTGTTGAGCTATTAAGATCTATTCTAAGTATTAATCGTTATAATTCTGCAACCTCATCAAGTCTTCGGACTTGTCCATCTCAAGTCTCAGGACTTGTCCCTCCGAAAATTACATTTCGGATCTTTACATTCCGCAATCTTCATTTCCGCACTTACTTAGAATATTTGGCGACAACATATCTTCATAGAAGAAAACATAGATCTTTCTAGTGTTGCATGTGAAGTTAGGAATTTTTTTGTTCATTGATTGCTTAAAAACCCTTCACACTCAACCTACAACAAAAGTAGAACTCTACTCAAGCACTAGAGAGCACTCACCTGGATATGGTAGCTTCATACCGTTCCAGATGGTAAAACACTCAATTTGAAGCTAAATCATGAAATCGTACCTCTTAGATGCAAACTATCACATCTTACTTCAATTCCTCAAAATCTTGAGCTCTAATTCGATTTGGGGAAGTTCTTGGGGTTTTATAGGGTTTTTGAGAGAATTGGATCGAGTTTTTCCTTTCCCAAATAACCAAACCGACAACGCTAACTGTGGCCAAACGGCCCATTTTGCTGTACACGCCGCGTGTGAACCTACTGCTTTTGCCACTGCATGTTTTTACACGACCCATATGATCCCAAATGGTTTCTGCCTCTCTTTACACGATCCATGTGACCTCCACACGACCTGTGTGACCTCATTTTGACATTTTTCAAACTAAAACTTCTTCCAAAAGGGTTTCTAACCACTCTAACACATATAACAACCTAATTAATCTTAATCACACCAAGATTAGCACATGAGATTTGCTATAACTGTAGATTAGAAACTCACAATACATGCTTAGCAAATAAACACAACAACTTCCTTGCATAAGCATCTTGATTAGGAAACAGGTCTCACAACCACCAAACCATAGTCAGCTCCGAAGCATAAGCAACAAGAAACCATATACAACCACCCCATGAACCAACCCAAAAAGAACCATAACTGCAACCCAGACCAAAAAGAAAACCAAGTAGATTGTTGTTGAATCATTAGTTGGTGATGAACGAACCCACTCAGAACCTGAGATTGAAAATTTTGAAGAAATCGAAGAACCACAACAATCCCCTCCTCACAATACATTCATCCCTTCCCCACCTAGAACATGGAACCTATCACCACTACCACACCAACCACCGAAGTCCCACTCACTTCATCAATTTAAACCACCAAAGTTCATATAACTTCTTCTGTACGAACCTCAGATACTCCAGTCTCATCCATTCCAGCCACAACCTTACCCACTAAAGTTTTCACTTCTACCACCGAACCTATAACCTCAACCTCATCTACTCAAGATTTGAAACTTCCTTACTACCTTTTACACCACCTTCATCTCCACCAAGAACATCAACATCTGGTTCTCTCCCATTTGGTTCCCCAACTTTCACGCATCCTCTATAGAATCCAATTATTGAAGAGAAGTTTGATGATGCTGTTACCTCTTTTTCACTGCCACCGCCTACATCCAAAGAAGAAGCAACAATTTTTCATATGGAAGCAATAAGCTTTAACGATGAAGATGACAACCAGCTTGATGACAATGATTTCATTTCTATGTGTCAGTATAAAACAATCTACCACAAGCTCAATGTTCTTCTCAAATATCAAACTTGATATGATCGTAAAGGCTTCGATGAGACCATATTCAATGCTGAGATCTGTGAACAAGTCAAAGTCTGCCATGAAGATACTCATGATCACTTGGAAAATATTGTTGGAGACATAGAGAATAAAGTCCTTGAAAAGCATATTGAATTAAGAACTGATGCGACTGTTAAGATTGATGCCGCACTTAAATCTTTTAAGAATTCTCTTCCAGCGTTGCAAAAGTCCGTTGATACGGTCCTTCTGGAGATCAGATCCTTCAACCAGTAGTACAACACCCAAATGTTGAAGGAACTACATGCTGCTAACGCTCGCATCTCTGAACTCACCAAGGAATCTCCAGCTTCGAAATTGGAAAACTTCGCAACTAAGAATCAACAACAAAATGGGAAAATGGTATCAACGGCCACTAATTGTCTCAAAAGTCAACTCCAGCTACTGATGTGATTTTCATCTCGCTTTGCCACATCCTCAATCTGCCGAATCCGGACCTCGGCTACGTGATCCAACATGATCTTTAGTCCACTCCTCACAAGGGGGAGAAGGGTCTAGCTCGTGGTCCGGTGCTCTTACAGCAGTGATGACTTCTGCAATAACTACATCTTTTGCAACAATAACAATTCCACCACTTGGATTCTTTTGTATATATCGCCTTCCTCTTCTTCCACTTTTGACAAATCCTCAAGTGATTAGAGGAGTGGTGATCAGTTCTTCTGGCCCCTTGTTTTCCACGATCACATCCACCGCTTTGGATCAGCCCCTTCGGGATCTCAAGAAAACAACAAGACTCAAGTGGTGTATTTAAGCAAAGAAGAGAAGAAGAATAAGAAGATGGAGGAACAAGAAAAGTTGAGACTGATAAACTCAATTGCCCTCGGAAGGATTGGCACTACTCAAGACTTAGGGCCAAAAGACAAAACATGGAATGCTGAGACAATCCGATTTGTTGGCTTCACACATTTTGATTTCTGCAATAGGTCTCCCTTGGTGAGTTTTGACACATCTAACAACAATGATCAACAACTCAACATTCCGTATAATCGAAAGGCATTCTCATTTTTTTCAATTTTTGACAAAAGTTTCATGGGTAAGTGAAGAGGCATTCAGATAGATGATAATTCGCTTACATGCCCATTTTACTTAAGAGCCAACCACAGTATAGAGCTCGAAGAAGATTCTGAAAATATTGTCCATGGAGCTGACTGAGAACATTGAAGGAAAATTTCAAAACATTAACTACATTATCCTGAGGGGAGAAGAAGAAGAAGTGTGGAAGTTAAGCATTGCTGACTTCCCTATCATGAAGCCTGATGACTTCATAGTCATGACTCAGATACTTGTTGATCCACCTCTGAAGTTGTCCTCCACTGCCTCCACTTTTAATGCAGCAAAGAAGCATGTTGTGAGATTCATCAACTTTTACATCCGCCTTCTTACGAAGTATGATGCAATGATAACAAAGGCGTTGAATCTGTCACTTTCTCCTCCTGATCACAGACAGGCTGGATGGCATGGACAAATACTCTGACAAAGAGATAGTTGAAGATCCTTGGGGTATCGTCTAGATCTGGAGATTGTCGACTGGAGGACCTACTAGAAAGAAATTTTTTTACATGGACTTCAAGGGAAGATATCATTCGGAGGTACTAAAGTTTCTGATATTTGTTATCCTTAGCATTAGAATGCAAAGTCAGGTAACCTGATATTTCATGAACCCAAACATTATAAGAAAGCCTCTCAATCTCCACAATAACATTATTAGAACCTTTTTTATACATACTCGACCACATGTTATTTTATCCTTTTGATCTTCATTCTGAAACTAATAAGTACCCTAATGATTTGTCACTGATAAATACATTTGAGGTCTATGTGCACAACAGTAGACCTTCTATCTCGATTCTTGCTAAACTGTTTTTCTAACAAAAGATTTTGACAAAGCACCTATCTAAAAAAATAAAGCTTTGACACCTTCACATTGCTTAAACTTTGTAACGAAGATCAAGTTTTAAAGTCAATCTAAATCTACATCCCTCTAACATAATTAACCTTTAATCCACAAAACTTGCATTCGTACAAAAAGTGTACAATTTGGTAATGGAATGGCATTAAACTATTTCACCAAACACCAAACAATCAGAGTTCATTATTGCCAACAAGTCATTCGTTTCAATGCCCAATTTTGTCACATTTTAGTTTTCCATCCATCACCACTCTCTTTCCTTTAATCATGTTAGCATAAGATCCCCACACAACCTTGTCCATGGTGTTCCAATCCCAAACATTATTATTCTTGTTCAGCCTATTCACCGGTCTATGTGATTGTTTCTTTTCATCACTAAAAATTTGAAAATACTGTTTTACCCTTTAGTTTTTTTTAATTTTTGCCTTTATTCAAATAACTTTTTAATTTAAAAGAAAACAAACCCACCTACACTAACATCCCCCGATCGCGCGTATGACAATATTCTCCACTTTGGGCCACTAGTGTGAAAACTTCCCAGGGGATCACCCATAGTGAAATTCACTTCATCATTCATCATAATCGAAAAAACTGTAATAAAAAACCCCAAATCGAAACAATGGCCGATGAAAATCATTGTAGGCTACCTTTTGTGTCTATTTCTTACTCTGATTCAGCGAGAGATATAGTAGAGAGGTTACGGTGGTGGTGGCGGTGGCTCTAATTTCAGTAAAAGTGATGGTGGTGACTCGACACCATTTCTCGTCAAACATGTACATATTCCATCTACGACTAATGAGGGCGAGGAGATAAAGGGTGAGGGGTGGAGATGAGGCTATACAGATGGAGATGGAGATGGAGATGGAGATGGAGATGGAGGGAGGGAAGGAGGGAGAGACAGAGAGGTACAATAAGTGGGACTTTTAAATTATATAGTTATTAAAATAAATAAAAAAGAATACAAAACAGAAATTAAAATGGTAAAACAATATTTTCAACTTTTTCAGGGACCATAACCACAAAAAATTTACGATTTTAGACTACTAGTGTAAGTTGAAAAGGTTATGGACTCGATCCACAAATTTTTTTTTCAAACCATATGGATCAAATTTGTAATTTACTTGATGAAAAACGATCAAGATGATACCTAGAAATCCCCCTCCCCCAACCGGATTGTCGTAGGTATTAGATCAACTCTTGTTAGCAGATCCTCCGGTGTGCTTATTAGAAAATAGCTTTGATGTTCAAGTTATTAATTCAAAGATGGTTTTGATTCAACACTGGATTGTCGTACGACTTATTGAACTTGATGGGTCATGGCATTAAGCTATTATACGACAACACCGTTGTTTTTGGTTTTGCCTTGGGGATATAAAACTATTAGTTTTACAAATGATGTAAAAGGAGAATAAATGGTTAAACTCATACAATTTCTTTGAAAAATAATATATATTTCTTTTTAGATTTTATTTGAGTATGTTCAAAATGTGAACTCATTTAAACCAAAACGAAATAAAATCATATGAAAACTAAAATACAGATAGTGGGCGTGTTCGGTGCAGAGCATGTGAGAGCTTCAAATTTCTAGCGTTTAGAAAATAGCTCTAAAAAAACCAAAAGATTCGTTCGGCGACACCAGCTTAAAACTTTTATTTTAAACAAAACGTTACTATTTTAAAAACTAGTTGAAGTAGCGTTTAACACAAAGCTCCTACCAATTATGTCATTAATTATTAAAATACCCATAAAAGTATAATCAATGTTTACGCATATATGTTTTTATGTAATTCTACATATTTTAAAAACTTTCAGCTATTTTTGCCGAACATTCATATACAAACTAAAAGCTACAGATTCCAACTTCTAGCTACCAGCTACCCGCTAGTTTTATCAAACACGTCCAGTATCAAAAACAAAAGCAGGGAGTGGGTTTTTTTTAGAATCGATTTGGTCTCGAATTGAACTATGAATGGAATACAAGTTATGGATTTTCCAATGTTGAGAAAATATAGATATAAGATTATAAAATTAAGTAAAAAAACAAAAATAGAAAAAAGAAAAAAAAAATCAACTAGTTTGGTTTTAAATCAACTGGATATTGAATCGAGGAATCGATGATCTTGATAACTTTCAAAATAGGGGTTTGGGTCTTTGTTGTTATCAGGAGTTTAATGAATGCAGGACAATGTTTGATGAAAATCCACACCCACTTACTTTTGATATCGCATCAATCGGGCTCTAGTTCTTAGCTTTGCATAAGAATTAAGATTATATCTGTTAAGCAACGAAAATACAGATGGTTTCTTCGTAATTTTGCCTAAAATCCTAAATTCAGCCCAATTATATCTGCATATTCGACTCCTCTCTCTCCTCTGGCTCATGTAAGAGCATAACTCAAACGCTGTTACCCCCTTTTCCATCCACAGATGACACACAGGTTTGATTCGTTTTATAACTTCTGCCTCCACAAATTTGTGACGAACTCAGGTAAACTCCATTTATGTTTCAGATTGGATTAGGTTGCCTTATAAATTATTTCAACCGCCCTTTATATTTTATAATATAGAGTGATCAAACCCCTCTTTACTTAGGGGCTAACTGACTAAAGTTGATGTTATGAGTTTTCAGACAGAGTGATGGATAGTCTTCCCTTTAGTTTTTACAGTCATTATCCGGACATTACAATATCATGTATGTTCAAATTTTGAGTTTTCGAACCCATGTAGTTCCTTAATGTTAACATCTTCACTCACCTTTGTTGAGCATTACTGTATCGATACGAGTCACAAGTGCATAAACTTTTGAATAATCAACTCGATACCTGTATGAGCAGCCTTTTGCTACTAAGAAGGATTTTATTAAAAGTAAAGCTAGCAGCACAAGGTGTTCATACATTCCCTTTGCGGGTTGTTACACCGGTTCAATCAATCCATATTTCCTCCTTTTCTAGAACAAAGAGAATCACAGTAATCTTCCTTTTAATAGCTTCATTGTACGAAATTGGATTACAACTTTCTACAATTCATCCATTTAGGAGGTTTTCCGGTTTGTCTACTAGGTTTTCTGGTTCATCTTCTTCATTGGTGACAACTGCTATAACATTATCACTCATCCTTCAAAGCTTCTATGTCCGCCATATTGGTCCATTGTGAATTTCTGATAATGTGTCATAATGTGTGACTAGGGAACTCTTTAAATTCATCGACTGACGTATATTCAAAATGCTTGTGGACTTTTTAGGGGAAGTACGAGAGAATACTCGAGAAAAAAAGGCATGTCACTAACATTGGCTTCAGTTGTTGTAGCAAAGTAAATTTGGAAGATCATGATGATCTAATGGGTATTAAGTACTAACCATATATTGCGTTCGTTGTAAATGTTATCATCATAAATGAATCGATGTACACGGTAAAATTTCATGGTAAAATTTTGAAGATCATCATGATCTAATGGGTATTAAAGTACTAAGCATATATGATATTTGTTGTAAAAGCCATCACCGTACGATGTACACGGTAAATTTTCTTCGTATCCTGTTTTGTATTTATATGGGTGCTTAATAAATACAACATAGAAATAAATTTCTCACGATCGTGCACATAGCCCCGTCTTTCTTTCCTTTTGGGGTTGTCAGCCCTAGGGTTTCAATGGAAGAGCAACTCGCTGATGATATCCTTGAGCAGATCCTGAAAAGATTGGATGTGAGGGATCTAATTCGATGCAAAAGCGTGTGTAAGTCATGGAAAATTTTCATCTCCACCTCTCGTTTCATTAAAGCACACCTCAACCATAGTTACAGTACTCATTGCAACAGTAATGATGTGGATACAAGAATTGTTATGCAAAGGAGTCATTTTCGCTATCAGTCACGTCAATTTGAATTTGACAAGACATTTTTTAATCACTCAAATTTTCATCTTCTTGGTTCTTCCAATGGCCTGGTTTGCATCTCTTATTTCGGTACTGAAATTGTAGTAGCCAATCCCTCTACTAGAGATGTGAAAAGAATAAAAGAACCCCAAATTCGTAATACGGCTTCGTTATGTGGGGGTTTTGGCTATGATCCATCTATGGATGACTACAAGGTTATTTTAGGGTTCAAGAAAGTTGATGGCCAAACATGTTTTCAAGTGTTGACTTTGAAGTCAAATATTTGGAAAGTAATTGGAGATGTGAACTATTCCGTTGTTAGTAGGATTGGTATCTTATGCAATGGGGCACTTCATTGGGTTATGAAAGATGCTTCATCTCAAGATAACAAGAACATGATTATTTCGTTCCGTTTATCTGAAGAGGAATTTACAGAAATCCCCCAACCTGATGATGTGGGATATGAATATGGTGTCGCTCGCCACCCGACCATGCGTTTAGGGATTATGGAAGAATGTTTATGCGTATTTAATTATGAGGAGCTTACTGATAACTTATGGATGATGAAGAACTACAATGTAAGGCAGTCATGGGGAATGGTTGGAAAAGATTGTGAGAAAAAGTCTTTTGTACACTGCTTGAAAGAGCTGAAGCATTACATTCCACATAAAAGGTCATTTTGCCATGATATGTGGTTTAGCAGTACTAGGGAGTTTATTGGTGCTCCTATATTTGTGAAGAGTCTTGTATCTCCCCATGTTAATGGGAAGCCAAAGAGAATGAGGCAGGCAAGTAACAGCAAGAAGAGTCGCAAGGTGTGTTCTAAATATTTATTGGTTCTTTTGTTTATCACGTAATACAAACTGCATACTTATTCCTGGCTTCTAAATTCTTATTAATGTTTATGCTCATTTTTTTACATCCCTAACAAACTGTGTTGATCTTGACCTCATAGATGTCACTTCATATTTATTCATGTGAGGCTTTCATTTTCTTGTGCAACAGAGAAGTTCTGCATACAGTTAACATCTTTGAATGTTGAGTTTGTTAAGCCTCTTCTTTTCTTTTTCTAATACATTTAGTACTATTTGGTATGATGGAATCTGTGAAGGAATGGACTTCACTCAATAGGAATGAAACAAATCTGGATCTTTCCCGACCGAATGGAATGGACCATTCTTGAAGGATTGTGGCTCCTTCCACTTTTGTTAATATTTCAGTCCTTTGTCTGTTTATTCCATTCCATCATGGAATGGATTGAAAAATTGCAATATAACCCTTTTTCTATATGTAACTCTTAATGGCACTATTTTCTTTAATATATGGTATTATATTAATTAAATTATAATTCTGAAGAGAAGAAAAGTATTTTCAGTATAAGTTATCAGGCTTCTGGGGTTGAATGAGGTTATGTTATGTATACTGCTTTATTTATATAAATAAAAGTTGATTAATTATCTAAAATAATGTATAGAATAGAGTTAAAATTATATACTGTATTTTACATATATATAAAAAAACCATATGAAAATTCAATTTAGTTTTAGAGACCAACCAAACATGATCATAAAATCTAACGACTCATTCCATTACCTTGTTTATTTCATTATCCATGCATTCACATTCATTCTAACTAGACACACCCAAGTGTTGGGGCATGCCACCACAGTGGACGGAAGTGGCGTCCCATTGGCTACCTTAACCTGATAAATCATTTTCTGTTAATTTCGAAAACCCATCGTGAAACAAATTTTTCAATAGTTAAAGATGTTCTATTATTTGACCATTACACCGTTATGTCTGTTATTTCTTTACTAAGTTGTATTAGAGTTGCAACCAAGTAAAGATCTAGTCTTTTGGTATTAATTCTGCATCTTTCCATGATATTGAATATTATTCTTTATATTTGTTATTTCACCCTCCCCCTCACTCGGGGGTGTATCTACTCTTCACTTACATTATAATCATACATCTAACCTTCATTCACTTATATTCTTGCTATGCGCTCCAAATGTGTTAGTATTATTTACTGTTTGATTCCAGTATAATATTGGCCGTTCACTTGCTTCTCATTTTGATTTCTCAGTTAACTAAAGGGGAGCCTTCCATTATAGGACCAAGTGGCAAAGCTTGAGGCTTTTCAAGCAATAAGGATAACATTGCTTGTGCTCAAGAATCCCTGCCTTAAAGATAATTTCTGATGGAATTTAGTATTTTGTTTTATGGTTCTGAATAGCTTGTGTTTGATGGATTTCACAAACTTGTGCTTGATGGATTTTAACTTATGTTTAATGGTTCTTAAGAAGTTTTATAATCAGTTACTTTAGTTTCATGTATGTTAACAGTGCTTTAAATATGTTCAGTTTTAGTTATATCTATCTATCTTGTCTCACATTATCAACAAGAAAAGTTGGGAGATTTAGAGTTTCTCGTACATGTACAGGTTTTCATTAATGCTTCTCTTTTTCTTTAAATCTTATTTTTATTTTTGGTGTTGGTTATTGCTATGATTCTTAATTTGTCATGTGGGATCTATGCATTTTCTTATTTCTACTAGAACCTAGTTCTTGATTGTCATTTCATTCTAGATCCTCACTTTATTTCTCAAGTGTGATCTACTCATCTTCTACAAGCATACCATCACGGAAGACGCTACGTCCCGGGGGCATCTTGTACTTCTGCTTTTTTGTTTGATATATGATTTAATTTTTTAAGATAGTCACCATGCAATTCATCATTCCAGCCTACTGGACACAGAATGGAGATACTTTTTTGTTAAATGAAGTACGTGCATAAATAAAAATTATGTTTTATTTTTCAAGTTGAGTTTGTTTAAGATTAGTTTTTTACTCGAAGTAGATGGATCAATTTTTCACCAAGGTGTCTTATTATCTAACTCCTATAAACAAGCAATTAAAAACATCAACAGCAAAATGATTGTAGATTTGCCATGTTTATTTTCCCTATATATATACAATATACTGACATTAATGTAGTATGTGGTTTAACAATCTTTGGCTAAATCTGAGCAATATATAGGACTAACTTCTTTTTTTTTTTTTTTTTTGAAAAAGAACTTTTATTGAAACGGCTAGCGAGAAGCTAGGAATTATAGTGCTTTAATTAATACATTCTATCCCAATTCGTACATGACCCTCTCCAAGCTCTACTTTTCAACCAGTTAAATGCCTTTGTCTTGATGTCTCTAGCAATTCGTTGCTGCTCTTTGTGCTTCCCTAGAAAATTCACCGTTTCTTTGGTTCAGATAATCGAAGCCATGGCATGCGCAATTAGAGTCACTGTCATAACAGAATGAATGATTTTAGGTTGGCTCAGTCCAAGAGCATCTGTAAAGAAGTTCTGCAGTGAATCACCAAGACATGGAATGTCATTTCCACCAAAGATGCAAATGTGGTCTGACTTCCTTGGCTGTGGGGCTAGCAATGAAGAGATGATCTTTGATCAATGGGTGGCAATGGCACAGCACGCAGTTCATAGAGTCTATGTTTGTCCCAATTTTTTCTAGATTTATTTTACTTTGTAGCCTACTAACTCTCGCCCTCCAAAGTAAAATATTGGCCTTCCTTGGAGCATTGTGAGTTGTGACACCAGATTTTCTTGATCGTGCCAGGGACAATGTACGAATCGTCAATAGTTTTTCTAAAGGAGGAAACAGTATATCTTTCATCACCACCTCCCATCTAATATCATGTATCATTTTGAACTATGAAGTTGTTAAATTCCACATTGTATAGCCCTGTAGAAATATGTATAATATGTATACGTGACTGATTGCACCCCAATTACCACCCCGATAAGCAATAGAGGAAAAAACATAAGTGCCAACCAAGACACCAATTGCTCGCCTTGTGCATATCAGCTCCAACCAAGACTCTAAGATAATTGAATGGGAGAGAACCCTCTCCGGAATAAAGCCATCTTGCCATGTTAATGCTTTCGGTATTGATCACTCCAACACCTATTACTTTGCTTTTTTTTGAAATACCTAAAGTCGGATGCTAAGTAAAAGCATATAAGGACTCGTATAAGGTTTTGAAGGGTGAGCTGGCGATTTAATTCTCTTGGTCTGTTCTCCTAAGAAAATGGCGTCGTCAATGTATTGAAAAATCGAGAGAGTAGCCATTATTTGGGAGATTTACCCCTTTATAAAATACCTTTTTCGGCAGCCTCATTTAAATTCGCTCTCAGACCCCCGCCCCAATGACAAAGAGGAAGGATGAAAGCGGATCTGATTGGCGAACTCCTCTTTCTAATTGAAATTCCTTGGTTGGATTTTTGTTTACAAGAATGGACACTTTGGCTGAATTGATGCAAGACCGAATCAAGGATATCCAGGTTTACAAAATCCCATAAGCCTCGTCATATTCACCATGAAAGAACAATTAATGCTATCGAACACTTTATCAAAGTCAACTTTAAGAATAAGGAGCTTCTTTCTTATTCTCTTGGCCCAAACAATTATTTCATTCACAATGAGGAGACTATCAAGAATGGTTCTTCCATGCATGTAAGTCGATTTCTCTTTACATATCACCGGTCCAAGGATTTATTTTAGTCTTTCAAGGAGCACTTTGGATATGATATTGTAACGCATTTGATAAGGTTTTTCGGTCTATAATCTGTGAGGTTCAACAAATCATTCACTTTTGGGAGTAAAGTAATAAAGTATATATGCATTGACCATTATAAGAAAATCTAATTCAAATTCAAAGAAAACATGATTATGAGATTTTTTTAAACTAAAAGAAGATTTTTGTGATTTCAGGTACATGGAGATATTAGAAAGACAAAAGTTTTGTATGGTGAGTCAATATTATAGACGAACAAATATGTAAGATTGGGAGAACATTAGCATTACCAACATGAAGAGCAGCATTGCCATGGACCATGGTATGATATAGTTTCAAGATCACACCAAAATGAAGATACACACATCAAAGATATACAATTTACACATGGGAAAAGAGATTATTCAACTAATAAGTAAGGTCAAGCCCCAGAGTAAAACCTAGATTATTGATTTCAATAAGATGCAGACCAAACGCTAACTTTCTATGGAAGATTTCAAGCTGTTTTATCTCCCCGGTATTGTGAAGTTTAATGTATCGAAAACCCCAAAGAGTTGGTTATTCCAAGAAACAACCTGTAATTTTGTAGTAACTTGAAGTAATTTATATTCCATTTTCGTGCAATATTGCCTTGTGAAAGTGGTTTCGATTTCACACTTATACTACTAAGCAAAGTAAGATTTGACTAGACTATAGAAATTGATTAATATATAGTTTTTATATCTGGTCTAGAGCTTCATCCATAAATTTTTTTCAGGAAAAGTACTCAATTAAATTGCATAAACCGTAGTCAAATCTAGAAAAATGGTTTTTTTGGCATACAAAGTAGGTTTTTAGAAATACCATTATTTGCGAAGTAGGTTACTAAAAATACCTATATTTACAAAGTATGTTGCTATTATTTTACAAAGTAGGTTGCTCAAAATCGTGCAAAATCGTACTAAATTCTGGATAACTGTGTTTTTAGGCCTACAAAGTTGGTTGCTAGAATTACAATTTTTTTCAAACTATGTTGCTAAAAACCATGGTTTGGAAATAACAGTAGTGGTTTAGAAATGTGGTTTTCTATCAATTGCAACCTACTACAGCACTGATCTACAAAGTAGGTTGCTAATTAGAATCGCGTTTACAAAGTTTGTTGCTAATAACCCCAATAATGTACAAACTTGGTTGCCAAAATCAACATTTTAATAAAAACTTGGTTGCTAAAATCAACATTCGTTATAACATTTCCTACATATAACACAATTGCAGCCAACTACAGGATTTCATTAGCCAATATTTTTTCAAATACATAAAGCGCAACTATAATAACACTTGGTATAGAAATGCAAACCAACATATTACCGGTAAAACTAACAACATTGCCAATAAACTATAAATAACTTTACAATAAGATTTATGTTCTATGTTTTCCATATTTAAATTAAAGTATATAATCTTTTAATGATATTCTTTATATCAGACTAAATCTAAATTTATAGTTTATCCTAAAAATTGAGTTACGGGTGATGTTATTAGTTGGAATAATCTATTATGATTAGATAACTTGGTGTTTGTGGTTAAAAGTAACATAAGTTTAAATCATTCGTGAACTCAATTTGAGATGACTATGTGATCCATGTAGTCTCCTCATTCTAAAGCAAGAGATCAAATGCTGAGGGTAAGCATCAACTTTGTCTGGTGTTGAGGCTGGTACAAAGTATAGTAAACATCAGGTTGCACATCTGTTGATGCCGATGAGAATAATGTTTGGTGCCGATATTTTTTTAGTAACAAATGGGGGAAATAAGAGGAGATATTATCCAACGTTAGTTTTAGCCTATACTAATTAACGTTGATGTACACACATTCAATGCAATTTCTCATATTCCCAACCAGCGACACAAGTGAATGGTTTTCTGCAAACCATTAACTAAATAACCTAAGTTCACATGCAACCTATGAGGATCTATGTTTTCTACTATTGAACATATAACAAAAAAACCTAGAGGCCAGTAAGAAATCTAAAGATCAAAACAGAATAACCAACCTTTATTTCTTGGAAGCTGAGCAGCAAAAATATCCTGCCTCAAATGAAAGTCACACCCAAGCTAGAGAGAGGGGATCGAAAATTCCAGAGAGATCTTGAAAAGTGGTGAAAATAATGAGTGCCCAGGGATCCTTATTTATAGTTTCCAGATGACCAGTTGATAAGCCTTAAGGATTAACCGATTTGAATTCAAATAAGATAAAACCTTTTATCTTATAATTCAAACTCCTTTTATCCTCTATTATAAATTTCGAAAATTATATATATATATATATATACATATATATATATATATATATATATATATATATATATATATATATATATATATATATATATATATATATAATTTCGACACTCACTGATCACTCTCACACTGTCACTTACTCAACTATTGAATAATTACAGTTTCAGTCCCTGCACTTTTAATTAATTAAATTAATCCCCAAATTAAATCCAATTAATTCTGGATTAATTCCTAATTAATTAATATAATTTCTAATTAATATATTATGACTTTAATATATTAATAAACCATATATTTAATTCCTTTTGATTTATTAATTCCATATTAAATCAACCTTTCTCTCTACCGAATTTTCTACCAAACCTCCAGCCATAAGGGCAACCCAAATGGACTGTGCTTCTATCAATTAGGTAAATACTAATTATTAGTCATGGCTTAGACACCTAATCCAACAGTCTCCCACTTGGATAAGTCTATGACTATAATTACCAATTTAGCCTCTAATTAACCAGCACCTTAAGCTTCCTAGAAACTACTGCGAAACTCTGACCTAGTCAGTTCTGTCCAAAGATAAGTGATCAGATGATCCTCCGTCCAATAAGATATTTTTCAGACTCAAGACATGGATAAAATCAATCTGGTCTGATTCACTGTTCCTCGATTTCCGATTTACATATGACTCTTAGACTACCAAGTTAGTCCCGGTTGGCCAACCATTTTAGTCAACTTCAAATTCATTGAGAGGCCTATAGATATCTGTTCCCCATTTGGGTTAAGGGACGAATAAACTTCGACTCATATACTTATGACTTTTACCAGACAAATTATTCACAACAACACGTTTTATAACACCGAGTTACCGATGCGTTTTCGTATTATCAATGAACAACCGCCTAGTAAATCATAACTCATATGTCTTAGCTTAAAGATCAAAAGATATTATCGTCTCAATATTGCTCGTGATGTAATCCATGAAGTAATCCATTGAGCGCGGGTTTATCCAATACTCAAATCTCTATTTCCAAGTACTCATGAATGTTGCAGCAATCTTATTGCAATGTCTAACTCCTTAGACAATCTACAACTAATTCATGACAGTCTTGCTTCATACTTACTCCCTAAAAGCATGAGCGACTGTGGATATTTGAATAATCCAATTATTCAGGAAGTAAAACATGCGAAAATGAAACACAATGATAAAGAATTGACAAATGTAGTAAACCATTAATAAATATCTATTATTAAATCTCAAAAGTCAAATATAATTCATTGTTACAAGTTTCTAATAACCTATCTAATTACAAAAACTTATATCATCTCTTAATCCAATGCTTTAAGCATGCTGATTGTGCTTAATCCTACTCAGAGCCTTTGTCAAGGGATCTGCAGGATTATCTTCCGATGATACCCTCTTTACAAGGAGGTGACCTTCTTCTACCCTATGTCTGATGTAGTGGTACTTTCTGTCGATATGTCTGGACTTTCCATGGTCTCGCGGTTCCTTTGTCAAGGCGACCGCACCTTCGTTATCGCAGAATAGTTCCAAGGGCTCCTGAATACTCGGGACTACTCCAAGGTCACCGATAAAGTTCTTTAGCCAAGCCGCTTCCTTTGACGCTTCACTTGTTTCTATGTACTCTGATTCGCACGTAGAATCAGCCATTGTTTATTGCTTGGAACTTTTCCAAGTAACTGCTCCACCGTTCAAAAGGAATACCCAGCCCAACTGAGACCGGCCACTGTCTCTATCCGTCTGAAAACTGGCATCTGTATATCCTTCAACTCTCAAGGTATCGCTGCCACCGAGGACTAACACCATGTTCTTTGTCCTTCGCAGGTACTTGAGTATATTTTTCACAGCTATCCAATGCGCCCTTCCAGGGTTACCCTGGTACCGACTGACCATGCTTAAAGAAAAAGCCACGTCAGGGCGAGTATACGTCATAGCGTACATGATCGATCCTACAGCCGAAGCGTAAGGTACCCGACTCATTTCAGCTATTTCTTCGTTTGTACTCGGACTTTGAGTCTTACTCAATTTTGCATTACTTTGGATAGGCAGCTCTCCCTTCTTGGAATTTTCCATACTAAACCTTTTCAGTACCTTTTCCAAGTATGTACCCTGACTAAGTCCAATTAGTCTCTTCTTCCTATCTCTCAATATTCTTATCCCGAGAATATAGGCAGCCTCTCCTAGGTCCTTCATGGCGAAACATTTCCCAAGCCAAGCCTTGACATCTTGCAAGGTTGGAATATTGTTTCCCATGAGCAGTATGTCATCGACATACAGCACCAGAAAGGTAACTATACTCCCACTAGCCTTGACATATACGCAGGACTCATCCTCGCTCCTAGAGAAGCCAAACTCTTTGACTTTCTCATGGAAACAAAGATTCCAGCTGCGAGAAGCTTGCTTTAATCCGTAGATCGATCTCTCAAGCTTACACACCTTATTGGGATACTTTGCATCGACAAAGCCCTCTGGCTGATTCATGTAAACATCCTCAGTCAACTTTCCATTAAGGAAAGCGGTTTTGACATCCATCTGCCAAATTTCATAGTCATGAAATGCAGCTATGGCCAGCATAATCCTAATAGACTTTATCTTGGCTACTGGTGAGAAGGTCTCGTCATAGTCAACCCCTGGGGTTTGAGTAAAGCCCTTCGCAACCGGTCTTGCCTTGAAAGTGTGTACCTTTCCGTCCATGTCAGTCTTCTTCTTGAAGATCCATTTGCACCCGACTGTCTTTCGACCCGGTACGTTGTCAACCAAGTTCCAAACTTGATTGTCATACATGGACTTGATCTCGCTATCTATGGCCTCTTTCCACTTGGCAGACTCAGGGCCCGCCACTGCTTCCTGGTAGTTAGCTGGTTCATCCAAATTTATCAGTGTCATATCACCGACAAACATGTCCCCATCCGAAGTTATATGGAACCCATAAAACTCGGGTGGCATGCTAACCCTACCGGAACGCCTAAGAGGTAAGGATAAATCTGTCGGACCAACAGAAACTTCTTCCTCATGTTGGTTGCTAGTTTCTCCTAAGGTTGCGTCATCTAATAACTCTTGAATTTCTTCCAGATCAATGGTACTCCCACTATCCTCTTTGAATATGAGGTCTCTCTCTCAAAAGACCGCTCGTCTAGCTACAAAGACCACGTCCTCGCTCGGTCTGTAGAATAGATATCCAAAGGACTGTTTGGGATAACCAAGGAAGAAACACCTTTCGCTTCTTTCTGCGAGTTTGTCTTGAGTCTCTCGTCTAACGAAAGCCTCACAACCCCAGACTTTGATATGTGCCAACGAGGGAACCTTCCCCGTCCATATTTTATGAGGTGTTTTAGCAACCTTTTTAGTAGGGACAAGATTGAGGATATGGGCAGCAGTCTCTATGGCATACCCCCAGAAGTGAATGGGAAGTGAAGCTCGACTCATCATGGAACGAACCATGTCCAACAGGGTTCGGTTGCGCCTCTCCGCAACACCATTCAACTGTGGTGTCCTTGGAGGTGTCAACTGCGAAACTATTCTGCATTCCTTTAGATAGTCTAGGAACTCGATACTTAGATACTCTCCGCCTCTGTCAGACCTGAGCATCTTTATCTTCCTGCCTAATTGATTCTCTACCTCGTTCTTAAACTCTTTGAACTTTTCAAAGGTGACTGACTTATACTTGATTAAGTAAATATAATCGTATCTACTAAAATCGTCAGTAAAGGTTACGTAGAACCGCGTGCCATCCTTTGTGGTTGATCTGAATGGACCACACACATCCGTATGAATAATGTCCAGCAGACCCTCACCTCTTTCAAAAGACCCTTTGAAAGGTGATTTAGTCATCTTGCCTAACAGACAAGATTCGCATACATCCTCCGACCTGAGGTCGAATGATTCCAACACTCCATCCTTTTGGAGTTGGGCGATGCGTTTCTTGCTGATGTGCCCGAGCCGACTATGCCACAGACATGCCTTTTCTACACCACTAGTAGAATCAATATAATTTTCACTATATCCTAGATTGTCAACACATTCAACAGTTTCATACACACCATCACAAGGATAAGCAGTAAAAATCAAAATACCATTTTTGAAAACAGAAATCGAACCAATTTTATTATCAAAAGAAAATTGAAATCCTTGTCTGAACAATGCGTGAAATGAAATAATGTTTCTTGCCATTTCTGGCGAATAGCAACAATTAAATAACTCTAAGCTAACATCACTACTAAGTACTAAACTATAAATGCCGATCTTGGTAACAGGGGACGATCTCCTATTGCCCATGATCAGGTTCAGTCTACCGTGCTCCATCTCCCTGCTTTCCTTTAGGCCCTGCAGATCAGAACAAATGTGAAAACCACATACTGTATCAAGGACCCAAGAATTAGAAAATGGTGAGTTTTTAGAGATAGTGTATATACCTGCTGTCGATGGCTTTACTTTCCCATCCTTGACATCCTGCAAGTATTTGGGGCAGCTTCTCTTCCAATGGCCCTTCTCTTTGCAGTAGAAACAGTCGGCTTCATTGGGGTTGGCAACACAAGGAATGTGAGAAGACTTGGTTCTCGAGCCATTGCTGGACGACCCGACCTGAACCTTTTCCCTCCAATTTTGCTTAGGAGGGCCCTTCCTTTTCTTTCCTTTGCCACTTCCAATGGCTAACCGAGGGTACGCTTTTACCCTTCATTCCGTCCTCAGCAGTCCGAAGCATACGATGCAATTCAGTCAGGTTAGCCTGATTGTTGTTCAAATGGTAAGCCAGCTTGAACTGGTCATAAGAACTTGGCAAGGAGTTAAGCACAATGTCAACGGCCAACTCCTCGTTTACAGACATCGCTAGCTTCCTAAGCCGCTCCACGTAACCTTGCATTCTTTGCACATGAGTGCAGATGGACTGTCCATCTTTAGGTTTGCTGTTCGTGAAGTCCTTGACCACCTCGCACCTCTCGATGCGCTCTTGCTTGCGGAACTTTTCCGCAAGCTCCTTGTACATCTCAAAGGGCCAGTAGTCTTCGTATATCCTTTGCAATTCGGGGTTCATTGTGGCGATCATGATGCAGGCCACTTTGGTCGCATCATCAGAATGTTTTTGGTACGAGGCAATTTCCTCGGGAGTAGCAGTTTCAGGGTCAATATCGACAAGCTCGGTCTCGAGAACATACTCTTTGTTCTCGTACCTTAGAGCCATCTTGATATTTCTAATACAGTCATTGTAGTTTGTCCCGTTCAATTGAACCTTGGAACACAGTGAGAGGATAGAGGGAACACTGGAGTTTGAGTGGGGAGCAGATTGATCAGCAGAAGACATCTATAAAAGAAGGTAAGTTTAATTAGATACTTGTCGGTCCTTATAATAACCCAATATAAAATAAGGCTAGGATCCAACTATAACAATTTACAAACTAGAAGAGGGATGTCGTAGTCTATTTGCAAATTTTATAAAGGTAGGCGAATGACGATTCAGCCAATTCCACCGCAGAAAATATAATCTTATTATAAATGGAATTCCTAGTTTCTTTTAAGATTTATTGAACTGTTCAATAGCATGTTTAATCTCGAATATGCCCCACCGTTTGTGACTGGGATGCCGAGGATCACAAACCGGGTGTGAATAACCATGCAAGTTAGCTTGGTACTCTCAGGGTCCATTATCATCTCAAATTGATGTGCCGGTAAACCATACACGCTCCATCAACAATGATAACACCCGAGACACCCATTGCCACTCTTTATGAACCCCCATTGGTGTGCCGATAAACCACACACGCTCCACCAACGTTTCATAAAGTGCAATGTGCAATTTCATGGGTTAGCATCAAATTCACATTTTTTCCTAAAGTAACTAGATTGGGATTTTTGTAAATGGTTCTAGTACTTTGATCATTATACTTTTAATGATTAAGCGGTCCTATCAAAACTGTTCGGCTAACGACCCTCCACTGATCAGGCGAGCGGTGGGCGAGAGTGTTCACCCATTAGACCGCCATTTTATAGGCAGCCTCCTTATACCCACTTTATAGATCAGCTTCGTGAATGAGGCCTACTATTGAATTGACTGACCAATTTTATCTTATACATATAGTATTAACAATTAATAACATATATAAGATGTATTTTAAAACCTTTTAAAATATTCCAGGTTTATCTTTTAATTTTACCAATTTAACTATTAAATTTAAAATTAAATTAAACCTTTCAAATCCGATTCAATTATCCTTTAATTAACAATTAATTAAAATAGTTAAATCTTAATATTTTAAACATTTAAAATATTTTTCTCGGATTTATCTTTAATTTTTTTCGCAAATTTGAAATTAATTAAATCCTTTTAATTATCTTTTAATTAACAATTAATTAAATTCATTAAATCTTAATATTTTAAACATTTAAAATATTTTTTCGGATTTACCCTTAATTTTCGCAAATTTTTAAAAATTAATTAAATCCTTTGAATTATCCTTTTAATTAATAATTAATTAAATTAATTCAAATGTAGATAGGTATTACCAAATTAATCAAATTAAGTTTAAACTTATCTTAAACCCTTAAATTTCGAATACAAACAATTTGGGTTTAAGGTTATCCATTTTAATTAAACAATTAAAGTTACCAAAAATAGAAAGCCTCCTAAAACCCTAAAAAGCCTATTTCGAAAAATACAAGGGGGGGGGGGGGGATTAGGGTTTCCAAAACCCTAATCCAAGATTTCGATCCAAACAAAAATTAGGGTTTATAGGCTTTAAACCCTAAAACAGTTATAGCAAATCAATAAGAAAACAAGAACAGGCTCTGATACCACTGAAATGTTTTCTGCAAACCATTAACTAAATAACCTAAGTTCACATGCAACCTATGAGGATCTATATTTTCTACTATTGAACATATAACAAAAAAACCTAGAGGCCAATAAGAAATCTAAAGATCAAAACAGAATAACCAACCTTTATTTCTTGGAAGCTGAGCAGCAAAAATATCCTGCCTCAAATGAAAGTCACACCCAAGCTAGGAGGAGAGGGGATCGAAAATTCCAGAGAGATCTTGAAAAGTGGCGAAAATAATAAGTGCCCTGGGATCCCTATTTATAGTTTCCAGATGACTAGTTGATAAGCCTTAAGGATAAACCGATTTGAATTCAAATAAGATAAAACATTTTATCTTATAATTCAAACTCCTTTTATCCTCTATTATCAATTTCGAAAATTATATATATATATATATATATATATATATATATATATATATATATATATATATATATATATATATATATATATATATATATATATATATATATATATATATATATATATATATATATATATATAATTTCGACACTCACTGATCACTCTCACACTGCCACTTACTCAACTATTGAATAATTACAGTTTCAGTCCCTGCACTTTTAATTAATTAAATTAATCCCCAAATTAAATCCAATTAATTCTGGATTAATTCCTAATTAATTAATATAGTTTCTAATTAATATATTATGACTTTAATATATTATTAAACCATATATTTAATTCCTGTTGATTTATTAATTCCATAATAAATCAACATTTCTCTCT
This sequence comes from Cichorium intybus, assembly GCA_023525715.1. Taxonomy (NCBI): domain Eukaryota; kingdom Viridiplantae; phylum Streptophyta; class Magnoliopsida; order Asterales; family Asteraceae; genus Cichorium; species Cichorium intybus. The sequence goes on along the minus strand of CM042009.1, from coordinate 114,679,603 downwards.
ACCGAATTTTCTACCAAACCTCCAACCATGAGGGCAACCCAAATGGACTGTGCTTCTATCAATTAGGTAAATACTAATTATTAGTCATGGCTTAGACACCTAATCCAACAACAAGATCAATGCCTCTTCTCATATTCTCTTGCTTAACTAGCATTTTACCCCTTTTGGGTCAAATGCAAGATATATCAATGTGCATTGAGTCAATTAATTTGAATACTAGATACTTCAGGGGCGGACGTAAGTAATAAGGAGGGGGAGGTGCCCCCAATGAATTAAAAATTTGCATATTATATTAGGTTTATATTTGGGCCAAAACAAAAACTTAATAATAATTCCCCCATCTAAATATGTTTATATACTATTGGACCTAGTTTATTGGGGGCACAAATGGGCTATGTTTTAATTGAGGATTTCAGCCCAATTTTGTTATATGAATCGAATGTGTTAGATTGGAAACAGAAAACAAAACTCTCTTTTCCTCAATTCCCCAATTCCTTTCCTTTCTCTCTGTCTCCCGTGTCTCCTACGCTAGCAACAACTCAACAACCAAGGGACCACCAATTTCTTTGTTACAAGATTCTACATTAACTTCTTTTTTCTTTTGATTCCTTTATTTGTGGTGGAGGATTCAACTTCAAGGGACCACCAATTTCTTTGTTTTCTTCTAGGTAACCTATTTCTTTATTTTAAGATTATAAACCCTAAATATTTTGTTATATGTTGTTAATTGATGTTTTATTTGTTATTTTTTACATTAGATACATAAGTTTATTAATTTGTGAAAAGTAAATTAGTTGATTGATTGTTATTGTGTATTTGTGTATATTTATTTTTTGGACAAAAAATGGAAAATTACTACAAAAGAAAAACACCATGTCCATATTCATCAATATCAACACCCAATATTGGTACTTCTATTCCAGTTCCTCAAAGTACATTTAATTTTACAACGCTTATTAATGTAGTTGATTTGGATAATCTTCCTTCGGATCCCTCTAAAGACCAAGAATATTGAGTTATAACGTTAATCAAATAGATGAAATAAGACGTCATTATTGGATTAAAGGACCTTGTCAACCGTGCGACCATAAATTCCCAAAAACAAAAATTGGGAATAAGCTAAAAGGTTTGGTCCATACATGGTTTAATCAATATGGTAATTGGCTAGCGTATAGCATTAAGAAGAATAAAGCATTTTCTTTATGTTGTTATTTATTTAGAGATGACAATGGACAACAAGCCAGTAATGATGCATTTGTCACTCAAGGTTTTGATGGTTAGAACAAATCGGAGAGACTTTGAGTCATGTTGGTGCAATTAATAGTTTTCATAATAAATCCTTAAAAAATGTGAAGATCTAGTGAAACAACATTAATCCATTTCCGTTGCCTTCCATAAGCAAAGTGAAAGTGCAAAGAAATAATATCGTATCGGATTAAACGCTTCCATTGAGGTGTGTAGACATCTACTTAATAGTTTATTACCATTTCGTGGACATGATGAGTTGGAAACGTCTTTCCATAGAGGACAATTCTTGGAAATAATAAAACTAGTTAGGAAACTTAGTGATGATATTCGTAAAGTTACACTAGAAAATGCTTCGAAGAATAGTCAAGTGGTTTCACCAAAGATTCAAAAAGATATTGCTTATTGCTTTTCACAAGAAATACTTAAAGGTATCTTCCAAGAAATTGTTGATGATATATTTGCATTGTTAGTTGATGAGTCTAGTGATGTATCAAAGAAAGAACAAATGGTCGTGGTTTTGCGATATGTTGACCAACTTGGGCTTGTTAAGGAGAAATTTGTAGGTGTTGTTCATGTGACGGACACATCTTCAAAATCTCTTAAATATTCCATGGACTCTTTATTTGATAAACATCAATTGAGTATGAAAAAGTAAGATGAAAACATTATGATGGAGCAAGCAATATGTGAGGTGAGTTTAATGGTTTGAAAGCTTTAATTTTAAAAGATAACGTTTCGGCTTTTTATGTACATTGTTTTGCTCACGAACTTCAACTAGTGGTTGTGGCAATTGCAAGAAACCATAATGGTGTTGGAAACTTCTTCGAAATGCTTTCCATTGTTATGAATGTAGTTTGTGCGTCTTGCCAACAAAAAGATATGATTCGAGAAGGCTATAAAAAGAGAGTGCAAGAAGCAATTGGTAACAACGAACTTGAAACCGGGATAGGTTAAACCAAGAGCTTTCACTAATACCAAATTCCATAATAAATTTTTCGTTTTTAAAATGGGTGAAGTACAAAAAACGGTTTATAAAATAAATGTCTAAAACTTAATATTTAAAAACATATACATCGCATTTATCAAACATTTGAAAACATTATCCAGCGGAAGACTTGATTATCAAAACCTTAGATGCGATGCAGTCGCGTCGTGCTCCAAGCTCAAGCCAGCAAATACCTGAAAAACAGTTAGGGTGAAAGAGTAAGCACAAAGTTTAGTGAGTTCCCCATAATACCACACAATTCATCACATAACACACAACCACGAAAGGTCTCCGAGCTTGCCCGGAACAACCTGGCTCTCGGGCTTGCCCCGATCCGCCTCGGCTAAGGACTCACGAGCTTGGCCCGTTCCGTCCGTCACCAAATCAATTCATTCTTTTATCTTTGGGTGCCTAGGTACGACCAGTCATGCATCGTCCTTTGTCATGCAGCAACCCTCAGATCGATCAACTCATTCTTTAGTCGTCGGAACGAATCCGACGACTGTCACATATAAGCACAACATCCTAAGCATACAGCCTAACCGATCGGGTTTCTATCATCAGCTCAACAGTCAAATAATGTAAGGTACGCCTAGCTACCATACATTACTACACACAGTAATTAAGTTACCTACGCATGTAACTTCACCCATAGTATAGTGAGAAGACTCACCTAATCCGCAAGGCCAAATAACACTCCACACACGCGTCTTCAGATCCGACAACGCGAAGTTCAATGGTTCAGAAACAAGTGCTTTAGCTGATTTCCACTTGAACAAATCTTCCTAGCAACCCCAATCATCATAATCTATTCAATAAAACCTTCCAAGGTGACCAAATGAACCAATAATCATCCAAGAAAGCTATAGAGTGGAGAAAAAAATCCTTGGGGACTCAAATGATGAATATGGTGGCTGTCCTAGGGTTCCCCACCCTTATAAGTGGCCCAAACTTCAAAATCCAGGGTTTTGGCCCTAACAGGACAGTTAGCATCACTAAATATAAAGTTAGCGCCGCTAATCGGAGATCATGCCAACACAATGACCAAACCAGAAATAGTGTCGCTAATAAACTGATTAAGGTCGCCAATCAAGACAGTAGCGTCACTAATGTCAAGATTAGCGACGCTAATCTCAATTTTGCCCAAAATCTCCAACTTTTGACTCCTTTGAACTTGAGACTTGGACATTCCGGAATTAGGGTCTTACAAATACGCGCCAGAGATACATGGTGGGGTTCTCATTATAAAACAATGTCAAGTTTGGTTTCTTTATTTCCGGAGGTTTCTAATGTCCTTGAATATGTTGCAAAGGAAGGTAAAAATGGAGTTAGTCGGAACCAAGCACATGGTCTTAGTTTGTATTTCGAAACATTTGATTTTATGTTTTATTTACACCTAATGTTGCGCATTTTAGAGGTTACAAATATGTTATCTCAAGCTCCTCAAAGAAAAGATCAAGACAAAGTTGAAGCGGTTTCATTGGTAGAAATGACAAAGAAAAAATTGAAAAGGATTAGAGATTATGCGTTTGAGGATCTTTTAGAGGAAGTATATGCTTTTTGTGAAAAGTATGAAATTACAAAAGTAGGCATGTCGAAAAATTATGCAAGGAACCGAAGACAAAATACCAACATCAACAATCGACATTATTATAAAGTTGATATCTTTACCGTGGTTCTTGATATGCAACTTGTATAGTTTCGTGATCGTTTTAGTGAGATAAGCACCGAATTACTTACAAATATGGCGGCGTTGAGCCCTTGTTGCTCATTTTCTCAATTCGATGCATCAAAGTTAATAAAATTGAGTATGTTATATCCAAATGATTTTATGGAGGTCGAAAGGAGGAATCTTGCACAACAACTTGATTTTTATTATGATGTTGTGAAGAAGATGTTCGTTTTTCCAACTTAATGGAATCGCCGATCTTTCTACAGTCATGGTGGAAACAAGAAAAAACATTTCTTATTACTTGGTGTATCGACTAGTAAAGTTGGCATTTGTTTTGTCCGTTACAACAGCGACAGTTGAGAGATATTTTTCGGCCATGAAGCTTATGAAATCGGATTTAAGAAATCGGATGGGTGATGATTTTCTGAATTGTTCTTTGATTTGTGTCATTGAAAAAGAATAATTAGCTAAGGCTACAAATGAAGTTGTAATTGAGCATTTCTACGAGATGGCAAGTCGTAGAGGACAATTATAGTATTTGTTTGAACATTTTTTTGTAATGCAACTTTATTACCGACTTACCGGTATTTATAACCATTTAGATCCGACTTGAAATTTTTTTTAATTTGATATTTTTGTACCCCAACGTCTATAAATCCCGGATCCGATCCGCCACTGAGATACTTGCATAGTTTGTAGTTTTGGTTGTTTTTCGTAAATGTTGTTTAGGTTAGCTATAATTGATTACGTTTTTTGCGGTTTACTAAGTGTTGATTGTATATCGGTGATTTTCTTATTTTGCCTTTTTGTCACAAATAATATGAATGAAATATACATGTGCATTTTGTAAGAACTGTCCATCGGACGAGTATAATGCTAGTTGTTTTTGGTTTTGGCTTGGGGATATAAAACTATTAGTTTTGCAAATGATGTACAAGGAGAAACTTGAGGTGCAACTTGTTAAATTTATACATTTTTTCGGAAAACAATATTTTTTTAAAGATTTTGTTTGAGTATGTTAAAGATGTGAACTCGTTGAGACCAACATGAAACAAAACCATATGAAAACTAGCTAAGTATATAGGTAGTATCGAAAACAAAAACAGAGTGGGTCTGTTTTAGAACCTATTTGGTCTCGAATTGAACTATGAATGGAATACAAGTTATAGATTTTCCAATTTTGAGAAAATATAGATATAAAATGATGTTAATTTAAGTTTAAAAATAATTAGAAAAAACTAGTTTGGTTTCAAACCAACTGGATTGAATCGAGGAATCGAGTTTTGATAACTTTCAAAATAGGCGACTGGGCCTTTGTTATTATCAGGAGTTGAGGCATTTTAATGAATACAGCACAAGTGTTTGATGAAAATCCACACCCTGTTACTTAAATATTGCCTCAATTGGGCTCTAGTCTTAGCTATGTATAAGAATTAAGGTTATATCTGTTAAATAATGAGAATACAGTGGTTTCTTCCTAATCTTGCCTGAAATCCTAAATTCTGCCCAATTATATCTGCATATAAGGGCATAACTCAAACGCTGTTGCCCCCTTTCCCCCCCACAGATGATACAGGTTTGAATCGTTTTACTTCTGCCTCCAAAAATTTGTCATAAACTCAGGTAACTCCATCTATGTTTCGAATTGAATTATGATGCCTTTTTTTCCCTTTTAACTTGTATTAGTTGGATCAGGGCATTATTAATGAGCCAAGAAATGGCTTCATAGCCCAAATTACAACAGAAAAAGTTTTTCTGTTGTAAGACTCCCAGACTCCTAAAATGTCTCAACTCTCAACAACCAAGAAGGCTTCATTGTAGAGCCAAGATCGGTTCATTATTGAGACTAGGTGTTTGAGTACAAGGTGTTCATGCATTCCCTTTGCGGGTTATTACACCAGTTCATAACCACTCATCCATTTAAATCAATTATACTTTCTTCTGAGTGTGTTCTGCTACAACCCCATCCTTTGTCCTCTTAAAAAATGACATCCTTGTTAACTTTAACTTTGATTTTGTTAGTCTTAAGAATGTGTACTAGGTCTTATATTCAATATGCGGAATCCTAAGAGAACATACTCCATGGTAAAGTCATCAAGATTCATTTTATATTATTGCAGCACATGAATATTTTCTAAACATCCCAGAGGGACGATTACTACTCCAAACCTCTTCTTTAGGAGTAATGTCTATACCAAAGCTACATTGAGACATCTATTTAAAATATAATTGCTCCAGTTGACTACTACTGCCCGGAATTTGTTTGGCATATCCTCATCAGATAAGACATGCTAAGAATAATTATGTTTTTTGTTTTGTTGAGGAGTGTATGTAGTTGTATGTGGTCTTCTCACTCATTTCCACTTGCATGTTTCCTTAATCAGCAGAGTTGATATCACCCTCTCTGTCGGTTTTTAGATACTTAATTGGGAAATTTGTTTCCTTCTTTACTTATTTAATTTGTTGAAGGATTTCAAGTAATAATGTGTCTCTGATCTTTCTGTCAAAAAATACACCCAACCTTTTGCACTAAAATCATCAATAGAACATAACATGTACCTATTGTTAACTTTAAAGTTTGCATGTCCATCATATTAGTCCATTTTGAATTTATGATCATGTGACTAGAGAACTCTTTTGAATTTAACTACTGACTTTTGGTCAAAATTCTTTTTGCTTCCTCAATTGAACAGACAACGAGTTCCAATTGTATGTTAAAGTACTCTTTAAGATTTTTTCTGGTGGAAGGCTATGTTTTACTGAGCTTACTTTTGGAAAAGGCTGAATCATCCATAATAAAGATATGCTAGTGGACTTGTTATCCGAAGCAAAAGAGAAGCACTTGAGAATGAAGGCATGTCATTAACATTGGTTTCAGCTGTTGAAGCAAAGTAATTTTTGAAGATCATGATGATCTAATGGGTATTGAAGTACTAACCATATATTGCATTCGCTGTAAATGTTATCATCATAAATGAATCGATGTACATGGTAAAATTTTCTTCGTATCGTGTTTTGTTTTTATATGAGTGCTTAATAAATACAACATAGAAATAAAATTCTCACTATCGTGCGCATAGCTCCCTCTTTCATTCCTTTCGAGGTTGCCGGCCCTAGGGTTTCAATGGAAGAGAAACTCCCCGATGATATCCTTGAGCAGATCCTGAAAAGATTGGATGTGACGGATCTAATTCGGTGCAAAAGCGTGTGTAAGTCATGGAAAATTTTCATCTCCACCACTCATTTCATTAAAGCTCACCTCAACCATAGTTACAGTACTCATTGCAACAATAATGATGTGGATACAAGAATTGTTATGCAAAGGAGTCCTTTTCTCTATATGTCACGTCAATTTGAAATTGACAACACACTTTTTGATCGCTCAAATTGTCATCTTCTTGGTTCTTCCAATGGCCTGGTTTGCATCTCTTCTTTCGGTGCTGAAATTGTAGTAGTCAATCCCTCTACTAGAGAGGTGAAAAGACTAAAATAACCCCAAATTCGTGATACCACTTCGTTATGTTGGGGTTTTGGCCATTATTCATCTATGGATGATTACAAGGTTACGTTAGGCTTTAAGAAAGGTGATGGTCAAACCTGTTTTCAAGTGTTGACTTTGAAATCAAATGTTTGGAAAGTAATTGGAATGTGAACTACTCCTTTGTTAGTAGGATTGCTATCTTATGTAATGGGGCACTTCACTGGGTTATGAAAGATGCTTCATCGAAGAGGAATGTGATTCTTTCTTTCCATTTATCCGAAGAGGAATTTAAAGAAATCCCCCAACTTGATGATGTGGAAAATGAATATTTCATTGCTCGCGTTCCGACTATGCGTTTAGGGATTGTGGACGAATGTTTATGCTCATTTAGGTATTATGGGTTTACTGATCACATATGGATGATGAAGAACTACAATGTAAAGCAGTCTTGGGGAATGATTGGAAAGGATTGTGAGATAAACGTTTCTGTACACTGCTTGAAAGAGCTGAAGCATTACATTCCACATAAAAGATCATTGTGTCATGATATGTGGTTTAGCGGGACTCGATACTTTTTTGGTTCTCTTATATTTGTGAAGGGTCTTGTATCTCCCCATGTTAATGGGAAGCCAAAGAGAAACAGGCAGGCAATTAGTAACAGCAAGAAGAGTTTCAAGGTGTGTTCTAAATATTCCATGGTTCTTTCATATATCACATAATTCAAACTACGGACTTATTTCTGGCTTCTAAATTCTCATTAATGTTTATAATCATTTTTATACATCCCTAACAAACTGAGTTGATCTTGACCTCATAGCTCCTGCTTCATAGTTACACATGAGAGGCTTTCATACAGATGAGTTCTGCATACAGTTATATATCATCTATACTTTGAACATTGAGCATAGTTAATCCTGTCATGCATTTAGATAGTGTTTAGTATGATGGAATCAGGGAAGTAATGGAGTTCACTCAATAGGAATGATACAAATCTGGGTCTTTCCCGATGGAATGGAATGGACCATTCATGAAGGATTGTGGCTCCTTCCACTTTTGTTAATATTTCAGTCCTTGCTCGGGTTTTTCCCATTCCATCATGGAATGGATTGAAAATTGCAATATAACCGCTTTTCATATATTTAACTTGTTATAGCACTTTTTTTTTAATATATTTTATTATATTAGATAAATAACACTTACAAGAGAAGAATTGTGTTTTTAGTACAACTTATCTGGACTGTTTTATTTTATGTTTACTGTTTTATTTTTTTACATAGAAGTTCGTTAAGTGTAATTTTCATAATGTACAGAATAGAGTTAAAAACGTATATTGTATTTACATATAACATAAAAAGTAGTTCATATGAAACTTCATTTTATTCTTAGAGGCTAATCAAACATGATCATAGAATGTAATGACTCATTCCATTATCTTGTATAATTCCATCATCCCATGCATTCCATTCCCTATAACTTAATACACCCAACTGGTGGTCATTAGTTCATATGAAAATTCATTTTATTCTTAACATGATCGTAGAATGTAATGACTCATTCCATTATCTTGTATAATTTCATCATCCCATGCATTCCATTCCCTATAACTTAATACACCCAACTGGTGGTCATTAGTTCATATGAAAATTCATTTTATTCTTAGAGGCCAACCAGGCATGATCATAGAATGTAATGACTCATTCCATTATCTTGTACAATTCTATCTTCCCATGCATTCAATTACATATAACTTAATACACCCAACTAGACCACAGTGAATGGAAGGGGTGTCCCATCGGCTACCTTAACGTTAAACAAATCTTTTAATAGTTAAAGACGCATGTTCTCTGATCTGACATATATATCTGTTATTTTTCTACTAACGTGTATTAGGGTCGCAACCTTGTAAAGTTGAAGTCTTTTTGGTATTCTGCATCTTTCCATTATATTGAATATTATTCTTTACTTTTTATTTTATTATTTCCCCCTTCCCCTCACTTAGGGGTGTTGAGAGTTTCAGCTCGAACATAACTTGTATATTCAATTGCAGGTGAAATACTTTGGGTTGAGTCATTTTGTAATTTAGAAACAACTTTGGCGCCAAAGTCTAAGCTTAGTTTTTAGTTGTTGCATTCTCTCTTGTATTTCACAGTCCTACTCAATCACTCTCTCATCTTCGTGACTTCGTTCATCCGCTTTTCCAGCTCCTACTCTTTCCACTTTTCCCTCTAAAATTGTAAGAATTTTTTTCCATTCCGCCTCCCAACTTCTACTCTTTCAATTTTCTTCTGGCTCACCAACTCCTTCTATTTCAACTTGTTTAGTATCTCAAGATGATACGAGATGACACATTTACTAAGTCTAACCCTAAACCCGCTAACCCGACACGAACATAAACGGGTTGACACGACATGACACGATTATTGAACGGGTTAGGTTAGGGTCAAACTCTTTCAACTCGTTTAATGTTTTGACTCGACACGAACCAGGCACAACACGATATCACTAGTAGAAAAATGGCTTTTCATGACAGACAATGCCTGTCGTAAATGGCCATAGATGATAGACAAATGTCTGTCATTGAAAGCCATGTCATAAATCAAAGATGACATCCATTTGTCTATCATAAATTTACGACAGACATTTATGACATACATTTATGACGGACAATGACTATCGTAAATTTGAAAATATGACAAACATTTATAAATCTCATATGACAGACATTTGTCTATCGTAAATTTATGACAGACCTTTACGACACACAATTACAACATACATTTGTCTTTCATGATTTTACTTTTTTTAATATATATATATATATATATATATATATATATATATATATATATATATATATATATATATATATATAATACGAAATAAGATATTTATACACAAAAAGCTACTTCACTGCTCAAATTATAATACGTCAAACACAAAGTATATTAGAAAAGTTTATTGCTATTTTTAATGACTTTTACGAAATTCAACAGTTGTCATTCTTCACCATCATAAATAGCAGACAACAACTATCATTGCATCTGCAGTTGCAATGGAGACTGAGGAAGTAAATAGTATAAAAAATGCTTCGTTTAGCTTCACTAGAAGTGGTGGCATCTGCCTTTTCTCGGGTGTGTCACTTAAACTGCAATAATTAAAATTTTTTCATCTATTTTAGATAATTGAAAATAAAATTATATCAAATTTTAATTCGAATATGTGAAAAAGTTACTTGCTCAAGATGTGCTGAATGTTTTTTTAAACTTGGTAAAGGAGACTTAAGCACGAAAAGCAGAGTAATTTATTAATTATTAATAATAAAATGTTGAATGGATTTAAATTACGTATGTCAGATCATGAGTAAATGACCATATTACCCTTGTATGTTTCTATGCCTTTGATCAAGACAGTCTAAATGAACTGTCTGAATCAAGTCTTAACTTTTTAGTTGTTGAGTAAATAAAGATCTTTTTTGTTTAATGCAGAAAGAACGACTTAGTAAATAACACGAATGAAAATATGATTTTTCCTCATTAAGTGCTAACTTTTTACAGATTTGCCATTATTTATTTTTTTCCTTCTATTTCCCCAAGTTTTCTGTAATTTTCTCAATAGTTTTTGAACATTATTTATCCATCCATATTGGGAAAAAGAAGAAATGGAAGTACGATGCTAAAATAAACAAATAAATAGAAGTACGTTGCTATATCTAGCATTCAACCTTAGAGCTAAATGAAAGAAATAGCAATGTACTTTCATCTACTTGGGTATTAGAGCATCCTACTTTTAGTTTTTTTTTATTACAACAGACCTTTATATATATTTTTTAATGTACTCAAGTATAGCATTGTACTTTTACAAATTTTCTTATTACGACATTGTACTTAGAAATATCAAATATCTACCCAATTTTAGCAGTAAAAATCAGAAAATGAAAAGAAGGATGCTATATTAGACAAATCAATGAAAGTATGTTGCTAATTCAAATATCAGATGAATTTTAAGATATTAATTTACCTGATGAGTTTCAAGATTTAAAGAAATCTGCTCAAGAGCTTTTGCGGTTCCTTAAGAAGCTGTCTAGCTGGACTGGAAAGAACAGCTGGACTGGAAAGAACTGTAAGCAGTATTAAGAGTTAATAAAATTTTTAAGAATAATTGTTTTGGAATTAAAATCAATACATAAACTAAGAATTATTTAGTTTATGTAAATTCATGCCCAATATATATCAACCTTACCAATTAAAACAATTAATATCACTATCTAAGAATTATTTGACTACTACAAACATACATTGGAAAATTTTCAATAGAAATCGCTTACAAGGCTACCAAATACAGATGATAATTTATACCTCACAATGACAGGCAAGATTATTGGAAAACAGTTGCCGAAATCAATCGTCTCTTTGTATACTAAACGCATATCTCCCTTTTGAATTGCTATAGTACCATGTAATATCTAACTTATGAATACACGATATCAAACCCACAAATTGCAATAGCAAAGTAGAAGATGTTTGTATGTTTCTGCAAACAATACACATAAATCATCACTTATACCAATAAGCAAGAAAAGTTAAACTAAAAAAAGATGATATAAGAGTGAATCACCTTGCCTCCACTAGATAAAGGCTTGAATCGGCCTGGACAATTGTTCGCATCACAAAGTTGGTGCAAAAAAAGTTCTAAAACTCTAAAAGTATTAAGGCATAAAGTCTTATTCAATGTATATGGTAAAAAGTAAAAACAGAAATTAGATTAATATAAGATTATAAACATCAATTATTACCATGTAGTCAGCCAAGTGATGGAACCGGATGTTTAAGAAAACAACCGTCGTCAACACTCTGAAAATAAAAGTATTATTTTAAGTTACAAATTTTGTAATAAAAACTCATAAATTCAAAGAATATATAGAAAAATTAAAGTTATCGAATTAGATATTTCTGCAGTCTTTAGCAGCATCAAACACGAATGAGATATAAGAGAATGCCTGGACGGGTTCTGATTTTTATGATCTGAGGCCAATATAAACACATCGAAGAGCATCAATGATAAATTGAGTTAATACAGATATAAACTAAAAATTAAAAGGCAAAGTTTGCAAGTAGAAGTTATTAACAAATTCAAAGGGATGTTGATGAAAATACATCCACACACAGGACCTAAAAACGTAATAAATAGCAAAGGACTACTAACAATTCAAATAAGAAATTAAGGAAAATGCCTGATAAGTGGAAGTTCCTGAACCAAAAACGAATTCAACAGGAAAATCATCTCTTCGACATTCAGCAACCACACCGAAAACGAAGAATCGTGCGTCATCATAGTTTCCGATCAACAGAAGACGAGGAAGACCAAGAACACACAAAATTCGGTATGGTCTTCTGCTAGCGCAAGTGACGAATCCACAATCTTCTAAAATTGACGAACGGCAAACGGACAAGTTCGAACGGCTCTAGAAAAGAGACGATGTAAATCTAGGGTTTGAGGTGTGAGAATTGAAGGGTGAGAGAAAAGACGCATCGTGACTACGAGAGAGAGAAGGGCAATTCCTTGTGTTGGCGGGCTCGGTTCAATCATTTTGGGCATTTGCCGGAATTTAAAATTTTAATTTCAAATGAGTTTTTATTCAATTTAGGCTGAAGGGTGTGCCGGACGGAGAGAACGCGAGGAGGCAGGTGAGAGAGAAGATGATGGCCAATGAGAAGGAAGCATTTGGACAAATCTACGTTATGGGAACGTCTTCCCGGAGACGCATGAGGACGTGTGAGAGCGAAGACGCGTGAGAACGGAAGAGGGGCGCGGTGTTTGGCCGCGTTCTTGGTGCCACCTCAGCCAGGACTCGGGTGTGCGTCCGGCACACCCTTCAACCTTAGACACTCATTTACGACCGTCTTCTTTTATGTCGTGAATTTTCATGAATAATGACAGAGTTTTACGACAGACACTTTATCTGTCGTAAATCATAAATGATGACACATTTTTATGACAGACATTTTGTACGTCGTAATTCGTCTGTCATTAAGAGTGTTTATTCTAGTAGTGTATGTTTGCCAGGTATAGGGGTGTATCCACTCCTGGCTTGTATTATAATCATACATCTGACCTTCATTCACTTATATTCATGTTATGCGCTCCAACTGTAGTATTAGTTACTATTTGATTCTAGTATAATATTGGTTGTTCACTTACTTCCCATTTTAATTTCTCAGTTAATTAAAGGAGATCCTTCCGTTTTAGGACCAAGTGGCAAAGCTTGAAGCTCATAAAGCAATAAGGATGACATGACATTGCTTGTGCTCAAGAATCCCTGCTTTAAAGATAATTTCTGGTGGAATTTAGTGTTGTGTTTTATGGTTCTGAATAACTTGTGTTTGATGGATTTCACAAACTTGTGCTTGATGGATTTTAACTTATGTTTGATGGTCCTTAAGAACTATTATAATCAGTTACTTTAGTTTCTTGTATGTTAAGATGGGACAGAGTTTTTCATAAATGCATATGTTTTCATTTATGTTTCTCGTTCTCTTTAAATCTTATTATTATGATTGGTGTGTGTTATTGCTGTGATTCTTAGTTTCTGATGTGGGATCTGCACATTTTCATATTGTTACTATATCTGGTTCTTGATTGTCATTTCATTCTACATCCTTATTTCGATTCTTAAATGTGATCTACTCATCTTCTACAAGAATACGATCATAGGACCAACTGCGCTACGTCTCGGGGGCATCTTGTACTTCTGATTTTGTGCTTGATATATGAATTAATTTGTTAAGATGGTCGCCATGAAAAACTTGGTTTTCAACTAAGGTGGCACTCCATCATTCCAGCCTAGTGGACAATGAATGAAGATAGTTTTTTCTTAAATGAAGTCCATAAAAATATTATGTTTTATTATTCAAGTTGAGTTTATTTAAAATTAACTTTTTATTTGAAGTAGATGGATCAATTTTGCACCAATTTATCTTATTATCTAACTCTTATAAACAAGTAATTACAAAACTTTAAAAGCAAGATGATTATAAATTTTCCTTGTTTATTTTCCGTCTACTACATACATTAATGTAGTATGTGTTTTAACAATCTTTGGCTCAATCTGAGCTATATGTGAGACTAATTGTTTTTTTAAAAAACAAGCTTGAACTTTTATCGAAACGGAGAAGTAAGGAATTACGATGCTTTAATACATTCTATCATTGGATATTACACCAGCTATCCCAATTCATCTCCAAACATAAGGACCAATTTGCAGTTTTCTCTTATAAATATCTAATCAAGATCTTTAAAATGATACCAATATTAAATATATTATTGAAACTTTTTAAGCATTTATATTTTATTGGCACATTAATTTGAACTATTTTATATAACCTACATATTTCAGGACTTAAAATATAACTAACTACACTAGTAAAATTGTTATGTTCTATTTTAAACTAGTACAATAATGAAAAGCTAGGTTATCTTTATTATTGAAATATTGAATGTATGTTTTGAGTTAATCATTCTTAATTTGTTGATGAACTGGAAAAATATTTGGCGCTAAAGCGTTGAGTTGCTTTTAAAACAAAAGTGGGGACCCTAATCCATATTCTAGAAGTCTGTAAAGATCGATTCTTCGTACTGATAATTTAAAATCTCGTTTTCAGTTTGTTCCTTTGAAATGAGACTGATTTTAAAAAGTAAACTTGAAACAATTTCATATTATATCATATTCTCATATTGGAAAGTCCATTGTTTGTATCCAACGAAGGTTCTTAGCCTACGCGTTGTGAGATACTTTAAGCAAGTGTTGGAGAGATAGAGACATAAAATTTGTGTGGCAAAATCACAAATAGCAATGTACACAGCCATATGTATACATGAGAAAGTCACCCATACACACACAGACACAGCACATGCAAACACCCAATCACACACACAAACACAAAGACGTATGCAGTTATAAAATTCTATTTTTAAAACCCACTAACTACCGCAACACCTAATTTACAGTAGGACTTCGAAAATGGAAATTTAAAAGAAACTATTTTTTATATGTTTTCACAACCTACATGAAAACAAATATATAAAAAAAATAGAGAACAGGTTTTAAAAAACTTTTAAAAGAAAAAACTAAGTAAGAATATTGTAATACCGTATTATTAAATTATAGAGATATTGTGTTAATTTTAGTGTAATCAAGATTTAATAAGTTGTCATATGAGCTAAGATAGTTAAAAACCCAATTGAGTAAGGTTTGGATTTGAATTATGCCAAAGCAGGCTACACGGGTCGTGTATGGTCACACGGGTCGTATAGCATTTGTTCACAAAGCATGCAGTAAGCCTTTCAGACCTACACGTGTCATGTACCTCTACACGGGTCGTGTAGCTTTTGTTCTAAAAACATACCGAAGCGAGATTGGGACTCACACGGGTCGTGTGAGACTACACGGGTCGTGTGAGTCTGTACAAGTTCAAGATGGCTTACTGTAGGTCTCACACGGGTCGTGTGAGCCTACACGGGTCGTGTAGCGCGCACAGGCCTGTTTTAAAGTATGGGTTTTCTTTCATTTGGGTCATTTCCATTTCGAGCAAAACCCTCCCAAAACCCTAGAAATCGATTCCTAAGCCTTCTAAGTCGATATTTAAGCCTAATATTCACGAATTGAAGCTAGGGATTTATACTTGGAGCTTGAAAGGTAATCCTCTTCGATTTTGGTTTTGTTTCAACCGTTGGATGGTTTGATTTTGAGGTAGCTTCTTATGGTTTTGATGACCCACCTGTGAATTAATGATGTTTGAGCCAAATTGATTGATTTGTAAGTGTATAAAGAGTTCAAATCCTAGATTTAAGTTAGTGAAATACTTGTTGTGGTGTTTTTGATCTTGAATGGGTCAAAGTAGTGAAGTGAGAGTATAACTAGAGTGATTTTATTATTGTTTGATTATCATTTCACTATATGATGCTAAATTCTGGATTTTTATTGATATAATTTGTGATTGAGGTTATAGAGAAACATGAGTATTGAAATTAGCTATTGTGTTACAGCTAAGGCTAGACATGATCAGGCCCGAGGATCTGGAGTTCCACGTATTGATTCAGCTACAGGTGAGTAGTTATCATTATATGAATTATATATATTTTTTTTGAGATGTTTGTTGCAGATTAAAAATATACTACATTGAATTGATTGAATAAATCAAGTTTAAGTATGAATTACCAAGTGGTGCATGTTTATGATACAATAAAGGCTGAGATAGCCATTTGAGATTAACTTAAAGAGAAGTTGGAATATATAATCAAGTTATTTCTAATTACTCACTGAGCTTTTAAAGCTCATAAATTATTTGTTATTGTTGTATGTGTTAGGTTCTGGTAGTGCAGGTCATGGAAAACACATCACGGAGGGTTAGCTGCAATGGACTTGGACTATGGAATGGAGTTGTGTTGTTGTTTGAACATTTTCAATGTCCCGGTTTTTGTATAAAACTTGAAGTACTTGTTGTGTGTGTGTATTTATATATATATATATATATATATATATATATATATATATATATATATATATATATATATATATATATATATATATATATATATATATATATATATATATATATATATATATATAGTTTGTAACTTAAACTAGGCTTTTGATGCAACTTTGTAACTTGTTACTCATCTTTTGGGTTTACACCAATATAATACTTATGTTTGATCAAATAATTTGGTGTATCCTAGAATTGAGAAACCGGGTATTACAAATATACATAAAAGCGACTCTGTAAAAATAGTTATTTTGTAGAAAAAATCAATTTTGTAAAAACGAATCCATAAAAATAAGGTTGGAAAAAATGTAAAAGAAGTTGAAATAAAACTATTTATCATAACAAACCAAGTTTTAGGAAAATATTAAAATAAAATTCGAAAGTTCTATAAAGTTGTGGACCAAATTCGAGAAAATTTTAAAAAAAGATGCCAAAAATGAAGTTTTTGAAAGCTGGGTAGAACAATCATGGCCCGAAGTTGGAAAAAAATAAAAAGGGGCTATCCTTTTAGTTTTTTCTCACACGGGGATCATTTCTGTCTATTTAAATTATAGGGACCAAAAGGATATATATATATATATATATATATATATATATATATATATATATATATATATATATATATATATATATATATATATATAGGGTTAGGTTCTTTTAAGAACTCAAATATTCATGAGATCTTGAGAACCAAATGTGATCCATTAGATCATTATCCAATTCCAAAAGGACTAGATGGTCATTTGTAATATGGATTTAAAATTGATAATAATTAAATAAATAAAAAAAACGTAACAGATGCAAATAATAAGGGAAATTCTGTTACATTTACGGAAACAATAATCAATTAGAATAATTCCATGAATAATCCGATCATAATCTTCAGAATCATCGGAAAACCTATTGCTTCTCCTCTATCATCATCAAGCTCGTCAGTCGCGGTATGAAGCTTCATGGTTCATCGTCATCAAGATTAAAATAATAGAAGATTCTTTACTCTGTGATCTATGAATATCATTGTTGTTTAATTTAATATTGATATTCTTTTAGATTTAATCAGGTTTGCAATGGAAACGGTGATTACTGGTGAGGGAGATAATGTATTGATGTTCGTTAACTGGTATTAATAGAATTCATCGTTATTTTATATATCAAATAACATATATTCATAGTAAAAATCGAAGAAAGTTTATATGTTTGTTCAGGCATGATATTTTCATAAACCATGAAGAGGTGAAGTATTATGAGAGCGACCTAGTAACAGACGGTGATGGAGATACTAATGCCGTTGAATTTGACGGTGATGGAGATATCAATGACGATGAATTTGACGGTGATGGAATTACTAATGAGGTTGCAGTTGTTGTGGATGATGGTAACAACGTGACTGGAGAAGAGAACATTTCATCCAATAACACATATGGTGAGTATATATCATTGAATAATCGTATTATTTGAATCTACTTATGCATATTGACTACATATGTGCACATATGCAAATAAACAATAAAATGCTCATACTTGCATAAATCATACCAATATGCATATGTACACATCAGCTAGTCTGATATGGCATGTGATTGCAATAGTATCAGGATACGTGCATATGTGCATGTCAGTTTGTTACATGTGTGATAGCACAAATATATTTACATATCATAATGCTGCATATGTGCATATGAGTACAATTTATATTTGTAAGAAAAAATTTGTCTACATATTGTTATAAATACATATGTGCATATCAATTAAACGGGATATGTGAAAAATAATACATATGTGATCATGCAGATATGATTCTTTTTTTATTATGTTTCAGATGATTTAGACATCGAGGATGCACTAAGCAGTACAGAAATAAAATCTCCTGGAGGATCAAAGACAGTAATATGGATACCAAATGTTAAAGATGACTATGAGCCGAAAATGGATATGGTTTTTGAGACGCTAGAAGCCGGGATAGATTTCTATAAGAAATATGCAATTAGAGCAGGTTTTGATCCAAGATTAGGATCAACAAAGACAACTAACGGAATACTACGTTATAAATATGTTATGTGTAGCAGATCTGGATCACGTGACACATCAAATATTGATACACTAAAAGGAGAATGCCTTAAGAAGAAAAGAAAGAGATCTAGCCAGATGCAATCTTGTCCTGCAAAGATTGGTTTTAAACGTGTGGATGAAAGTGATAGTTTTATGGTAAATACGATTGATTTAACCCATAACCATGAGTTGTACACGAGGACAACTGCGCATATGTCAAAACATTGTAGGAGAATACAATTTTCAGACTCACACATGATCAACCAACTCAATACTTCTAATATCGGATCGACAAGGGCTCATGGTATCGTTACAGGAATGAAAGGCGGATACAGAAAGCAAGGTCCACAGAAAAATAACTATAAAAATTATGCAAGAGACTTGAATTACTATGTTGGAGATAGCGATGCAAATATGGTGGTAAACCTGTTGACACAAAGGAGCAAGAACACACCTTCTTTCTCGTTCCATTATATGTTGGAGAAAGATGAACTTAGAGCTTTGTTTTGGGCTGATGGTATCGCAAAACTAAATTACAGCGAATTCTGTGATGTTGTATCGTTTGATGCTACGTTTCGTACAAACAAGTAAGAATAAGTAGAAGGCATTTTTACGTTTTATTAATTTGATTATATATTTATATGTGTATTATGATTTTGGACAGGTATAACATGGTATTCGTTCCGTTTACTGGGATTGATAACCACAAACGATGTGTAACATTTGGCGTGGGGTTGTTAGCAAAAGAAACATCAGAATACTATATATGGCTACTGAAAGCATTCCTTTCGTCTTTTGGAAAAGAACCTAATATCGTTGTCACGGATCAAGATGCGGCTATGGCAAAAGCTGTTGCACGTGTTTTTCCAAACTCCACGCACCGTCTATGCATGTGGCATATAGGCAAAAAGTTGACAGATAAAGTATATATACATACAACTTCTTTGTTTTTGTTTTAATAAAATTAATGATTCATATGTTTAATCGTGTTGTATACCATATTACTTTGTAGGTGTCTGCAAGGATAATATACCAAACCGACTTCAGGAAAAGGTTGCAAGGTCTTATATGGAACTCGTGCATTAGTCCAGATGTGTTTGAGGAAAAATGGTGTAGTTTAATAAACGAGTTTCAACTACATGATAATAAATGGTTACAAGAAATGTATAGCATGCGCGAGCGTTGGATACCTTCGTATTTCAGCAAAACACCGTTGATTGGTTTGATGCGAACAACATCTAGATCGGAGAGTGAAAACTATTTTTTCCAAAGTTTCATGTCAAGAAAATGCAACCTCTTGATGTTTATGTGTAAGTTTGATGCAGCGATGGACAAACAAAGGAACACACAAAAAAATAGTGAATTTACGTGTCTGACTCAAAAACCCCCACTTGTCACGTTACTACCTTTTGAAGCGCAAGCGGCAGACCTCTATACTCATAAAATCTTTCATATTTTCCAACTGGAGGCACATGATTCGGTATGGTCATGCTCACCAGGTTCTGTTATTGAACTTGCGGAATATGCTTCATGCGTAGTGCTTGAACGAGTAATGCCACAGAAAGGTCAAAACAAAAGTTTGTTCTTTAATGCACCATCAAAGGAGTTTCTGAGTGATAATGAAGGCGAATTTCATTATCAGGTTAGTGTTTTTAAACAATTTAAAATGAAATATTTACATGTATGTTAACTACGGGTTATATATGTATAATGGAAGATTAATGGGTTTTTTTATGTTAATGAAGGTGAAAATAAAAAATGAAGATGACACATTTGAATGTTGCTGCATGTTATTCCAGCATTATGGAATCTTATGCAGGCATATTCTGTGTATAATGAAGACAAAATTCATGAAATGTATACCTTCTAAATACATTCTAAAACGTTGGCAACAAGGTATAATACATATTGATGATTTGCAGAAAAAAACGTATGTTGGTGAGATTGGTATAGGCCAAAACCCACAGGTGCAGGAAATACATTCCATAATAAGTGATTCTATAAACATGGTTGCACATGACAAAGATGCAATGGATAAGCTGATTGAAATGTTAAAAGACATTCGAATAAGCATACGAAACAATCCACCTCCTAAAGACAAGCGTACGAGATCTGAAGTAATGGATTCAGCAATTGGCGTTAGTAGACCAGATGAGATAACAATACGGAATCCAGAAAACATCCGCAACAAAGGAGGTGGAACCGGAAAAAGGCTCAAAGGGAAGAGAGAAATTGCACTAAAAAACATGGAAAAGGATCCACGAACATGTACATTCTGTTTGAAGAAAATACCACCAAATGAAAAACATGACAGACGGAACTGCCCAGAGAGGAAAAAGATGGAAAAAAATAAAGAGAAATAGAGTTATACAAGTATTTGATAATAAAATAAAGTTTATGAGATGTGATAACTAGTGTCAAGAACAATATTTTATTTTGATGAATTGAGAAAGAGCCATTTTTCCGTTTTACTAAATAATTGTTTTATTGATACAATTAGAATATGAAGATTATGATTTGGTTTGATATATGCATATTGGCAATTGTGTGTGTGTTTAATGTGTATATGTGTGTTCAAATGTACGGATGTGCATATGTGCATATTGGGATTATAAACAAAAAGTTCATATATGCGTCATACCAAATTATAACCCTTAACTGATATATATGTGTGTTCAAATGTACGGATGTGCATATGTGCATATTGTAAATGTGTATATGCACATTCACATATGTGTGTGTGCATATGTGCATATGGGTTTAACAATTGAATGTGTATGTGTGTCTTTATGAATATTTATATGCATATGGGGATATGAGTGTAGAATCCATATATGTACAAATCAATTTTGTATACATACACAATTTGTGTACATATGCATTCTGTGTGTACATACTCATATGACAAAAAATGCAAGTTTCATTATTGTATTCAACATATATGTGTACATGTGTATATGTGCATATGTAAATGTGTATATGCACATTCACATATGTGTGTGTGCATATGTGCATATGGGTTTGACAATTGAATGTGTATACATATGCATATGTGTACATATGCATTTTGTGCAAAAAAATATTTTTGTATACATATGCATTTTTGTACATATGCATTTTGTGTGTTTATATGCACATGTCAATACAAATGTACTTACATATGGTCAATCATGTGAGCGTGGTATTGTGCATATCTATGTATTTAGATATGTTGAATGTGCATATCTGTGAGCGTGGTATTTAGATATGTTGAACGTGCATATGTGCAGATAGTAAGTCGCCTAATTTAATCTTAACAAAATTAATAAGTTTAACTGAAATCATATTGTCTACTGAATATCTGCATTCATAAGTTGAGTTGCAAAAAAACACCAAGCAAATACGCTCGATACTTATAAATGTATATCACCAAACCACCAAAATAATAACCATATGAGACGAACACATATGGTCATACTAACTATTACAGTCAAACTACATGAAACACTTGTCTTATAATAATATTCAAAAAACCAAACACTAGTTCATAATACTACTCTTTTTTAAACCTTTCATCCTTTTTCTTGTAGGCGTTAAGCAGGATCTCCTTCCTTTCTTTCTCAGGTATTTTTCCAAACTCCTCAGCTTCTTGCGATACATGTTCCGCGTGCTTGTTCACAGGACTAAGCAATATCTTTGTAGCATATTTTTTCCTAAGCTTGCGTAATTGGCGATTTTGTTCCTCCGATTCAGGTAAGAGCCCACAGTCATACTTTGTCAATGAACCACCTTTGAAAGTCTCCATATGCCTCAACATAAAAACCCCGCCATCTTCATCAGTACCATCTATCTGCCATTTCATCTTTGCGTACTTTATCTCTTGATTCCCAATATCTTGCGCATGTTTGTGCTTCACTTCCACAAGGATGTTTGAAAAAAGCAATACCTGTATTGCATAAAACTCAATTAAAACATATTTGTTGCAACATATCATACATATGAAAGTAAACAATTTAGATGATAACCAATCTCCTAGGAATGTTGTAATAAAAATCCTGAGGATAATTCTTTATGCTATCCAAGAGGTGAACTTCTATTTTCTTTAAATCAAAGACAAGCAGATAAAAACGTCCATTTTGACAAATTGGGAAGAACACCTGCATAAACAAAACACAACAATGTAATTTAATATATTCACAGAAATCAGATATATGAAGGTACCCATTTGTGTACATATGCATACTGTATATATATATATATATATATATATATATATATATATATATATATATATATATATATATATATATATATATATATATATATATATATATATATATATATATATATATATATATATATATATATATATATATATGAATTTGTGTACATAAGCATGCATGTGTGTATATATTTATTTATATATTATTAAGATAAAGAAATTATTATATATGTACATCCGCATTTGTATACGTATGTATCTTTGGTGTATAAATGTATTTTGGGTGTACACATCCATTTGTGAACATATGCATTTTGTGTGTATATATACTAGTTTAATTTACTTTGTGTGTACATATCCTGTGAACATATGCATACTCTGTGTACATATGTATTTTTTTACATATGCATTGCCTGTGTAGATATCATTATTTAGTTAACATTAAGATAAGAAAAATATTATATATGTACATATGCATTTGTGCACATATGTATTTTTTTTGTACACATGCATATATGTATATATTCATTTTGTGTGTATATATACTAGTTTAATTTACTTTAATATAAAAGAATGATTATATGTAAGTGTGGATTTGTGACCATATGCATATTCTATGTATTTTAAGTGTACACATCCATTTGTGAACATATTCATTTTGTGTGTATATATACTAGTTTAATTTACTTTGTGTGTACATATCCTGTGAACATATGCATATTCTGTGTACATATGCATGTTTTTACATATGTATGGCCTGTGTAGATATAATTATATAGTTAACATTAAGATAAGAAAAATATTACATATGTACATATGCATCTGTGCACATATGTATTTTTTTTACACATGCATATATGTACATATTCATTTTGTGTGTATATATACTAGTTTAATTTACTTTAATATAAAAGAATGATTATATGTAAGTGTGGATTTGTGACCATATGCATATTCTATGTATATATGCATTTGTGTAGGATTGCAGGACATGTGTATACATAATAATTAAAATACTTTTAAGATATCACACTGATTATATATGTACATATGCATCCGTGTACATACGTATTTTTTTTGTGTGCACATGTATTTGTGTACATATGTAGATATGCATGAAAAAACACGTGCGCATATCAGATAAAATGATGCATATGCGCATACCATGTGTATATGTAGATTATTAAACTGACATATATGTACACATACATGATATCATATGTATCAGTTTTAGAAACTGTTTATATACAGCGAAAGTAATAATTTAATGTGGAATGTATACCAGCTCAACTTTGCTCCATGTGTCTTTCCCTTTGATTGTCTTCATGAAATCCTTGATTGTTGTCGAGAATTGTTGGTACGTTTCGTTCAAATTGTCCATGAATTCTTTGATATTTGAGGAATCCTATCACAATGTCAAACTAGTTAGCAAATTCATTAGTGTAAAATAAATTTAAAAATAAAGTGTTATACTTAATAAACTTACAAAAGTTATTGTATCCATATACAATCTTGAATGTCCAGCCTTCTTCTTTGTGCCCTCTTCTTGATTCATTACTAAACACCATGCATTGACCGCATAAATATCCAATGGACAATCTGGAATAAACGTCTCCATGTTTATTCTTTTTGCGTAGTTACCATTTTTATCTTCAAATATCGATGACCTGTTTTTCAAATAAATAAGCAATGTATTAAATTTATCAAGCAAATATATATATAATGAAATGGTATTAACAGGGTCAATAAATCTTACTCAGGATCTCCGGTGAGTCTAAACAACCAGTCTGATACCCTGACCTCAACCACCTTTACAAAATCTAATATTTGGACCTTCTTGTTAACATATGGAGACCGTTTGTACTGAGAAGGCTTTCTCACCCTTTTGCTCAATGGAATGTTATCCATAGGATCCTCCACCTCGTTGTCAGTATTTGCAAGTGGTACCTTCACGTGGCGACCATCAATTTTCACTACAGGGCTGTATTGCTCGACCAGGACACTCCCAAATTCCTGGGTTATACCCAAATCAAAGTTAGGTTGATCATCAATTTCAATGTTATTGAAATTAGGCTGATGAATTTTTGACAGTCCCATATAATCAGGATTCCTAACTTGCAGACTTTTACGTTTCTCAAAATATCTATTCTCTGTCTCTTCCACTACCTGTAACATATAAGTGGAAATGGGAGACTCAAATGGGTCTTTTGTAGCATCAGGTGTTGATCGCTCGGTCATCCTGAAAGAAATCGTCTTTGTTGGAGTCTTTATCACTCCTTCAACATCCAGATCTTTGGTTCCACCACCAGATGTGCCTGCATCAAATTGTTTTTTTATGTTTAGCACATCCCCAATTGGATGTAACATATTTACTATATCTACCTTAGTATGATTGTCTTCAAGATCCATGACATCCTCCTCATGGTCATCATTATGTTTATCAGCATGTTCCTCATCATCCCTCGGACTAATTATTACGTCATCTGCATCATTACCAGTTAGAAAAGCACCCCCGGTCTCATCATTAACAACCAATGAACTTAAACCATCAGCTTCTACACGACCAAACAAACAATCATACTGGATTTTCAAATCTAACAATTTCTTGTTAGATGGATCCTTTTCAGTGAGATAAATAAACTTCCTATCCAACTCTTCCCTATACCTACGAATCCTTGCAATCCGTAAACCGATATCAACACATTCTTCCTATGAATATATACACAATAAACAAAAAAACATTTTTAGTATGGTTGTAAAAATAATAATAATATAACAGTTAAAGTATTCATTCATACCTGAATACTCTTGTCCTGTACAAGTTCAGTTACTTGTTCTTGTATTTGCTCACCACCATCAAACTGACCACAACCACCATGTTTCAGCTCGTATAACTCTCTTTTTTTTAACATCTTCATACTCCCAGTTCCCAATTGCTGGCAGTGTCCTTGGAACAGTGTCAATGGGTGTTTTTATGTTGTGCAGATACGTGATCTGGAACCAAATTCATTAGACAGTTCAAATTATAAAAAAATCATAAAATGGAATCAATTTGAAAATATACACAAACTTACAAGTAAGAAGGTGATCGGTCCATAATAGTTATGTTTCTTGGAGTATGGTATCCACTTTCTCTTTGAACCCTTTACTGCATTCAACACATAACTACACCAATCCAATTTACTAAAATCTTTCTGACCAGCAACCTTAATCACAAGGTCTTTCATGATATAACCAGTCTTGTATGCTTTGCATATACAACTGTTGAATAGAGCAATGAAGTTGAGCTTGAATAGTATCCCATCATCGTTTGACTCCTGTATCTTCGATACCAGCTCACTCTTAGATATATTCTGTTTCGCAAACTGGGATTTCCATGCAGTTATGATTTCATTTGTGTCATCCAGCTCTTCAACATCGCCAATATCCGTTCCACCTTTTGGTAGTCCCAGTATATCATGCACTACATCCTTTGTAAGCTTGATGTCTCCCTTGCCAGTCTTGATAACCAGAGACTTGTCGTCGAGATTGGCAACTACAAAATGACCTAATTTTGCTGAACTTACACCTAGCTTCATGTTTAATAACGAACCAAATCCTATATCTTTAACCGCCTCTTTTTGATCTTCATTAAGTGAGCGTATTGCTTCGATCATTGTGGAAGGTGACGTCTTGATGCGCAAACCATACGGTTTAAGAAAAAGTTTGCTTGTAGACTTCCTCACAAATACTTTCTTGCTCCTTGATTTACTGGCTGACGATTTTGATCCAGACCTATGGTTTCTGTCTGGAGTGATTGCAGGATTTGAGACTTTTTTTGTTTTCTTGGTTTTCACTCCATGCATCCGTTTAGTTTCTTTTAATTTCCTCTTTCCACTTCTGGTTGTTGATGGAGACATCTCTTCAACCAATCGATCTGATTAATTTAAATAACCAAAAGTAAATACAAAAACATCGAATGATTAAAATAATTATGGATATAGAAACAAGTGCATATATGCAGTGGATTCAATTTTGTAAGATATAACTGGTGGTTAACAATAAATGTGTTTGCAAATATTTAATAAATCAGGTAAACATGTTTCTAAATTAATTCATGCACGCTTTAACATATGTGTACATATACACAACTCAGATAATAATATAAGTGCATATTTGCATATTATCAGATTATGTATATCCTAATTATTGGTTAAAAATAAAGGTGTATGATACATTTGTTGTGTGTCTATATATGCAATATTATGTATATGAAAAAAATTTATTTACAGATTCATTTTTATGTACTTATATGGACTATAAGTACATCTGTAATGGTTTTGTTTAATACATAAGACATGCATGTTTTAACACATGTTCATATACACAAAAGACTGTAAACTAAGTGGACTAAATTAGGTTGTCAATAACTATACATGTGTATGTACACAATTTCTGGAATACATAAACATTTTCGTTAATTAGATTAAACAGGTTTACACATTTGTGCACATACACAAATAAAATAACACTCTTGATTGCTAGCATGTTACCTTCAAATTCTGTAGTTAAAATGTCATTCTCAAGCTGGGTTTGTTCATCAACATCATGCTGCTGAAGTTCAACATTATTTTGACCATATTGGTCATCTTCTTGAACTATCAAAGGCTCATTAATCGTATTCGAATACCGGCTTAATGCCTTCATCCGTTGCCTCTCACTCCTTCTCCCATATACTGTAACAGTAACAGTTTATGTTAGATGATCAATACTGTAAACTACAAATGTACAAAAATTAGGTACCGTGTTTGAACATTGTGTAGAATTCCAGCCAATATGATCTGAAAAAACGGAAAAAAAGATTAGGGTTTAGGGGTATCAATAAAGTAACAAAACAAAAAGAATTAGGGTTTAACTAATCAAGTTTTTCGGTAACAAATACACATAAACCCTAGTTGATCGGTTAACTATTAACATCGATACCAATATATTAGGGTTAACAGTAATCAAAATCAAAAGAAAACATTAGAAATCGAGTTTTTAAAGATCGAACTACAAACTTCATGAACATAAATGATTCCCACATAAACCCTACTTGATCGGTGAAAGATTAACATCGATAACAAGAAGTTAGGGTTTAAGGTAATCAAAATCAAAATAAAACACTAGAAATCGAGATTTTACATATCGCAATAACAACTTGATGAACATAATCGATTATCAAGATGACAGTATAACTCACGTAGAAATAATATAATACCTCTGCTCGTCTTCTTGATTACTCAGGAACTTCAAAACTTGTTAAACAACGCAGCGATAAATCGATAATATTGAGGAACGAAAATATCTGTTGTTAATGATGGAAAGATATCGGGAGATCGAGATAAACAGAGTAAGCAAGAAAGGCGGGATTTGATTGATGAGGAGCTACAGACGTCGATTTCATTTACCTATTCTACCCCTACGCACGTTTGAATTAATTTAAAATGGTGTTAATTTACCACCTATTTACGAAAATGCCACCTTTGATCTGAGCCATGAGTTTTTTTGATCTAATGGTCCATATGGGGTTCTTAAGATCTCATGAATATTTAGGTTCTCACAAGAACCTAACTCTATTACTCTATATATATATATATATATATATATATATATATATATATATATATATATATTTAAGCTGATGTGATCTTAGAAACAGAATCTACCGTTTCTTAATCTATATCGTCTAGATTAATATGGTCAGGTTACTAGTGAGCAATACTCAAATAGAATCTCAAAACAAATTATTTTCAAGAAATATTTAAGTTTAACCAATTACACCTCATGTTTCTACATAGGCTATCTTTGGCGCAACATATCTAGTTTGTAAACTTGCTTATTTTTCGAAATTTTTTAGGTTGT
This sequence comes from Cichorium intybus, assembly GCA_023525715.1. Lineage (NCBI taxonomy): Eukaryota > Viridiplantae > Streptophyta > Magnoliopsida > Asterales > Asteraceae > Cichorium > Cichorium intybus. The sequence continues at coordinate 114,650,542 of CM042009.1, read as the reverse complement.
CATCTTTGACAAGCCAAAAAGTAGCTTATAGGTTAACTTATAAGCTAGCTTTTTAAAAAAACTACATAGACTATCATTTTAACCGGCTAATTGAATTTTCTTAAAATTTTCCCAAATATACCCTTAATAAATAATTAATTATAAAAGAAACCTCATTTTTTCTATATACCTTTTTATGGTATTTAAATTTTTCAACTACCTTATCAGTTAGTTTTTACCGAACGTCATTTTTATCAGCTACCAGCTAAATTATCAGATATCAGCTAGATATCTTAAAGAAACTTCCTACACCATATACTCACACTATCTACAAAGTTCAATTCTAAGAGATAATGTGTTGTAGCTGTTAGTTTAGGTCACCGTTGAGCAGGTTAAGGATATATAAAGAATATGGCATTTGGCCAACCATTTCATACTTCTATAATGGTGGACGGTGCGAATCTTGCTGAACTTGCGGCTCTCCAAACCGCTGCTGAACCTGCGGTGGAGGGAGTGGCCACACCGTTGAAGCCGCCTGAACCAACAGCGGAGGGAGTGGCAACACGGCTGAAGCCGTTGAACCTCCACACCTCCAACCCCCTGCCATCTTTTCCTTCGTTATGTTCAACCGAAAGCAGGTTCCTAAACCCGCAATATACCCACACCTCCAAGCCGCTGAAACCACACGAGTCCCACACCGCTGAACCCGCGGCGGTGCCGGCAGCGCCATGCTCGAACCCACGCCCAAGTCGATACAAGATGGAATCTAGAATGAAAGGGCAATCAAGAAGCCGGGTCTATTAGCCATAACAAAATGAGTAGATCCCACACAAGAAATTAAGAATCATTGCAATGACATGCATTAACAATAACAATGCGATTTAAAGAAATATTGAAATCAAAATGAAAAAATATTCATTTATGAGAAGCATTATCCCAATTTTTCTTCTTGAAAACTGGACAACACAGATAATTAAAAAGTGACAGCATTTTAAAGCACTTGTTAACACCATCAGACACCATATATTACAAGAAATTAAGTAACAGTCTTTAACACTTTTAAGACCCACCAAGCACAAGTTCTGGAAATCCATCAAACTCTGTTTATTTAGAAACATCAAACACAAGATACTGAAAACTGTGAGAAATGATATTTAAAGCAGGGTCCTCGAGGACAAGCAATGCCCTGTCATCTTTTTTGCTTCAATATTAACCTCAAACATTGCCACTTGGTCCTGAAAAGGAAGGATCTCCCTTTATCAGCTGAGAAATCAAAGGTGAAGTCAGTAAACAGTGAATATTATACCAGAAGCAAAGACTAAATAATACCTACAATTAAAGGGCATCATAGCAACAATACAAGTGGAATGAAGGTCAAACGTATAAGTATAGTACAAGTGGGGAGTGAATGGATTCTATAGGTTGCAATCTTAATACAAATAAGTAACACATCGCGTGAGTAAATATGGGAGCTATAGCTTGTATTACGTGATAAACAAAAAAAAGCACAAAAAATACCATATTTAGAACGCACCTTACAACTTTTCTTAATATTACTTGCTTGCATCTTTCTCTTTGGCCTTCCATCAAGATGGGGAGATACAAGAGTCTGCAAATATATAGGGGCAGCAATAAACTCCTGAGTCCTGAAAAACCAAATATGACGACACAATGACCTTTTGTAGGAAATGTAATGCTTCAACTCTTTCAAGCAGTGTACAACAAATTTTATCTCACAATCCTTTCCAACCATTTCCCAAGACTCCTTCACATTGTAGTTCTTCATCATCCATAACTTATCAGTAACCTTGTCGTAATGAAATACGCATAAACATTCTGCCATGATCCCTAAACGCATAGTCGGAAGGCGAGCAATGCCGGATTCATATTCTGCATCATCAGGTTGGGGGATTTCTTTAAATTCCTCTTCGGATAAATGGAAAGAAAAAATTACATTCTGCTTATCTTGAGATGATGCATCTCTCATAACCCAGTGAAGTGCCCCATTGCATAAGATACCAATCCTACTAACAAAGGAGTAATTCACATCTCCAATTACTTTCCAAACATTTGACTTCAATGTCAACACTTGAAAATAGGTCCGACCGTTACCTTTCTTGAAGCCTAAAATAACCTTGTAATCATCCGTAGATGAATCATGGCCAAAACCCCAACATAACGGAGTCATATAAGGAATTTGGGGTGTTTTTAGTGTTTTCACCTCTCTAGTACAGGGATTGGCTACTAGAATTTGAGAAGCGAAGGGGGAAATGCATACGAGGCCATTCGAAGAACCAAGAAGATGACAATCACGATAATCAAAGCATCTGTCATCAAATTCATAGTAACTTGAACCATAGAGATAAGGGGTCCTCGCCATAACAATCCTCCTATCTACATCATTGTTGTTGCAATCAACTTGGTAACTATACTCCATATGGACTTTAACGAAACGAGAGTCGGAGATAAAAGTTTCCCAGGACTTACAGACGCTTTTGCATCGAATTAGATCCGCCACATTCAATCTTTTCAGTATCAGCTCAAGGAGATCATGGCCAAGCCCTGCCATTGAAACCCTAGGGCTGCCAACCCCGAAAGGAAAGAAAGAGGGTGTATCCGCACGATTGCTAGAAATTGTATATATATACAATTCTCGTAAGTTTGGAGAGGCTCACTGGCTCAGTGCTAACTTGCGGATATCTTTTAAAGTTACAAAATAACCGTTGAATATTTTTCACTTATTCATAACCATCCACATTTTATTTTTCCTTAAACTTTTGGTTTTAAAAGATTAACAGTTTAACCCCTAAATTTTTATCATTTATATGTATTTCAATTCTTTTAAATAATTGTTTCATTTTAGTTTTTTATTCTTGACATATATAAAATAAATTTAAAAATTGCAGCAAATGCGCAACTATCCCTCTAGTTTAATTCTATGGTGTATCCAGAATTACGTTCGCCAAACCTTATCGTTAAGAGCATCAAATTTAGGGGACGTTTGGAATGTTTTTAGGTTTGAATGTCGATTAAGATTTAGATTTAGATTTGGGTTTTATTCTTATAAACATTTATAATTCGATGCATACGTGCGCGTTTTACAAGAGTAAAATTATATAGTAAAATTATTGATCCGTTACATGATACATGTTTACATAGATAATCAAAATCCAATATTAATATAACAATAATAATGTTTTGTTTTAGATATGTATTTTTGTGAATATTTTTTCTATTAGATTCATATATGTAAAAAGGGCAATTACATATATATCTAAATTAATAACAAAATATCATATATATATATATATATATATATATATATATATATATATATATATATATATATATATATATATATATATATATATATATAGAGAGAGAGAGAGAGAGAGAGAGAGAGAGACTTAGAAACTTTTGAGAACCACAAGTCCCCCGAGAATTCCCAAACCAATTTTTTTTCAAAAAACCGACCTCATGGGCCTCTTAGACGCTCAAAATGGGCCCAGGGCGCTGAAAATTTTTTCCGAAAAAACAATTTTTTTTTTTGAAAAAAATTTGCACCTGTCCAAACTTTTTTATACGTACATTTTTTTCAAGTTTTTTTTATCGATGTCTTTCTAACATATATTTAAGGCGTTCTGTAAAAAATTTTGAAAAAAACTGTACGTATAAAAAAGTTTGCATATGTGCAATTTTTTTTTTGCACATGTACAAATTTTTTCAAAAATAAAAATAAAAACATTTTTTCGGAATTTTTTTTCGAAAATGCTTAAATATGTGCGTTTTAGGCCCCTATATTTTTTGTTTTTCGAAAATTTTGACCATTTGGGAGTTCTCGGGTTCTCGGGACATAGTTGGTTCTCAAAAAATCCCAACTATATATATATATATATATATATATATATATATATATATATATATATATATATATATATATATATATATATATATATATATATAGGGTTAGGATCCGGTAGGAACCGCGAGGACTCTTCTCGTCCAATCACTCTCATAAGGCAATAACATCAAACATCTTCCTTCGACGTGACGCAATCACGTGTGACGCACGTGCACGGAACGAAATACGGACTCGAAGATACGATAATATGTGACGCATGTTCGTCCAACGTGATTTAAGTGGGATTTTTCTCATTTTTTTCCTTTTTCGTTTTTTTCGTTCTTTTTATTTTTTTTATTTTTTATTTATTTTTTATTTTCTATTATACTCGGTTTTTAGATTTTTATTTTTTTATTTTTTTATTATTTTATTTATTTATTATTTTTTTTTTGAATGCTACAGTACTCGATTTTGAAAATTTTTTTTGTTTTTTTTTCTTTTTTGATGTATATTTTTTAATTTTTAATATTTTTTAATCTTAATTTTAACGTTTTCTTTCGTATTTTTAATCTAATCATTTTGGATCATAACATTTTTAATCATAACGTTTAAGATCATGTATTTTTGGATCATAACATTTTGGATCATAGTTTTTTTGTATCTTATCATTTTTGGATCATAAAATATTTTTGAATTGTAATCTAATTATTTTGGATCATGATATTTTTAATCATAACGATTTGGATCATATATTTTTTGGATCATAACATTTTGGATTATAGTTTTTTTTTGCATCTTATTATTTTTGGATCATAAAAGTTAACATACATTTTTGGATTATTTTAAATTTTGAATCATCATAAGGTTGATTTATTATATTTTTAAATTAAAATAAATTTTGATTCATTAAAACTTTGGTTCATAATAGGATTTTTTTTATTTTTGACTTTTTAAATATAAAAAATAAAAAATATATATTTTTTCAATTTTTCATGATTGTGCTTGTTTTGTAGAGAATTAAATTTTAAGAACTTTGGTTTTTTCAGATATTGTTTTACAAAAAAAAAAAATTATGGCCAAAATACAAACTGGGTGGAAAAAAATATAACCTACCCAATGAGATACCGGCACGTGGCGCATGAGAGTGGGGGCGCGTGAGCTTCTCAAATTGGCTGAAATGTTACGTAGAAAGGTATTGTAAATTGACACAAATGACCTTAGAAACTTCTCTGTTCCTACTTTTTAGTTTCTGATATTAACAAAAACAACCTCTGAATTTTAATACATGATCATTATTTGCACATTGAATTTAATCCATCCATTTTTCAAGATTAAAGGTCCAGATTTGTCGCCACGGTTTTTACCAGATTTTGGGTTCCTACACGATCCTCCTTCTTTATATATATATATATATATATATATATATATATATATATATATATATATATATATATATATATATATATATATATATATATATATATATATATATATATATATATATATATATATATATATATATAATAAAAGAGTATTTAGACCGGCACGTAGTATTTAGACTGCCACGTGCCAGTCTCATATCAACTCTCGCTTTGTACTCCGGACCAATGTCTCTTCTCCTTGATACGCCACCTAAATTTGGGCGAATTCGTTCAAATTCGTTCTTGATTTTTAATTTCGTCTCTTGAATAACCCTCGATTTACGCATATATTTATGCCTGCTTAACCAATTTCCAATCACATATTTCTTCCATCTTTCTCTCTTTTGCGTTTGAATTTCTCACCCTCGATCATGTTATTGCGATCCCACTCTCTTTCTCTTTCTTTTACCAATTTCTAATCAACGAAAATTTATGAGTAAATTAGGGAAAATTCATGATTTAAATAAGGTATTTTGTGAAATTTTAATAACCACGATCACAAGATCACTTGCGATCAAGTATTGATAAACGCTACATTCTCCACCGACTAATGATGTCAATGCCACACAATCAATGCATCCATTGTCCGTGTTGCCGATTCCTTCATCATCAAGTAAGCTTTTAAATAACTCTGTTCATGTTTACGATTTTGACTTCATTTTTTCGAAGATTTTTCTGGGTTATGACCGCCACTCACCAACTCTCCGCCTTTATAAAAACACAAATGCCATCACCACGTCCGACTCTTTATATTTGGTTTCATTTAGTTCGTAAATGGTCAAATCCCTGCTCAGAACTGTGATGCTTCAAATCACAAATACCATCACCACGTCCGACTCTTTATATATGGTTCCGCTTGTTTAAGTAGCGATGGTGGTGGTAAGGAACGCTATTTATGTGTTTGTTAAAATGTCCGATATTTTTTCGCTTTATCGATAAAAACTGTGATGCTTCAAATCACATCTTTTTATATTTATGTGTATAAATTAAAGGAACTATGGATTGAACTATAATATTCTTGAAGGTTACAACATTCTTAGACATAAACGTAATATGATCAAGGAGTGTGGTTAGTTGGCTCTGTGCCTTTTCTTTTTATAACAATGAATGTTGTATATATCAAATAAAAGAGTATCTTTCATGGTTTCTTTCATATATATCTAATAAAAGAGTATTTAGACTGCCACGTCGCAGTCTCTTATCAACTCTTGCTTTGTTTTCCGGGCCAATGCCTCTTCTCCTTGATACACCTCCTAAATTTGGGTGAATTCGTTCCTGATTTTTATTTTCTGTCTCTTGAATAACCCTCAATTTACGCATATATTTATGCCTGCTTAACCAATTTCAAATCTCATATTTCTTCCATCTTTCTCTCTTTTGCGTTTGAATTTCCCACCCTCGATCCTTTTATCACGATCGCACACTCTTTTTGCTTTCTTTTACCAATTTCTAATCTACGAAAATTTATGAGTTAATGGGGGAAACTTCAACATTTAAATCAGGTATTTTGTTAAATTTTAATAACCAAGATCACAAGATCAGTTGCGATCAACTATTGATAAACCCTAAATTCTCCACCGACTAATGATTTCAATACCACACAATCGATGCATCCATTGTCCGTGTCGCCGGTTCCTTCATCATCAGGTAAGAATTTAAATAACTTTGTTCATGTTTGTGAAATTTTAATAACCACGATCACAAAATCACTTGCGATCAAGTATTTATAAACCCTATATTCTCCACCGACTAATGATTTCGATGCCACACAATCGATACATCCATTGTCTCTGTTGCCTATTCCTTCATCATCAGGAAAGCATTCAAATTCGCTTTGTTTTCTGGGCCAATGCCTCTTCTCCTTGATAAACCTCCTAAATTTGGGCGAATTCGTTCAAATTCGTTCCTGATTTTTAATTCCGTCTCTTGAATAACCCTCGATTTGCAAATATATTTATGGCTGCTTAACCAATTTCTAATCTCAGATTTCTTCCATCTTTCTCTCTTTTGCGTTTGAATTTCTCACCCTCGATCCTTTTATCGCGATCCCACTCTCTTTCTCTTTCTTTTACCAATTTCTAATCTCCGAAAATTTATGAGTTAATTTGGGAAAATTCAAGATTTAAATCATGTATTTGGTGAAATTTTAATAACCACGATCACAAGATCACTTGCGGTCAACTATTGATAAACCCTATATTCTCCACCAACTAATGATTTCAATGCCACACAATCGATGCATCCGTGTCGCCGGTTCCTTCATCATCAGGTAAGCATTTAAATAACTATGTTCATGCTTATGATTTTGACTTCATGTTTTCGACGATTTGTATGGTTTATCACCGCCACTCACCATCTCTCCGCCTCTATAAAAACACAAATGACATCACCACGTCCGACTCTTTATATATGGTTTCATTTACTTCGAAAATGGTCAAATTTTTGCTTAGAAAATTCCAGAGTTGTTAAATTTTGATTTTTTTTCAGGTTGATTAAGTAGCGATGGTGGCGGCAAGGAACGCTATTTATGTGTTTGTTAAAATGTCTTTTTTTTTCGATTTATCGATAAAAGCTGTGATGCTTCAAATCACATTCGTTTTATATTTATGTGTATAAATTAAAGGAACTATGGAATGAACTATAATATTCATGGAGGTTACAACATTCTTAGACATAAAGGTAATATGGTCAAAGAGTGTGCTTACTTGGGTCATATCGAACAAGTCGAATTTTGAATGTTGAACAGAGTGTGCCAATTCTTTTTATACGAATGAATGTTGTATATATCTAATAAAAGAGTATCTTTCATCTTTTATTTCATATCTTATCTTATCTTATCTATATATCTTATAATAGAGGCATATTTCAAAGCACCACATGCATTTGAAACTCCTATGTCCTTTCATATTTCCAATGATATTGTAAACTTTTTTTTATGCCCTTTCATATTTCCATTGATTTCATATTTCCATTGATATTGTAAACTTCTTTTTAATACTTCTTTTCATATTTATAATGATATTTAATGTACCACAAACATTTGAGAATGAAATCACTTTATAGTCGATCATAAAAATTGCATAACAAACCTGACATTTATAATGATATTTAATGTACCTATACAACAACTTCCATCCAAAAGAAATGAAAAAACGGTTCTTTTCATATTTCCATTTCTTATCATTAATCACCTTATAATTCAATGAATATACTCGATATTTGGTCACATATGTATGTTGGCTCATTGACGTGAATGACAAAAAAAATAGTCCATTGCCTTTTTTAAAAGAATAGACGCTAAGCATTTTATAGCTTATTGGACATTTTAATTTTATATTTTCAATTTAACACCAAATTTAAATTAACAAATTAAATGTTTTAGTAAACAAAATAGTGGATGCATACTAAATATCTTTACATATAACCGTAAATTACATAAACGTCCCTGTCATATGACTGCATCATATTGTTTCTATCCAGGATCCATAATGACTTACAATATACATTAATTTGAAAGAATTACTTCCCAACAAGGTTAGCGAAGGTTAACTATTAAATATAATTATTTGCAAACAAATAATTTAATTAGTTCCAAACGATTCAACTTACTTGACTATAAAAATAGCTTACTGTCGACTTCAATTTATTCACTGTGCAACGCGTGGGCATTCGACTAGTATCTTATAAAGGAAGCATTTTTCCTCTCACCATATGTATTTGAAACCTCCATGACCTTTCAAATTTCCACTTAATATAATCAATCAATTAATTTAAATATTTTTACTACATTAATTTGAGATTTTTTTTCTTTATCCACATTGTTTCACATACATATATGACCTCTTCTCTTTCTCTTATATAATACAATTCATTTGCTTTCATTATCCATGAAACTTGATCTCTCAAGTCTATTATTAAATAGTGATCATTTTATCATAAAAACATTCTTTTATGGTAACTTTTAAAAGATTTTTACTATTTAGTTTCAACTCTAAAGAGTATTGAAACTCAAAATTAAAAATTAAAAATACTTAAAACTTTTAAAAACTTGACTAGGTTTGAAGTTTATAGTACGTCGTTTTTAAAAAGTGGCATCGGTGTAAACATTTTTCGATTCTCCAATATGTATATACATAGAAATTTAGTTCCGTACTTGACAACGCCCATGAATATCAAGTATTTTAGTTGTAGTTAGGCCCTATTCTTGTTGAATTTATATCATATATGTATTAGTATTTCTCACTTTTTGTTCTAGTGCTTGTATGCAATAAAATGTTATAAACACGGACCAAATGCATACAAATGGAAGAAGTTTTGAGGATAAGGCCAAATCAGTCGAATTCATACGCGCGCCGCGGGAAGGAAGCTATCCACGTCGCGCCACGTCAACGATGAGGCGGTGAAGAGAAATTCAAATAGCGAAAAAACGGGGATAAGGCAACACACGTGCCGCAGATTCTTAATTTTCACAAGTATAAATAGAGGTCATTAGGTCGAAATCAGTAGGCAAGGAACGACCCCAAGGTGGACTTAAGGCTTCTTTGACTCAAGTTTCGGAATTTCAGCAACCAATCTTGGTATTTCTTATGTTTTCATTTGCAATTCATTATTAGTTTAGTTTAGTTAGCTTCTAGCCTAGTGTTTCTGGATTGTTCAAACCAGTATCTCTAGTCTAGAATTGTTATTTTCGGATTTCAGTACATTGGATCTTCTGTTTTTAGTTTTAATACAAGTAATCATTCGGTTTATGGTTTTATTGCACTTTTTAGCTTTAATTGTATTTGAATGCTTGTTGAAAGCAATTGGTTTGTGTGTTTGTTTCTGGATTCTGAACTTTGTTTCTGATTTCAGTAGGTAATCTTAGTTTGGAACTTGGTTTAGTTTAGTCTAGTTCATGTTTGATTTGGATTTTGGCATTAGTCTTGGAATTGTCTTTTTAGTGTGTTTTTGGAAGAGTAGTACTAGTCCCTCTGGCTGTAGCGTGACACTACAGTTGGTAAGGTAGCGTCCTATCTTGACCACCAAACTCCCGTGGATCGACCCTTGCTACCGCTATACTAGTGTGTGTGAGGTTTATTTTCTTATTTTTGACCGCATAACGACCTAGGCGTGTCAATTTTTAGCGCAGTTGTGGGGGAGTTGTAAGCTTAGGATAAGACGATCTGTAGGGAGTTGTTTTCTGATTTTTGGAGTTAGTTTTGGTAATTTGGTTTAGTTAGTAACTTCATTTTAGTTTTGGGCGGGCGTTGTGCACTAGTGCATGCGTACCCGTCGGGGTGGGCATACATCACCCTTGTTGTTTGACTCTGAAATCGAGCGAACCGCACGCAACAACTGTGTGCGTAGGCGTTTAATTAACATGAGTCCTAGTAGTGTTACAGTAGAAGATGTTACCAATGAGCCCTTGGGCGAGGTATCGGGGGGAGTTCTAATTATACCCCCAGTTTCTGAATTTCATATAGGAAGCACGAGTACTAGTGGTGGTGCAGTTTCAGCCCCTGCACCCATACCATCGGGTACTCAGCCTTTAGTCCAACCTTTAGGTCAAACCTTTACAAACCCTTTTCCAGTATCCGCTGCGATGGCTTGGGGAGTGCCGACCCGTGATGGCAACACAATGCCTCGACAGCAGGTACCAATTTCACAACCACAATCATCACAACCTTTACAACAACAACCCATTTTCAAACCACAACTAGTTTTTCAACCTATACCACCACAAACCCAAAACCAATTACAACCTCAAATGCAACCTCAACAACCACAGTACCAACACCAGGAGGCAGATCCAGTATACGATGAGGAGGAGAAAGGATGGATCCCAAATCATCCAGTGCAGCAACCACAACAGCAATGGAACCGAGGTCGGGGACCTCCAAGGAGATTTCAGCAGCAGCAGGGTTTTATACAAATCAATGAACTAAAACCTAAGTTCACATGCAACCTGTAGGGATCTATGTTTTCTTCTAATTAAACATATAACAAAATCCTAAAGGCCAGAAGAATTAAACTAAAAGAATAAAAACTGAAAAACTAACCTTTTAGTGTTTCTTGGAAGCAAAGCAACAAATAGATCTTGCCTCAAATGTAGTCACACCCACGCCAGGAGGGGATCGAAATCTTCAGAGAGAGAGGGATATATGGCGCAGGTTTCTGGCCTCTGGGGCTCCCTATTTATAGTGTTAGAATTAATACAAGGATAGATCAAACAAGAATAAGAACAAGAACACGAAAGTATTTTTCACACAGAAATGTTTGATCTCACACAGAGATCCTTTTGATTGATTAATCAAGTAACGGTTACAAAAACCCTAGCAAAGTATTTATACAATTTCTATGCTACGTATATTTGGAGTATCCCTACATTTAAGGGAACTCCCAACTATAAACATGATAAGTATAGAAACAAGATAAACTACAAAAATACGATAATTACAAAGCACGCTTTAACTGATAGACTTCAGACGAACTCATCAGTAGCAGCGTGTGATCCTCCTGTTTGACAACATCAGATTCTAATGTGCTGTTAATTTGATCAGCTGATGCTGATAACCAGCTGATGCTGATACTTAACAGCCTAACAATCTCCCCCAATCTAATGATTTCAAAACCTTTTTCAACTGAAGGAGGATTGACCAAGTGAAGCAACATACTCAGCCTCAGAGAGGATCTCAGGCTTGATCTATTTGTACTCTGGAGCATGAAGCTGAGGCTTTCTTCTTCCCAGTTCATGTGAAATCAGCATATGAAACCCATCAGCTGATTTGGCCTTGAAGGCTTTCTTCAGATCAATCGTACGCATGAAGCACATCTTTCCATTTTCATCTTCATAAGTCATCCCATGGACTGGAGTCCTAACCAGAGTAAGAGCTTCAGATGGGGCACCAGGAGGAGGAATGTTGTTGAAATCCTTAGTTCCGTAGACAGCCAGATGATGAATCTCCTGAGACCTCCTTCTTCGTTTCTTAGGAGCAGACGAGCAGGGCTTATCAGAACCAGCAGAGGCATGGATAAGATCCAAACTATAAGCCTTTTCCATCCACCTTTTAATAGCACCACGAAGCTCTTCAGCATACGACCCCTTGTGTCTCCTGATAGCAAAGAGTATTTCTTCCCATTCAGTGAACCCAAAACTTCCTACTTCATGTATAAAGACTTGTTCAGGAACAAGTACTTCTTTGTCTTTCCTCTGAAGATGAAGTTTCAGGACCAGTTCCCCTTTGTTCTTGGAATACCCTACTTTGAAAATTGGGAGCATAGATCTCCTTCTTGAGAACACAACTTTGAATTTCACCAAGTCGATTCGCCTGGTTGCACTTTCAGATTGGCTAGCAACTCTTCTTTGTTCCATAGTCATGGAATCGAACCGGCTCTGGAGACCTTGCTGCTGGCTAATTCCACCTTCCTCTTGAACTACTTGTTTAGCCAACTTAGTATCTTTTGAACAAATGATCTGGTTTGTCATGACCAAATTATGTTGAGCAGCTATTTCTTCTACCTGAGTAGGGGACATGCACCACTCTTTTGCCAGTTTGAGGACTTGGGAAGAGAGCTTCTGACGTTTTGATGTTCCAAGGACTGAGGAGGACTCAGTATTACGTTTTCTCTTAAACACCAGGGGAGCATCATCATCAGACTCATCAGCTGCAAGATGATCATCATTTGGAATGGAATCACTTTCTTGAGCAGGGAAACTCGAATTTTCAATAGGAAAAGGTTGTCCTGGATACACAACAGTAATAGGGGTAGCATGATAAGGCATGTCGAAAAAGCCCTCTTCATCTTCTATTTCAGAGGCATAGGCTACCTTTGGCTCCCCCTCAGGATTTGCTTCTTCTTCGTTATCAGTGCTTTCTTTAGACGGATGCTCCCCCTCAACAGGAGCAGTGACTGCAAGTTGAAGAGCTGAGGACCCTTCAGCCTGCTCCCCCTCAGCATGAGCCATATCATCGTCTTTGTTGAAGGAGGCAATAACCCTTGAGGCAATATCTCCTTCTAGGAGAGGATCTTAAGACCGAGACACATTCTCCCCCTTTTTAGCATCATCAGAAGGAAGTGGTGATGATGATGATGGTGGTAGTGGTGGTGGTGTAGATAAACGTGGAGGCATGTAAAGGTGTGCAGTGCCATCAGGACCTGGTGGAGGAGATGGGGGCAGGTCAGCAGCTGTTGCATTTTCGGGTAACTCATTTACCAAGGACCAGTAGAACAGTTGCTTAATATAAGCAACATCGGTTTCAAGTTGTTGGAGCCGTGAGGAGTGATTCTGAGAATGTTCAAGAATGGTCTGAAGGGAGGTTTGAATTTCATCCAGCTGAGATGAGCGTGAGGATGGTCCAGGGTCAGGGGATGAAAAAAGGATATGTTTTGGTGCAGAGGACTGTATTGGAGGTTCAGGCTATATTTGGGGTTCAGGTTGAGTTTGAGGTTCAGGTATAGGTATAGGTATAGGTATAGGTATAGGTATAGGTTCAGGTTCAGGTTCAGGTTCAGGTTCAGGTTCAGGTTCAGGTTCAGGTTCAGGTTCAGGTTCAGGTTCAGGTTCAGGTTCAGGTTCAGGTTCAGGTTCAGGTTCAGGTTCAGGTTCAGGTTCAGGTTCAGGTTCAGGTTCAGGGGTTGCGAAACGGATGTGCCTGGTACCTCTAACAGGAGATGATATCATTTGAATGGGGGCACCAGTATGAGTAACAGTCTGTACGGTCTCAGGAACTGATGCAGCAGCATCTTCATGGTTTGATGAATCATAGGAAGACTCAGAGGATACCTCAGGGGAAGACTGTGATGCAGCTTCAGAGGATGTCTTGCTGGAGGATAGAGATGAAGACTCCTCTATACTGGAAGAATTGCGAGAGTCAGATGATGAGCTTTGACGATTTGATGGTGTTGACTCAGATGCAGTGGATTCTTCGGGATTGGCCAGAACCACTGGATGAAGCACTGGGTGAGTGGTTCTGAGAAGATATTCATCCTGATAAGGTGTGTTGATCCACCCAGTCATGCAAGCAGGCCTGGAAGCATCATCTGTTGACGGAGTAGAGGTTCCAAATATCTTGGAAGACAGCATTGGAAAATTGTAGGCAACATCAGAGGCTGAAGTATATTCCATGGACTCAAAACTCAGAGCAAGAGCAAGAGCAAAGAAACGTGGGAAGGCAACGTAGTTCGTGCGATTCTTGCATGATACGAGCGATACCAACTGATCGAAGATGAGGCGAGCATAGTCAAAATTCTTGTTGAGGGCCATGCCATATAAAAGGCGAAGTTCATACGTGTTCAGTTGATCCAGGCTACTCTGTTTATGTCCCATACATTTTCCAATAACCCCAGTTAGAAATTTCCATCCAGTAGGGAACCATTGACGAAGAATTGTCTTCTCCACATCTCTCTTGCAAGTAAGTTTGGGATCATAACCCAAGAGATGCACAACGGTTTTAGAATCCTCCTCAGACGGAAGATCCGAAAAAGGGTGACATGCCTAGGTCGTCGTGCGGTTAAAAATAGTAAAATAACCTTACTCTCACTTAGTATAGCGGTAGCAAGGGTCGATCCGTGGGAGTTTGGTGGTCAAGATAGAACGACAATATACCAACTGTAGTGTCACTCTACAGCCAGCGGTATTGTTTCTACTTTCCCAAAAGCCAATAAAAGCAAAATACCAAACAAGTGCCAACACCAAATCAAACATGAACTAAACTAACCAAATCAAATCCTAGACTAAAGTTCCTTACTGAAATTAGAAATTAAATTCAGAATCCAGAAGCAACAATCAATCCAGTGCAATCAAACACATCCAAACATCAATAATGCAAAATAACGTCAAACCGAATGACTACTTTTATAAATCCAAATCAAACATCAAATCGATATCCAAACACTCAAATATCAAATCTGACCACTAACTAATACTACTGAAATCAGAAACTATAAATCTAAACAAACATCGAGTAATCGACGGAAATCCCGATTGCGGAATACCTCGATACCGAGTTGATAAAACAACAGAAAAACTAAATTACTAACCAAAATAATGATTCCCACTGAAAAACTGACAAAATTGTGCCTTCGGATCCCTCCTTCGCGTCCCGGGATGAGTGAAAAGTAGGACAGGACTCCGATATTTATAGTTGTCCGAAATTAGGGTTGTCGCGTAGCGGCATAGCCTTTTCCGCGGCGCGCGTGTTGCCTTATCCTGACTTTTCGGAATTTAAAATTAAAAAACGGAGATTTTATCATTTTTTGACATTAGCGTCGCTAATATATAATTTAGCATCGCTAATATGTGCTTCTAGAATATTCCAGCGCGCGTTCGAAATTTGAATTTGCAGATTTTCCCTCCTGCGAACATTAGCGACGCTAACCTTTAAAGTTAGCGACGCTAATGTCTGCCGACTTCTTTTTCTCGTCCGTTTTGCTCCGTAACTTCTCCAGAATTGCACTAAAACCCCTGCATTTACACTAAAAATATTTCCAAACACTTTGGCACAAAAGTAAGTGATATTAGCTAATTAATAATGATAAATTAACTAAAACACGGCTAAACAACGCCTAAAATAGTTGATATTACTAGGCGTTGTCAAAGGGGCAGAGAAGGGTAGACGAAGACAGCGTCTGAAGGTATCCACAGAGAGAGAGAGAGACTTGGGATTGACCGTTGCTGATTGTACCAGTGATGGAGTTTGATTCGGAGGAGAAGTTGCAGGTGTACCAAAATTCAGCGACCATGGAGGGTTTAAACATGTCTGGCATTCCAGAAATAGCAAAGTTGAGAGGATGCCCTTTTAAGAAGTCTACGAACTGCTCAAAACCCTGATTCTTGAGTTTCATCGGAATTGAGAAAATAGCGGCAACGTTGGTGGAGAGTACAAGAACATTGGAGTTGGGGCTAGCCGCAGCCTTGGAGAGGCCATTTGAGGGGACAAACTCGAAAACACAAGACATTTGCACGTAGCACGGCGATTAGGGTTTAGCAGGTTTGGGAGAGAAGGAGTTAACGCATGGGAAAAAAGGTTTAAGGTATTTGAAAGGATATATATCTGTGGAGTATGATTTTGTAGTGGGCGAGAAAGAAGGCGAACAGATCGGAAGAGATCTCGTGATGATTGTGGTGCCGAAATGTCAGGGACAAGTGGCAATCATCGATGGTCAAGATCTGTGGCTGAGATACGAGAGATAAAGGCGGAAGCGTGAACGTTTAATCTCAGAGACAAATGACCAAGAAATCCCTTGGCTATAAGGACCAGCCAGCACTTCATGTACTGATGACGTTGCATCAGCACATGGAGGGATTGAATGCCATACAGGGCGTGCATGCAGCAGCAGCGTCTAGGGACAAGGTCTGGTTGAATTTGCAACACGGCGAGAGGAACCCTTTGTCTTTTGGGACCAGACAATACATTCATCAGTTGATACATTGATCAGCTGATGAGGCGGGTCAGTGCTTGATGTCTCAACAGGACATAAGACTTGACATGCGGCAGCATGTTTCCAGGGACAAGGTCTGGTTGAAACATAAGAGAAAGATCACTCAATCCCAAAACAAGCTTTTTTCAGAGGGACAGGGAAATCTCTGATCCGTGAATAGACTGTGCTGGAACACTGATGAGAGTGAGTGGCTCTATTACATCTCAGGGCCGGTCATGCCACTGTGAAACGAGACTTAGGACACATACAGCAGCATGCTTCTAGGGACGTAGGTGTCAGAGTTGTTGGATTAGGTGTCTAAGCCATGACTTATAATTGTATTTATCTTATGAATAAAAGCAAAGTCCATTTGGGTTGCCCTCATAGATGGAGGATAGATGTATAGTTCAGTAGAGAGAATAGTTGATTTATTAATTGTATAATAAATCAATAGAAAATATATATATGGTTTATTAATATATTTAAGTGTTAATATATTAATTAGAAACTATAAATATTAATTAAGATTTAATCTAGAATTAATTGGATTTAATTTAGAGATTAAATTAATTAATTAAAAGGTGCAGGGACTGGTTTGACATTTATTCAATAGTTGAATAACTGGCAAGGTAAAAACCTGGGGCAAAGTTGGCGCCACCCTGGAGGCTCCTCCAGGGTTTTGGCGAAACCCTATTAGGGTTTTGGGGAGTCTGGTCCAAGTGGCCAAAAGCCTTGTCCACTTGGAGGCTTTCTAAGGTTTCAGGTGTAACCCTAGGAGGCTATACAACGAACCCCCTAGATGCCCTAAATCCCACGCCTCCTTCTCTCTGGAATTACTCTGCTGGACTGATTCTTCCATCACTTGGGTGTGACTTGCATTTGAGGCAGGATTCTTTTGCTGCTGCTTGAAGGATCAGAAGTGTAACACCCGATTTCTCATACAAAGTACACCCAAATTTTTTTTAAACAATAGCACATTAAATTGGGTATATTTGTACTCAAACCAAGGATCAAGATGTTATCAACATGAATAATTACACAAAAGGTCCTTACAATTTACCAGGCATTACAAATAATCTAATTCAACTAAATGACATGCTCTAAACTTTTCCATCTCTCTCTTTATCACATGCCTTCCCCTATCACAGCTACAAATACCTGCAAAACAACACAACATTCAAGTGTAAGCTTATAAAGCTTAGTGAGAAATCTCAATCATACTCCACAATCTCTTTTAGTAAACTCTCTTCTCATTCTTCTTCTTGCTAGTCTCATTAGCAATATTCACTCTCTCTAAACTCTGAAACCTGCAAACATATTAGCTTTACAAACACCAGCTAATTAGTAGTAATATCAACTCAATAAATAAGTATCTCAACTGATACTACTCATAAACTCAATCCTACATACTCGTATGAACTCATTTCACTATTAATTATGCTCAATAATAACAGTTATCATGGTTGTAGCAATCAAACTCAAAGACTCTTTAAGTCACTCACTCTAGCATATGCTCTGATCTCATGCTCAAGTATAGCCTATAACTCGTCTTTTGTTATCCACAATTAACATAATCACTTTAATTCTAATCTACCGCAATATCAATACAACACACAGATATATGTACAACATATGTATTAACTCAATCTCTATGATTGTCTCAGTCATTCAATATATTCATTCAAACCAAGTACTCGTATATAACAGTGAATTCTAAACCTTGTTTAACTCATACAACTTAGTTATCTCAACCAATTAACATGTACCATAATTCAATTTAGATATAGTCAAACTATACATAATGAATTATAACTACTCACCTAATATCGGCTTGGTACGTGGAACTCCCAATTTGCGCGTACCAGGCTTCTGTTCGCTAGACTTGGTTATATTACCATAGTCTAAATCAATTCATCAACATCCACAATCATCTCAATATCATCTATCTCAAAGATATATCAATCAAAAGAGGAAAAAGGAGTGTAAACGGTAAATATCAACTCAATGTTTACCGAAACCCTCAAATTCCGCGGTTCTACTCATTCAACCGTAGAAACTCGACAATACTCTCACCAATAACTCTAAAGGCATCCACTATCAATCTACTATCAACATATATAACAATATATAACGAAATCACAAAATCAAAGTTAGGGTTTCAAAAACCCCAAACCGAAGAAATCACTCACCTCGACAAATTAGGAAGCAAGAACACGTTTACGGGTTTAGATCCACACTTCTACATGTTTCCCCACGAACCTCTAGGCTTGATTTCACTCAAAATCGCCATTTGGAGCTCTGAATATCGAAATGGGTCTATTTTTCCCGTAAAAATGCATTTTCTGCACTTATATAGTGCTGTCAGGCCTACACGACCCGTGTAGGGTCACACGCCCCGTGTCGGGCTGTTCTAGCTCTCGGACTCCTTTTGAACAATTCCTACACGACCCGTGTAGATGTACACGACCCGTGTGGGTCTGAAAAGCTAACTGTTTGGTTCTTAAAGTGTTCTACACGACCCGTGTAGCTCTGTTTTGGCATTTTTCAAAGTCCAAACTTCTCCCAATTGGGTTTTTAATCACCCAAACTCATACAACAACCAAACTAATCTTAATCACACCAAGATTAACTCAAAATCTCTATGATTTAAAAACACGGTATTACAAGTTCTTACCCCCTTCAAAAGATTCCGTCCTCGGAATCTCTTGGAATAGGTATGGTTTATACAACCACCTCACCACCGAAATTTTACATTCCGTATGACAATGATATTATCCTCTCGTCAGCTCATATAACATGTACATACTGTCGCATCTCATTTACTCATAATATAAGTAATACCCGCCATCATCCTCACGAGATGATCTCTGTAGTGATATTGGCTATCATCACTGCTACATAGGACAATACTCACTCTTTCAGGCCACACACGTTGCTATGGTATTATTGACACCAAGCTATCTTACCTCACTCTTCAATTGATACTCCAACCATTATCATTATTTGGCATCTGTCCACAATGATTTCAAATCTCCATGAAACGGTTAACTCTAACTCAATAAGAAAATTGGTCTCATCACTTTCACATTAATTGTCTCTGAGTTTACTCCTCCAATAATAACTCATAGTTATTGAATCCTCCTATTTGCACATCCTAATCGATTAGGGTAGAAGAAACACTCATACAACATAAAACACACAAACATTCAAATGTCTCACTCACATTATACGACTCATCAACCCAGTGATAACATAAAAAAATTATTAGAAACTATCTCATGTTTCACTCATGCCTCCTCAAAATCTCATCTATCTCTACTTTCACTTCAGCACATATATTAGGTGTTCACCCAATATACTGTTAACAATCTCTCGCCAAAATGGCTACTCTTCATCTCAGTTCAACAACATACCTCATGTTGTTTCTCTCGATGTATTCACTTATTATATCATCTATTATATGGATAATCCATATCATATTCTCAATAAATTATTTACTCTATTAAACTCGATAATTTATTATCAAATAAATTCTCAACACAACCGCATAAATTATGACCACCTCTTCGTCATTATCACATCAATCTCTAATTCATCTGAATGACACAAATAAGTCATACATACGGCTCACCGTAATCTCTGCACACGCCTCAAATAATAACATCTGACACCGCAATCTCTACGGTGAGATCATATCTCATCACCCGACTGACCCTTTAATCTCAAGAAATAATTCAAGATTATTATAACAAAATCTATTATCTATCGTCTCATATGAATAAATAGTTTTATCATCTCGCCATTCACACATTTCCCTTATTGGCAGTAATTGGTTTGATTGCTAAGGAACGAATCCTATCAATCACAATCACGATTACTTTCCTCTTCTTTTTAACTCATATCTTCTTATCATGTATTTATAAAATTTTATCTCATTCAATATGAAAGAAACCTCACACATTCTCAACACGAGTATATGACAAACGTACTTACTCACAACAACATTTCTCAACAGTATTACTCACTGTATTATCTCATAGTAATCCTGTACTGTTACTCAGCCTTGGATTCGTCCTCTTCTCACCCATAAAATCTCGAGCCATACAAGCTCACCTCTGTACCATACTTATCCATACTCAAGGATAGTACAGTCTCAGCACTCTACATTATTACACAATGCATACTTGTTTACACACAAGTACAACATTATAACACCACTCTGCCTCAACTCTTGGTACCCCGTACCATCCTTTGTCTCATCATTCAACACTGTTTTATAGTACCTCGTACTGTTCTCCAAACTCGTCATTCATCGCTATCTTATGGTACTTCGTACCGTCCTCTAATCAGATCATGGTACCTCGTACTATTCTCCGATTTTAAATCCATCTTCTATTTGACTCTAGCGGGTCTCCGCTACGGTCTCAAGCCATATAGACTCACTATCACTCCTCCTTTTGTCTGAGTCACAACAGTCTTCACTACTCTAACCATAAGGTACTCGTTATGTGGTTCCACAGAAGTATATGATCTCAACCTCAACTAGTCAATACATGGCCCCACAGAATGTGTGGTCTCAGCCACGCTTACTCAATATGTGACCCCACTGAATATGTGGTCTCAATCACATTTACTCAATATGTGACCCCACTGAATATGTGGTCTCAATCACATTTACTCAATATGTGATCCCACTGAATATATGGTCTCAATCACATTTACTCAATATGTGACCCCACTGAATATATGGTCTCAATCACATTTACTCAATATGTGACCCCACTGAATATGTGGTCTCAATCACATTTACTCAATATGTGGTCCCACAGCATATGTGGTCTCAACCACAAAGTACTCGTATACAGAAATCTCGTCATATCTGTGAAACAATTAGCAATATATATATACATATATATACAATATCAACAGATTTATATATTTTTCACCGTGTATATTCTTATTATACACACTTCTCCATGGTTGTTAAATACTCGTTAATCAACCACATATATTCTCAATTATATATAATCACAAAACACTCGTTATGTGATATGTAAAATCTTACCTCAAGTGGACACGAGATTCTCATCTTGATATTGGTTACTACACCTTATAATAATAGTTCTCTAACACATGTATTATCAACAATTAAACACATATACTCGTTACATCTAACATTTTAAGTAAATTACTTACATACCTCATAGCAACAAATCTTATCTTCTCATTAGCTGAAACTCGCATACTTCGGATCTCAACTCTTGAGTGTACTCGGCTACACTCACATGTCTCAACTCCTAGCTCATGCTCAACTTATGCTCATACTCTTTCTCATTATCTGTTGAAATTTCGCCTCATCCGGAATCTCATCTCATCATTAGCTGGAATCTCGCAATCAGCTGCAATCTCATCTCAATTAGTATCTCATCTCGCATTCAGTTGACATCTCATTATCAACTGAAGTTCTTGTCTCCTCGTTAGCTGATATCTCATATCGGCTAAAATCTCATCTCATCATCCACTATTGGTCCAACCAGCTCTGACCAATTCATCAAATCGTCCTCATCTGTCTCCATATCTATATTCACACACATAATATAACAAATAATAATTATAACAGAAAAGTTATACTCAATTAATACGCTCACATCTGTAGCAATATCTTTTCCAAGCATGTGATAGGGGGTCTTTCTCTTCTCGGTTTAAGTCTAGGACTCTACACTCAAAGACCTAGTTCACTTAAACCATGCTCTGATACCAACTTGTAACACCCGGTTTCTCATACAAAGTACACCCAAAATTTTTTTAAACAATAGCACATTAAATTGGGTATATTTGTACTCAAACCAAGGATCAAGATGTTATCAACATGAATAATTACACAAAAGGTCCTTACAATTTACCAGGCATTACAAATAATCTAATTCAACTAAAGGACATGCTCTAAACGTTTCCATCTCTCTCTTTATCACATGCCTTCCCCTATCACAGCTACAAATACCTGCAAAACAACACAACATTCAAGTGTAAGCTTATAAAGCTTAGTGAGAAATCTCAATCATACTCCACAATCTCTTTTAGTAAACTCTCTTCTCATTCTTCTTCTTGCTAGTCTCATTAGCAATATTCACTCTCTCTAAACTCTGAAACCTGCAAACATATTAGCTTTACAAACACCAGCTAATTAGTAGTAATATCAACTCAATAAATAAGTATCTCAACTGATACTACTCATAAACTCAATCCTACATACTCGTATGAACTCATTTCACTATTAATTATGCTCAATAATAACAGTTATCATGGTTGTAGCAATCAAACTCAAAGACTCTTTAAGTCACTCACTCTAGCATATGCTCTGATCTCATGCTCAAGTATAGCCTATAACTCGTCTTTTGTTATCCACAATTAACATAATCACTTTAATTCTAAGCTACCGCAATATCAATACAACACACAGATATATGTACAACATATGTATTAACTCAATCTCTATGATTGTCTCAGTCATTCAATATATTCATTCAAACCAAGTACTCGTATATAACAGTGAATTCTAAACCTTGTTTAACTCATACAACTTAGTTATCTCAACCAATTAACATGTACCATAATTCAATTTAGATATAGTCAAACTATACATAATGAATTATAACTACTCACCTAATATCGGCTTGGTACGTGGAACTCCCAATTTGCGCGTACCAGGCTTCTGTTCGCTAGACTTGGTTATATTACCATAGTCTAAATCAATTCTTCAACATCCACAATCATCTCAATATCATCTATCTCAAAGATATATCAATCAAAAGAGGAAAAAGGAGTGTAAACGGTAAATATCAACTCAATGTTTACCGAAACCCTCAAATTCCGCGGTTCTACTCATTCAACCGTAGAAACTCGACAATACTCTCACCAATAACTCTAAAGGCATCCACTATCAATCTACTATCAACATATATAACAATATATAACGAAATCACAAAATCAAAGTTAGGGTTTCAAAAACCCCAAACCGAAGAAATCACTCACCTCGACAAATTAGGAAGCAAGAACACGTTTACGGGTTTAGATCCACACTTCTACATGTTTCCCCACGAACCTCTAGGCTTGATTTCACTCAAAATCGCCATTTGGAGCTCTGAATATCGAAATGGGTCTATTTTTCCCGTAAAAATGCATTTTCTGCACTTATATAGTGCTGTCAGGCCTACACGACCCGTGTAGGGTCACACGCCCCGTGTCGGGTTGTTCTAGCTCTCGGACTCCTTTTGAACAATTCCTACACGACCTGTGTAGATGTGCACGACCCGTGTGGGTCTGAAAAGCTAACTGTTTGGTTCTTAAAGTGTTCTACACGACCCGTGTAACCATACACGCCCCGTGTAGCTCTGTTTTGGCATTTTTCAAAGTCCAAACTTCTCCCAATTGGGTTTTTAATCACCCAAACTCATACAACAACCAAACTAATCTTAATCACACCAAGATTAACTCAAAATCTCTATGATTTAAAAACACGGTATTACAAGAAGATCAAAGGTTGGTTTTCCTAATTCATCTTTAGAATTGAACTGTATCCTTTAGGTTTTTAGTTCTAATCTTCATAGAAGAAAACATAGATCAATATTAGGGTTGCATGTGAACCATAGGAATTTTTGTGTTCATTGTTTGCATAGAATCCCTTCAGTGGTATCAGAGCTTAGGCTGTTTTCTTGTGAATTGATTTGAAATGCTTAAGATCTGTTCTTGCCTTGAGGTATTTTGCGAAAATACCTCCTTGGGAGGCTTGAAAGTCGACGGCTTGGCTAGGGTTTCCTAACCCTAGCCGCCATGCCCTAACGGTCCCCTTAGATTGCTTGATTTGCTTGCCATTATTGTGTGTTGTTATTTTTGGTAATAAGATCAATTAAAATAACTTGAACCCTTCTTGTTTTGGCTTGTAATTTTCGAGAATCACAAGGACCATAACAGATAAATTAATTTGATTAATTTGGTAATATGTAACCTAGATTTAATTAGTTTAATTAATTGATTAATTAAAAGACCAATTAAATCAGTTTAAAGAATTAATTAAAATTTTCGAAAAATTAGTATAAAATTGCGAAAATTAAGATAAAATTAATTCTAAAATATTTTTGTAACGCCCCAATTTTCAATCAAAAATTTTCTTTAAAAATGTAAGTAAAAACATAGATAATCTTTATAACATGCTTAAGCGGTGTTCATCAAAACTATTATCAGAGTGTATACGTCCCATAATTATATAAATCTTATTTAATAATATAACTGCAAATCATAAATGTGCGATGCGCCGCCGTCACGCCGAGCTCGCCCCTTTTATCAACTGGAGTACCTGAAAATGTTTTAAAATCAACGGGTAAGCTTAAAGCTTAGTGAGTCCACAAGTTACCATACATGCCCACACATTAAACAACCCGTCCTCGAGAACGACCCGACCCTACCCGCCATACAACAGCTACGGGCGTCCATCATACAACAGGTATGGACACGGGAAGGTTCTACCCATCATACAATAGCTATAGGTTCCCGGTTATGGCCCAGCCCATCATACAACAGCTATGGGACAAGGCAGTAGTCCAACTCGCCATACAACAGCTACGAGGGGACACGCATCAGTACTGAGCCCAACAACAAATAACCACAGATATAGAGCAAATCATATAACTGTAAATAACACACAAGATGCCTAATATGCAACATCATATAGTAAGGTGAGGATACTCACCTGAATCACAACCGTCCGGATAATCGCTAATATCCCAAACTAGGCTCGTCCGATCACCTAAATCCCACATACACAACATATTAATCACTGACCGAACTCCTATAGACTGCCTAAAGGTCAGACCCAACATTTGCTAACAACCATGGGTCGGAAGTAAGCTTTTGGTCAAACAGTCGCTCGCCGCGGCGCGACGTCTCCCTTACGCGTCGCGGACTATCATTACACTTACGGGGTTTTACTCGAACCCGCGTCGCCGACATAGCCTATCCGCGTCGCGGATTCGCAATAGTCTGAAATCCTCTTTTTGCTCTTAACCAGAACAGTCATTGGTTAGGGTTCCACTCTACACCCCTCCTGGGATCAGAAACTACCTAAGGTAACTTTCTTATGGACATGCAAGTCCATGCATGTCCATGGTCCAAAACCCTAAGTATTACAAGCCATCTAAGATCACTATCCAAGGGATAACACTACATGACGGAATGAAATGAAATATCAGAAGGTAGATCCTTTTACCTTGCTTCTGGAAAACGGAGGAATGCACCCGATTGACTACAAGCCTTTTCCCACGTTGTATCTCTTCCTCCAAAACTTCAAGCCTCGGAACCAAAGAGCCTCTGCTGAAACTAGTCGACTCCACTCCAGAAAACATCCAAAAACACGAACCCTAGGGATGGGACCCTTTATATAAGCGTTTAAATCCGAATTAGGGTTTTTCACATTAGAGGCGCACCGCGTCGCGGGTTCTTTCGAACCGCGCCGCGCGTACAAATCCTACGCGATTCTAGATTCTTCCTAAAGCCGCGCTGCGGATTCTTCCGGGCCGCGACTCGGCGGAACGGGTCTTACAATTCTCCCCCACTTGAATGGATTTCGTCCCCGAAATCTGTGCCTGAAAACAACTTGGGGTAATACCTCCACATTTTCTTCCTCGGATTCCCAAGTCCATCCAGACCCCTTACGATGCTACCACTACACCTTAACTACCCCTATCGTCTTATTTCGTAAAGTCTTTATTTTCCCTTTCTTCGATAGCAACCGGTCACTCCACATAATTCAAGCGTTCGTCAATTTGGATACCCTCCAAGGGCACAATTGAACTTTCATCGGTAATACACTTCCTGAGTCGGGAAACGTGGAACGTGTCGTGAATCTGGCTAAGCTGCTCGGGCAGCTTCAATCGGTAGGCTTCCTTACCTACTTGTGAGATGATTCGATATGGTCCAACATACCTAGAGCTAGGATTTCCTCGATTCCTAATAACCCCCTCCCAAGGTGACACCTTAAGAAGAACAAAACTTCCAACCTGGAACTCGAGATCGGACCATCGTCTCGCAATTTCTCTCCCAATTGCACGCTACAGAATGCGTCGCATTGCACAGCCTCAACTAAGAAATCTAGAAGTTACTACAAGCCTGATTGAGCCATAGATTCTATCTACTACACTAACAACGATCCGGTATACACGGGGTCCAACTTTCCAGTACATCGGTACCTTAACGACAAAACTCCGACCGATAAACTCAGGTCCTATCACTGCATATTATCATGATTCTTCTTCCGGCTCAAATCAGTCTACAATCTCTTCCTGAACACATAGAAATCCTGACACCCTCTCTCGTACGACTTCTTGTACAATAGACCATTTCTCGTGTGCTAACCATTATCATAAAGGACTCTACCAACGTTACATAGGAAACTACAACTCCCATCAACTAAGAACGTAATCCCGAAGGAACTCCTACATTGATCTCTCCATACAGCCATCCTTCTAAGGATGATGCACAATACTGAAACAAAGTTGGATGTCGCAACTTTACGAACCTTCTCCTAAACTCCTAAGTGAGCTGCACCTCCTTACCTAATATCACCATCCAGAGCACCATATCGGGATACCTTCTCCTGAGCCTTAACATCATCCACCCTTCGTAGCCCAGCATACTATAACAGACTCAAAGCGAGCACTCCTGCTCCAACGGTCTACGACATCCTCAGTTTTATCAATACTCTGATGGGTTCCTTGGTACTTCCGCGATGAACCCATACAGGCATACCTCCAAATTCTACCTCAGAATTCCTCGGAGACCAAATCAGCTACCTATCTTTTGATGATTGGCCTTGACCTTTCCACCGATCAAACCTCTCTCCTCTTAACCATTCCCTACTTCCTTACCGGCCAGATCACCAGTAATCCTATCCAATATCATACACATCCGTGTTGCCCCTCGGGCAACGAAAAACTTGACACAAACTTCTTCGTTCATCACCGTACAAAAGCTCCGTCTATATCTAACATCCACGGCGATCATAATGGGTTAGCCATCCTTCGCTAACCCTACCCCACAACCTTCATTTACCTGAACTGTCTCACCTAAAGGCGTTTCCTTCCACGGTTTCCATCTAAATCCTTATCTTGAATCCAATCCGCCCAGTCTTCATGTCGCCCTGATCCGCCCTTGGTTTTCATTCTCACCAGCTAAAACAGCCATCAGCAAAACCAAGGTAGTCTTCACCTCAACTACTCCGGCAAATGCGATCATGGAAGGATCCATAATCATCTCTCATCCCACTGAAAAATCCTAAGGGTACTAATCCTCGGCACCCAGATAACCATTATCTCATCCTGCACAGAAATCATCTGCCCCATAACCCAATCTGACCAATCAGCCTGCTAAGACCGTATCTCGTACTCGAGGGAACACGACACAAAATTGCTACAATAAAGGACCAAACACTTCCGATCAGCACGAAATACTCACCAGAACACCGCATTGTGCCACCGCAACATAGTATTCTCCATTCGACAACACCCTACCTCTCACCGAGGCACAATGCAGCTCAACCTTGGACAAGGCACAGTACCTTGGTACTCACGTAAGATACTAATCCTCCACGACGTAAAAATCTCAATCGATCACTAACCAATAAGACCCAATGCTCCTGTCCAACGCTTATCCTTGTTCCTAGCATCCCTTATATTCTCCGAATAACATAACTTCCGCCATGTCTTGATCCCATCGTTACTTAATATGTTGCTTCCGCGTTGATCCTTCCCGATTGATACACAATATCACCAAGACATTTCTTTAAAACCTTGCTCCGACTCCTTCCTAACTTCGCCCGTTCTTCCTGCCTGGGAAGGCTTCTCGGCTAGCGATACTTTCATTCCTTGAAACTATTGACTAGCGCTCCTGAGATGAGCTGTCACATATGACACATTCCTTATTTCGAAGACGTTTGTCCTACATGCATAACTCTTGTTGAAGCCTGAAGTAGATTCCCGGTCTTTGAATAATTTCTCTGCGTCAATCCTTCTGAGTATCAGTCCATGCAAGTAGAACCCTTGTGTCCCAAGTCACCATAGCTTGCGTAATCTTGCAGTCGACCCAACAGGTCGCGCTGTCTCCTCAGTCCGGCGTCTCACCTTCCATGCTCTGCCCTTTTTATACTAAAACTCGACTCTCTCGCCCCCACTACTGTCCAGGTCCTGAGTTGAAACGAAATACAATCGTCCAACGTTCTCCATGCCTTAATGGAAATAATCAAAACTCCCATGGAAGTGACCACGCATCCCTAGCATGGCCAAGATCCTTGCCTCTTCGCAATGCATACAACCTCCAACCGCTTCCTTGAATTTACAGAATTCCCTTTACTCAAAGCTATTCCAAACACCTTTACCATAAGGTGAAAAGCTACTCGATACACCAATAACCACTTGCTAGCTCCAGCACGCAATGACACTCCCATCTTCCTCCTCCAAGCTACAACTTTCCCTTTTCGAGGCCTTAGCCCCTGCCGGCGAGCTCCCTGCCTTGTTAGATCGCGGGTATCCATCCCCACGCCGTCTCCCTCATTGCCATGAGACTTCCATCCTCAATGGTCGGTTATGTCACATTGGGAACCCTTCTTCCCTTTCCGCTTCAACCCTCTACTTGTGGCTATCTGTCCAAGGAGCCATCTTCTGTGGGTCTTTATCCCATAAGTCACACACTACTCGAATTTTTCGTCATACCTTGTACGTAGTCTCCAATTACTCTAACTTCAGCTGGGTAGCAGGAGTCAAGGTCCATCAGCTTCAGCAGCTGGACGGGCCCTTCCTGCTCTTCGAGTGACACAAGTCGACATAATGTCGGCACTTAAATCAAACTGGATTCTCGTCCATTCCCTAAATGAGTACTTGGAAATCCTCTGGAACCTACCTGCAGATTCCCAAGCCACGATTTCTATTTAGCTGCCAATTCCTTCTCCCTCTATCATCATATCCCAAGTCCAACGCTTGATAATTCGTAATGCAAGTACTCCCATATTCCAGTAGCTGAGCTATTTGCGCATTAAGCTTCGCTCCTTCTCTTAGAACAACAACTCTCCCCCACTTGGAATCTGTGCCAATACCTAGTGCTGATCGCGATCGATCAGCGCCTCGAACCTTTGTAACAAATCCAATCCTCATACCATGTCGTTAGTCCATTAAACAGGAATAAGGTCTATCGGGATTCACATCCATAGACCTTCGAAACATTGACATGCAAAACCCAGATGCATCGGCTAGCAACCCGGATGCATCGCCTAACCCATTGCTGCCAATCATAACCCTCGTTGATACCTCAACGACGATCAATTTCTGCACCTATGATCCATCCCGATCCATCTCCAATTGGTTACACCCGAAACTACTCCCAATCCACTCTTCATTACCGAACATCGCCACGATGAAGACGTGTACTTTCCTTTCGCAACTAATTCATAATGTGAATCATACCTGATTCTCTACCCTACTCGGTTCCTTAGAATTTTGGGTAACTCTTCCTGACTCAAGTATGAATCCTGTGCTTTCGGTAGTACGGGCCCTGTACTACCTTCCACACCTATTCGTACCTTTTCCAGAATTTGTCCCCCAATACTCTAATTCACCACTCACTCATCTATTTGACATTGGTATTCATACTGTCTCGCACCCAAGTGCCTAACACTTATCCTAGGCTACCTAGGATCTCACACCCCACCCGTGCCTAAAAGAACTTCTGCTAACACAATCGAGTCGCCTCACAGACACACAGTCGTACACAATCGAGAATAAGATAGACATTAAAATAAATGATCCTACCCCAAAGTCACAACCAAACAAGGAACAGCCAGTAAGGCTAGACCAAGAATTCTTAGTCTATCTTATCCTAATTGTATATAACGCAATAGCATTCACTAAGCAACCTAATAGTGTTAGCATAGATTCTAAAGCAGCACTGACACGCGCAGCGGTCGTCGTGCGGTCAAAAATAAAAGAAAACCTAACACACACACTAGTATAGCGGTAGTCAGGGTCGATCCGCAGGAGCTTCTTGGCTAGACTAGATAAGAGATTACCAACTAATAGTGTCACAGCTATAATCGGAGGATCTGGTTTCTATTTTCCTAATCACTAGCAAATGAGACAATGATCAAACACTCAAGCCGAGCTAAGCTATGTCCAAATGACCTAGTCACTTTCTGAAATCAAAAGTTCATCTCTGAATCAGAAGCAATCAAAGGCATCCAAACTAGCCAAACCAAGCAAAGCATAAACTAACCACTAGTTAAAGTCCTACTGAACAGTTACTAGCCAAGGTTTAATGCTTACCAAATAACCTAATTAGCTACTGATTTCAGCTAAGGAAAACAGTTCTAACAAGATCTAAAATAGTATCCAAAACACAATCAATCAAACAAACCAAACATAAACATCCAAAACACCGAAAAGCTAAGATTAAATGTAACCAAATGCTTTTCATTCACTAAATCCGAATTCCAATCACAAAACAATAACCAAATGTTTCTAAAACAGAAACCTAAGTGCTCAAAATCAGTGGTTGTCACTCCCAAAGACTTTAGCTACAAAATTACTTACTACTAAAAGGAAATTAAATCCAAAAACATAAAATACCAATTGTGAGCTTGCTGAAATGAAATCCTGGAGTCAAAGAGCTTCAAGGTCGATTTTACACCCGGTCTTTGCTTGGGTTTTCGGCTGGAAATGCATCTATTTATACTTGCAAATTTCCCGCAACCGCGCCGCGCAGAAGTGAAATCTGCGGCACGCGTACTTATCTTTTCCCGTTTCTTCGGCATTTGAATGTGTTCCACCGCCTTAAGCCCGCGTCGCGCATGGTTGATTCCCGCGGCGCGCGTACGAGTTCTCTTGATTTTTCATTCCTTCCCAACTTCTTCCTTTTGCACGCTTTTAGTCCCTGTTTCTATTCTTTTTCTCCAAACAAGTCCTGGCACGAAAAGTGAGAATACCCAGACATATTTGATATAATTTTATCAAGAACAGGGCTCAACAACGCCTAAAATACTTGATATCACTAGGCGTTGTCAAACACCCCACACTTGTGCCTTGCTTGTCCCCAAGCAAGAGAGTTTTTAACAAATTATAATAAAGAATCAAACAATTTTTGACTGTGTTTAGTTTCAAAGTTTATTGCTCTTTTGAGTTAGAGTGGAATAGTTCGCGAAAACATAATTGAGTTGTTCTTTGGAATTCATGGCTTTCTAGAGAACCCTTGATTACAAACTTTCTGTCCACAATGAAGTGTACTTACTCATTCAGATTCTAAAGGCCATTAAGGAATTGTCCATGACTTTCGATGTTGTCAGTGTAGGGAGCTTTCGGAAATACCATCCCAGACCAGACGATCTTAGGTGGTAAGGTGCATAAGGCCCACCCATTTTAGACCTACCGACTCGAACAACAAAGGCCACAAATTGACTTTTCCTTCCTAAATTCCAATCCTAAAACAGCTCAATCTTCTAAACTCATAAAACTCAACTTATTTGACTAACTAATAGCATGTTCACAAATAAATAGTATTTCTTGAAAAATACTAATGCTATCACAATCACAAATCATTCATTTCAAAATTGCAATTTATTAAAAATTTTGAAAAATATTGCAAAAAATTGAAAAATCAATCATTTCTGCAAAAATTTAAAAATATTCTCTTTCGACCGTCCACACCCCACACTTAAAACCGTACAACGTCCCCGTTGTACAAAAATTATTTCAAAACAAGGGAGAAAGAGTTACCCCTTTTTTGACGATAGACTGCTTGGTGCTCAATATCACATGTATAATTGCGTACAAATGGATCCCTGATTTCGTATTCTGGAGTTGTAGCGCTACAGTGAACACGCCGGTGGTCGAGACAAGTGGAGGGGGCACGGTGACCCCACACTTGTCTGAGACAACTCCTTCTCAAATTGGTATAACATGCATAACTTAACAAACATATTAAAAACACACATGATAAAGAAAGCATGAACAAAAATATACAGATAGAAGTGTC
Organism: Cichorium intybus; assembly: GCA_023525715.1. Taxonomy (NCBI): domain Eukaryota; kingdom Viridiplantae; phylum Streptophyta; class Magnoliopsida; order Asterales; family Asteraceae; genus Cichorium; species Cichorium intybus. The sequence continues at coordinate 114,617,836 of CM042009.1, read as the reverse complement.
ATAAGTTTATACATATATCCCAAAAATATAAAAAGAAAAGAAAAAGAAAAGTAAGAAAAAGTACATCAATCACCACCAGACTGCCTGGCGGATCCGGCCTCATGATCATGGGTCCTGGCTGGGAATGGTCGGGGGCGTCGGCCCTGCTGAGTGGCCAACTCCAAAAGTACCTCCCCGATCCACTCGAGCTGGTCCTCCATCCTCGCAACCCGGGCCTCCAACCGATGGATGGTCGCTGAGTCCTCCTGTGGCTGTGTCGGGGCTGCGGGCTCCGGCACTGGCTCTGGCCTCCTACGTCTCCTGCCAGGCTGGGCATACGCGGGCTGAGGTGCCTGAGGAGGCTCGGTTGGGGCCCGGATGTACTGCCCCGGGTGCTGCAGCTCAATGAGCCGCATCCTCTCCAAAGTGCGTGCTGTAGTGTGCGATGGAGGCAGAGCGGTCAAGGAAGCTGCCACGGGGGCAGTAAGAATACCATAGGAACGGGCCAGACGGGTAATAAAATACCCCCTGGCTAGTGGGCTGCTGGAGGAGGCGCCGGTAGAATGGGTGGAGAGAGCAACCGCAAGGGCAAAGGGGAGATGGAGGAATCGGGACGAGTCAAGGAGAGCCCATAGGAATGTCATGTCATCCCCAGACACCTTCTCGCCTCCCTCCCGCTGCATGATGGAGGTGGAGACGATCCGATGCATGAGACGGTGAAGTGGATCGCATAGGTGGCTCTCCCTCGAGGTTCCTGCCTCGTACCTGACGTTGAACAATGGTGTCCAAATCTCCATGTTGGGAGCCCTGTCCGGCTCCCCCTGAATGCAGGACCCGAAGAACCGGGTGAAATAGCGGTTCTGTAAATCTGCTGGAGTGTATAGGCCTGTGCGCCTCCCAAACTCTCAGAGGTTGCACTCCCTGTGCTCACCTCCCAAACGAAAGCGTACGAGCCTGGATCGTGGATCCGATGCCCTGGGAGCGAAATGGATCGTAGACAGGAACTCCAGGAGAAGCTCCGTATAGACCACGTCCTCGTCAGTGGCCATAATCCTGTCCCATCCACGGCACGTGAATGATGCCTCCTCATGGGTCCAGGTGCGATGTAAGAACGGCTCGATCGCACCCCATAATCCTGCGTCTCTCAGAATATCTCTATCTATGACTGTCGCCTCTAGCACCCGGCGACTCCTCAATGCGTCCCTCCATGAGGTATACTCTGTCGAACTGGCAAGCTCCGCGGGGAACTGGAGGAAAGCATGCTCCAATCTGAACATCATCTGCAAAAAGAAAATATAGCCACAAAACAAAAATTTTGAAAAATCAGTCCTCATCTTCCCTGCCGCACCGCGGCGCGGCCCAAGATCAAGGGCGCGGCGCGGCGTGCGGCTGTTTCCAAACCCCGATCCTATTTCTCAATTTAGCAGGCCCAAGATCAAGGGCGCGGCGCGGCGTGCGGCTGTTTCCAAACCCCGATCCTATTTCTCAATTTAACCTGCTAGAACTCAATATAGTCACACCACAAGGTAGCCTAGTTGCCGACTAGCTCATCTAGGGTCTCCATTTGGCAAAACAAACACCCTATAAGCTAGCATTAGTGATTCTAAGTTTTGAACTATATTGGGCAAATCACTAAAATTAACTACCTAATCGCTAGTTTTAACGAGTAATAGATAGTTAGAATGGTGTACCTTAGCAGTGGGAACAAAAAGAGCAAGAAAAATTGCAAGAAAATTTCGATAACCAGAGCTCCGAGTCGCGTGTGGGTCGTGTGAGCCGCGGCTTACCTTATAAAGGAGAAAACCTACTGATCGTTTACCGCGTCGCGGGTTTTCACTTTGCGCGTCGCGCGTGTCACCAAATCAACCCCTGCGCATCGAATTGGTTTACGATCCCGCGTCGCGTAATTCAAATACCCGCGGCGCGGACTTCAAAAATTTCAAAAACTTCTCAAGTGACCCCACACTTATTTCAAACCACTAGTACCTGCAAAAAGATTGATGTATTTTTGTATTTTATTTTAAGAAATATATCCTAACTTATGACACGATGGGTTGCCTCCCAACAAGCGCTAAGTTTAACGTCTTCAGCCAGACGTGGTACTCCTACTACAGCTACGGTGGATCGTACACCATTTGTTTCTGCTGCATTTCTACTCCCACCGTCCTTTCGCTGACCCACTGCCCCTCAAACTTTCCTGGGTCAAATGGCTTGTTGGTTCTCCTGTTGCTGCCCAATTGCTGCTTTCTGATTAACTCCCGTGAATGCTTGGAGGTAGCTTTGAACCTCCAAGCTCGGTCTTTCCTTTTATATCACTTCAAAATCACTGGCTTGACATGAAGCGCGCCCAGTGCCGCTCCCAGTAGTTGTTTTATAGATCTCATTTTGCCAGTGTCCCACATATTATCTTCAGGTTGCAATTTTGGCTTGCAATGCCAGTAGAGATTTTCCAATCGAGTGGGATCGGAAGGCCACATATCAGGATGCTTCCATATGTCATCATCGATGGTATTGATCACATCTAATTTTCCATTCATGAATGGATCATGAGTGGTGATAAAATCATGTTTATTGTTTTCAAATATCAATTCATCAGCATCAACTTCTTGATCATCGTCCAACAGGTGGATCGGGACCAAGAGTGAGTGACTGGTTTGATCTGATGGTGGTACAAAGTCACCCATCACCAGATCCTTGCTTTCAAATTTCTCAAAATTTTCAAAAATCATAGGTTCGGGGGTAGTATTGTCATCTACACCCCCTTCCCCAAAAACATTGGCAATTTCAACAATTTCAGGACTTATTGGGCTGGGATCTGTACTGTCACTTACAGCCCCCTCCACAATATCCTCATCAACCAAATTGTCTGGTGATGGTATGGATTCACTCATCACCAGCTCGATATTATCAATATTTTCAAAAACGTCAAAAACATCAAAAGCTGTTGAGTTAGAGGTAGCATTGTCACCTACAACCTCTTGCTCAACAACATTCTCGACCATCTCAACGGTCTCTTGATTTTCCCACGGTGTATGCCCTTCCATCACATATTCAGGTGATGCAAGCTCACACACATTATCATTGGTATGAAAGTCTCTCGCCTCCGGTTCTGGCGAAGGTGGTGAACATTTCCAACTTTCCTCTAACCTATCTAAAGAATCTTGCACTTTTTCAAGAGCTTCAGCCTGGTCCTTCTGCTCATGGTAGTTGTTATACATGAATACCCAAAGTTGGGCCCAAGTGACAGAATTCTCAGGCTGAGATGACTCCTCGGTCCGCCATCCATTGTCATCAAATGATCCATTATAACAATCATCCTCGTAATAGGTGTCGGCCGGATTTTCATAATCTTCATAATACTGATCCGGGTACATGTAATCACCCATTATAAGGATGTACACATACCAAAAATCAGCAAACTAAAATCAAACATAAAAAATAAGAAAATAATCCTACAAATCACCTAATCTAAGCGCACAGCTCCCCGGCAACGGCGCCAAAATTTGACACGCGCAGCGGTCGTCGTGCGGTCAAAAATAAGAGAAAACCTAACACACACACTAGTATAGCGATAGTCAGGGTCGATCCACAGGAGCTTCGTGGTTAGACTAGATGAGAGATTACCAACTAATAGTGTCACAGCTATAGTCGGAGGATCTGGTTTCTATTTTCCTAATCACTAGCAAATGAGACAATGATCAAACACTCAAGCCGAGCTAAGCTATGTCCAAATGACCTAGTCACTTTCTGAAATCAAAAGTTCATCTCTGAATCAGAAGCAATCAAAGGCGTCCAAACTAGCCAAACCAAGCAAAGCATAAACTAACCACTAGTTAAAGTCCTACTGAACAGTTACTAGCCAAGGTTTAATGCTTACCAAATAACCTAATTAGCTATTGATTTTAGCTAAGGAAAACAGTTCTAACAAGATCCAAAACAATATCCAAAACACAATCAATCAAACAAACCAAACATAAACATCCAAAACACCGAAAAGCTAAGATTAAATGTAACCAAATGCTTTTCATTCACTAAATCCGAATTCCAATCACAAAACAATAACCAAATGTTTCTAAAACAGAAACCTAAGTGCTCAAAATCAGTGGTTGTCACTCCCAAAGACTTTAGCTACAAAATTACTTACTACTAAAAGGAAATTAAATCCAAAAACATAAAATACCAATTGTGAGCTTGCTGAAATGAAATCCTAGAGTCAAAAAGCTTCAAGGTCGATTTTACACCAGGTCTTTGCTTGGGTTTTCGGCTGGAAATGCATCTATTTATACTTGCAAATTTCCCGCAACCGCGCCGCGCAAAAGTGAAATCCGCGGTGCGCGTACTTATCTTTTCCCGTTTCTTCGGCATTTGAATGTGTTCCACCGCCTTAAGCCCGCGTCGCGAATGGTTGATTCCCGCGGCGCGCGTACGAGTTCTCTTGATTTTTCATTCCTTCCCAACTTCTTCCTTTTGCACCCTTTTAGTCCCTGTTTCTATTCTTTTTCTCCAAACAAGTCCTGGCACGAAAAGTGAGAATACCCAACATATTTGATATAATTTTATCAAGAACAGGGCTCAACAATGCCTAAAATACTTGATATCACTAGGCGTTGTCAAGCACAAATAACAAACAACAGGCAGAAGACATCCTAATCCAAGCATTTCTAGCATGCATTTCCTAACTAAATTCCACGCCTATTTTCTGGCATACATATATCATCACATAACACAAACTTGGCATGGGTAATTGGGAATCACAAAAACTTACTTGAGCTCGGTTGACGGTTCGCATCGCATCTCATTCTTTTCGAAACTCATTATCTGTTAAAAATCATAAGTCAGGTGTGCATACCATGTTTAAAACCCCCAAGCAACAATCAAACAAGAACATGTAAGGGAATCTTCCACATGTTATTCAACCCAACTATTTAAAACTTTTATAAAAAAATACATTATTTCTTTAACTAAAACCTCTCAGTCCTAAGTTTGAGTTTGGATTCCCAATACAGTTCATCCAAATCCCTCAAACCTGGCTCTGATACCAATTTGTAACGCCCCAATTTTCAATAAAAATTTTCTTTAAAAATGTAAGTAAAAACATAGATAATCTTTATAACATGCTTAAGCGGTGTTCATCAAAACTATTATCAGAGTGTATACGTCCCATAATTATATAAATCTTATTTAATAATATAACTGCAAATCATAAATGTGCGATGCGCCGCCGTCACGCCGAGCTCGCCCCTTTTATAAACTGGAGTACCTGAAAATGTTTTAAAATCAACGGGTAAGCTTAAAGCTTAGTGAGTCCACAAGTTACCATACATGCCCACACATTAAACAACCCGTCCACGAGAACGACCCGACCCTACCCGCCATACAACAGCTACGGGCGTCCATCATACAACAGCTATGGACACGGGAAGGTTCTACCCATCATACAACAGCTATGGGTTCCCGGTTATGGCCCAGCCCATCATACAACAACTATGGGACAAGGCAATAGTCCAACTCGTCATACAACAGTTACGAGGGGACACGCATCAGTACTGAGCCCAACAACAAATAACCACAGATATAGAGCAAATCATATAACTGTAAATAACACACAAGATGCCTAATATGCAACATCATATAGTAAGGTGAGGATACTCACCTGAATCACAACCGTCCGGATAATCGCTAATATCCCAAACTAGGCTCGTCCGATCACCTAAATCCCACATACACAACATATTAATCACTGACCGAACTCCTATAGACTGCCTAAAGGTCAGACCCAACATTTGCTAACAACCATGAGTCGGAAGTAAGCTTTTGGTCAAACAGTCGCTCGCCGCGGCGCGACCTCTCCCTTACGCGTCGCGGACTATCATTACACTTACGGGGTTTTACTCGAACCCGCGTCGCCGACATAGCCTGTCCACGTCGCGGACTCGCAATAGTCCGAAATCCTCTTTTTGTTCTTAACCAGAACAGTCATTGGTTAGGGTTCCACTCTACACCCCTCCTGGGATCAGAAACTACCTAAGGTCACTTTCTTATGGACATGCAAGTCCATGCATGTCCATGGTCCAAAACCCTAAGTATTACAAGCCATCTAAGATCACTATCGAAGGGATAACACTACATGACAGAATGAAATGAAATATCAGAAGGTAGATCCTTTTACCTTGCTTCTGGAAAACGGAGGAATGCACCCGATTGACTACAAGCCTTTTCCCACGTTGTATCTCTTCCTCCAAAACTTCAAGCCTCGGAACCAAAGAGCCTCTGCTGAAACTAGTCGACTCCACTCCAGAAAACTTCCAAAAACACGAACCCTAGGGATGGGACCCTTTATATAGGCGTTTAAATCCGAATTAGGGTTTTTCACATTAGAGGCACACCGCGTCGCGGGTTCTTTCGAACCGCGCCGCGCGTACAAATCCTACGCGATTCTAGATTCTTCCTAAAGTCGCGCCGCGGATTCTTCCGGGCCGCGACTCGGCGGAACGGGTCTTACAATTTTAATAAGATTAAAATATATCTTATATGTATTTATGATTAAAAGTTAATTTAATATATATAAGAAAATTTGTTAGTCTACCGTTAGTAGGCCTCATTCACAAAATTGTCCTCTAAAGAGGGTATAAGGTGACTGACTATAACATGTTAGTCTAATGGGTATCTACTCTTACCCACCGCTCTCCTAGTCAGTCAAGTGTCGTTAGCCGAACGGGTATGATAGAACCGCTAAAGCCTCTTAAAATTATAATGCTATAATTGAAAGTACTAGAACCTTAAAACAAACCCCAATCTAGTTACTTTAGGTTAAAAATGTGAATTGGTGCTAATCCATGAAATTGCACATTGCACTTTGTGGAATGTTGGTGGAGCGTGTGTGGTTTACCGGCATGCCAACTGGGGTCCGCAATGAGTCGCGATGGGTTTCTTGATTTTGTCATAATTAACGGAGCGTGTGTGGTTTACCGGCACGTTAATTAGAGATGACAATTGACTTCAAGAGTACCAAGCAATTTGCATGGTTATTCACACCCGGTTTGTGATCCTCGGTATCCCAGTCACAAACAGCGGGGCATTCCCGAGATTAAAACATGTTATCGAACCGTTCGGTAAATCTCAAAGAAACTAGGAATTCCATTATAATATGATTATGTTTCCATGGTGGAATTGGCTGAATCGTCATTCGCCTACCTTATAAAATTTACAATATTGATTACGGCATCCCTTTTCGGTATTGTAGATTGTTATTTTAGGATCCTAGCCTTATATTTGTTCTTGGGTGAATATAAGGGTTATTATTATTATTATATCTAATTAAAACTACCTTCTTCTTGTTCAGATGTCTTCTGACCAATCCGTTCCCCACTCAAATCCTGGTAATGTCACCTCGATTCTGTCATTATGCTTAAAAGTGACGTTGGACGACACTAACTATAATGACTGGATCCGCAACATCAAAATGGCTCTAAGGTTTGAACATAAAGAGTATGTTCTGGAAACCGAGCTTGTTGATGTGGACACTGAAACCGCTACTCCCGAGGAAATCGCTGCATACACTAAACACTCTGATGATGCAACCAAAGTGGCTTGCATCATGATCGCTACTATGAACCCTGAACTGCAGCGTATCTATGAGGACTATTGGCCTTACGAGATGCACAAAGAGCTTGCGAAAAGGTTCCGCAAGCAAGAGCGCATCGAAAGGCGTGAGGTTGTAAAAGCTTTCACTAACAGCAAGCCCAAGGACGGCGAGTCCATCTGTACACATCTGTAGAGGATACCTGGTTATGTGGAAAGGCTTAGGAAGCTGGAAATTCCTGTCCATGAGGATTTAGCAGTTGACATAGTGCTAAACTCCTTGCCCAGTTCTTATGACCAGTTCACACTGGCGTATCATTTGAACAACAACCAGGCAAACCTAGCTGAGTTACACCGCATGCTTCGTATGGCTGAGGACGGGATGAAGGGAAAGGTTGTGCTCCCTATCAACCCGCCTGTCTTGGCTATTGGCTCTGGAAAAGGAAAGAAACGGAAAGGCCCTCCTAAGCAGAACTGGAGGGAAAATACTCACGTCGGGTCATCTAGCGGTGCCCCGAAAGGTAAGTCTTCCGGAATTCCACATGTTCGGAACCCCAAAGAGGCCGACTGCTTTTACTGCAAGCAAAAGGGTCATTGGAAGAGGAGCTGCCCAACGTATCTGCAGGACGTCAAGGACGGTAAAGTGAAACCGTCATAGGCAGGTACGTATTCTATATCTAATAACTCATCTTTTTCCCGTTCATGGGTCCTTGATACAGGATGTGGTTTTCATATCTGTTCTGATTTGCAGGGCCTAGAGGAATGTAGGGAGCTAGAGCATGGGGAATAGGCGAACGTCACCTGTTACCAAGATCGGTGTTTATGGACTGATGCTGAGTAGTGGAGTTACATTAGAACTACATAATTGTTGCTATGCGCCTGATATGGCGAAGAACATAATTTCATTTCATGCATTGTTTAAACAAGGCTTTTATTACGAATTTAATAAATTGAATGGTTCAATTTCAGTTTTCAAAAATAATGTTTTCATATTTAATACTATGCCTTGTGATGGAGTGTATGACTCTATTATGTGTGTTGATAATTATGGTAAAAATGTATTAGCTATTGATGCTTCAAGCGGTATAGAAAAGGCATGTCTGTGGCATTGTCGCCTTGGCCATATAAACAAGAAACGCATTGCCCAACTCCAAAAGGATGGAGTGTTGGAATCATTCGACCTCGGGTCGGATGATGTATGCGAATCTTGCTTACTTGGCAAGATGACAAAATCACCATTCAAAGGTTCCTTTGAAATAGGTGAAGGTCTGTTGGATATCATACACACAGATGTGTGTGGTCCCTTCAGAACAACCACTAAAGATGGCACGCGGTTCTATGTGACCTTTACCGACGATTTTAGTAGATATGGGTATGTCTACTTAATCAAGAATAAGTCGGATACCTTTGAAAAGTTCAAAGAGTTTAAGAATGAAGCGGAAAATCAATTGCACAGAAAGATAAAGATGCTTAGATCCGACAGAGGCAGTGAGTATCTTAGTATCGAGTTTCTCGATTACCTCAAGGAATGTGGAATTGTTTCACAGTTGTCGCCTCCAAGAACACCTTAGCTGAATGGTGTTTCTGAGAGGCGAAACCGAACCTTGTTGGACATGGTTCGTTCCATGATGAGTCGAGCCTCACTTCCAATCCATTTCTAGGGGTATGCCTTAGAGACTGCCGCCCATATCCTAAATCTTGTCCCAACCAAGAAGGTTGCGAAAACACCGCACGAGATGTGGACGGGGAAAGTTCCCTCGTTGGCACACATCAAAGTCTGGGGCTGTGAAGCATTCGTGAGACGAGATACTTCAGATAAGCTTGTAGAAAGAAGTGAGAGGTGTTACTTCATCGGGTACCCGAAACAGTCTTTTGGATACTTGTTCTACAGAACGAGCGAGGACGTGGTCTTTGTAGCAAGACGGGGGTTCTTTCGAGAGAGAGAACTCATATCCAAAGAGGACAGTGGGGGTACGATCGATCTCGAAGAAATTCAGGATACGACCGATGAAACAACCTTGAAAGAAACTAGCAACCAACATGAGGAAGAAGTTCCTGTTGGACCTACCGACATTTCGTTGCCCCTTAGGCGTTCACGTAGAGTTACCATGCCGCCCGAGTTCTATGGTTTCCATATTACTTCGGACGGAGACACGTTAGTCAGTGATCGTACATTGACTAATTTGGATGAGCCAGCTAACTACCGTGAAGCAGTGGCAAGCCCCAAGTCTGCAAAATGGAAAGAGGCAATGGACAGCGAGATAAAGTCCATGTATGACAATCAAGTTTGGAACTTGGTTGACAATGTACCGGGTCTAAAGACAGTCGGATGCAAGTGGATCTTCAATAAGAAGACCGACATGGATGGAAAGGTGCATACTTATAAAGCTCGGCTGGTTGCGAAGGGATTCACTCAAACCCCGGGGGGTTGACTATGATGAAACCTTCTCACCAGTAGCCAAGATTCAGTCAATCAGGATAATGCTTGCTATAGATGCGTTTCATGATTATGAAATCTGGCAGATGGATGTCAAAACCGCTTTCCTTAATGGGAAACTGACTGAGGATGTTTACATGAGTCAGCCAGAAGGTTTTGTAGACACTAAGCACCCTGATAAAGTATGTAAGCTTGAAAGATCAATCTACAGGTTGAAACAAGCATCTCGCAGCTGGAATCTTTGCTTCCATGACAAAGTCAAAGAGTTTGGTTTCTCTAGGAGTGAAGATGAGTCCTGTGTATATGTCAAGGCTAGTGGGAGTATAGTGACTTTCCTGGTGCTGTATGTTGATGACATACTGCTCATGGGAAACGACATTCCGACCTTGAAAAATGTTAAGGCTTGGCTCGGGAAGTGTTTCGCCATGAAAGACCTAGGGGAAGCTGCTTATATTCTCGGGATAAGAATACTTAGAGATAGAAAGAGAAAATTTATAGGCCTAAGCCAGTGTACATATTTGGAAAAGGTGTTAAAGAGATTTAACGTGGAAATTCAAAAAAGGGAGAGTTACCAATCCAAAGTAATGCTAAATTGAGTAAGACTCAAAGTCCGAGTACCGATGAGGAAATAGCTGAAATGAGTCGAGTGCCTTATGCTTCGGCAGTAAGGTCGATCATGTATGCTATGACATGTACTCGTCCCGACGTATCCTATGTACTGAGCATGGTTAGTCGGTTCCAGGGTAATCCTGGAAAAGCACATTGGATTGCGGTCAAGAACATACTCAAGTATCTGCGAAGGACAAAGAATATGGTATTAGTCCTTGGTGGCAGTGATGAGTTAAAAGTGAGTGGATATACAGATGCCAGCTTCCAGATAGATAGGGACAGTGGACGGTCCCAGTCGGGCTGGGTATTTCTTTTGAACGGTGGAGCGGTCACTTGGAAAAGTTCCAAGCAGGAAGCGGTGGCTGATTCAACGGGCGAATCAGAGTATATCGCAGCAAGTGAAGCGTCTAAGGAAGCGGCTTGGCTAAAGAACTTCATCGGGGACCTTGGAGTTGTCCCGAGCATTCAGGAGCCGGTGGAACTTTTCTGTGATAATGAAGGAGCGGTCGCCTTGACAAAGGAACCGCGAGACCATGGAAAGTCTACGCATATCGAAAGAAAGTACCACTACATTCGACATCAAGTAGAAGAAGGGCACTTACTGGTTAAGCGGGTATCATCAGAAGACAATCCTACAGATCCTTTGACTAAGGCTCTGAATAGGATCAGGCACAATCAGCATGCTCGGAGCATTGGATTGAAGGATGATATTAGTTTTAGTAATTAGATAGATTAGAAACTTGTAACAGTATAAATGTAATTGACTCGGTGATTTTATAATTGAGATTTATAAATGAGTATTGTTACTGCCTTTGTCAATTGTTTATTTTTGTGTTTCTATATTTGCATGTTTAACTTCCTTAATAATTAGATTATTTAAAACTCCACAGTGGATCATACTGTTAGGAAGTAAGTATGAACTAAGACTATCATGAATTGGTTGCAGACTGTCTAAAGAGTTAGACATTGCAGTAAGACTGCTGCAACGTTCGTGAGTACTTAGAAAATAGAGATTTGAGTATTGGATAAACCCGCGCTTAACAGATTGCTTCATGGATTATATCACGAGCAATGTTAAGACGATAATATCCGGTGATCTTTAAGTGGAGAGATATGATCTGTTATTTGCGATACAAGTGCTTATTGACAATGCGAATACGCGCCAGTAACTCGGTGTTATAAAACGCATTGTTGTATGTATTTGGACCCGTAAAAGATATGGACATATAAGTCGAAACTTATCCGTCCCCTGACCCGATGGGAAACAGATATCTATAGGCCTCTCGATGATTTTGAAGTTGACTGAAAGTGTTGGCCAACCGGGACTAAATTGATGTGTTCAATTAGTAGTCTCTAAAGTCATATGCAAATCAGAAATCGAGAAACAAAGTGTCAGACCAAGATTGATGTTAGTCCATGTCTTGAGCCTGAAAATATCCTGTTGGACGGAGGATCATCAGATCATTTATCTTTGGATAGAACTGACTGGGTCAGAGTTCAGACAATTAAAGTCATAGACTTATCCAAGTGGGAGAATGTTGGATTAGGTGTCTAAGCCATGACTTATAATTGTATTTATCTTATGAATAAAAGCAAAGCCCATTTGGGTTGCCCTCATGGATGGAGGATAGATGTATAGTTCAGTAGAGAGAATAGTTGATTTATTAATTGTATAATAAATCAATAGAAAATATATATAAGGTTTATTAATATATTTAAGTGTTGATAAATTAATTAGAAACTATAAATATTAATTAAGATTTAATCTAGAATTAATTAGATTTTATTTAGAGATTAAATTAATTAATTAAAAGGTGCAGGGACTGGTTTGGCATTTATTCAATAGTTGAATAACTGGCCAGGTAAAAACCTCGGGCAAAGTTGGCGCCACCCTGGAGGCTCCTCCAGGGTTTTGGCGAAACCCTATTCGGGTTTTGGGGAGTCTGGTCCAAGTGGCCAAAAGCCTTGTCCACTTGGAGGCTTTCTAGGGTTTCAGGTGTAACCCTAGGAGGCTATATAAGGAACCCCCTGGATGCCCTAAATCCCACACCTCCTTCTCTCTGGAATTACTCTGCTGGACTGATTCTTCCATCACTTGGATGTGACTTGCATTTGAGGCAGGATTCTTTTGCTGCTGCTTGAAGGATCAGAAGATCAAAGGTTGGTTTTCCTAATTCATATTTTGAATTGAACTGTATCCTTTAGGTTTTTAGTTCTAATCTTCATAGAAGAAAACATAGATCAATATTAGGGTTACATGTGAACCATAGGAATTTTTGTGTTCATTTTTTGCATAGAATCCCTTCAAGAGTTGCAGACTAGATCAATGATCACCATCAAATCAAAATCCTCTGACAAGATCACCTTGAGAAGTTAAAAAGGTGATTTGTCACATCAACTATTTATTCCAGGAGAAATGAATCGCCCAAAACGGAAGTCTCGAGATTGCTGCAGGAGTATATAAAAGGAAACAAGAGATCAGAGAATCAAAATACACAAAACAAAGAAAACCCTATATAAAAAAATACACTCAAGATCAGAAGATGGCTGAGAGTCCTTTCAAACGTTGGGATAAGGTGGAGGTAAAAATGCTGGATGAAGGGGAGTTTCAAGGTGGAACATATGGAGGAGTGATTGTTGGTATCTGGTTACATCGGTATGAGGTTAAGTTGACGACATTGACTGATGGTGCAACAGGGAGACCGATGAGGGTTTCTTGTAGATAGGGAGCACTTCAGCCAGTGCCACCAACGGTGATAGTGGAGTATAAGCCATTTGATATGGTGGAAGTTTGGTATAGAAGAGGGTGGTGGCCGGCGATTGTCTTGAGAGTGACAGATCAACAGCAGTGTTTGGTGAAGATCTCAGAAGATGTTCAGTTGTTTGTAGATGAGAGTGAACTTAGGATCCATCAGCTGTACACAATGGGAAATCCATCGTTATGGCAGTATTTCAAACGTTAGTAGTAGTTAGTAAGAAAATGAAGAAATGTAAGCTGAAAACTTTTAATGAAAAGAACTAAAGCTTCTGTTTAAAAAATACTAACAACGTAATAAACTGAAATTACAATTTACTGAGAGATCATTCCCAATTCACCAATAAAAAACAGCATCTTTTTCTCATCGAGAGGCTTAGTGAAGATATCTGCCAGTTGTTGCTCAGTAGGAATGTAAAGAAGCTCGATCTTCTCTTTCTGAATGATGTCCCTGATAAAATGATGTCGTACATCAATGTGTTTCGTTTTGGAGTGTTGAACTGGATTCTGTGAAATTAGGATAGCACTTGTGTTATCACAACAGATGGGAGTCTTTGACAGAGTGAATCCATAATCCATCAGTTGATTTTGAATCCACAATAATTGAGCACAGCATCTGCCAGCAGCTACATATTCAGCTTCAGCAGTTGAGCAAGCTAATAATGACTGTTTTTTGCTAGACCAACTGATCAGTCTATTTCCCAGTAGTTGGCATCCACCAGATGTGCTTTTTCGATCTAGAGAACATCCTGCAAAGTAAGAGTCAGTGAAACCAACTAAATGGAAGGAAGACTCACATGGGTACCAGAGACCCAGGGATGGTGTGTGCTTGAGATAACAAAAGATTCTCTTGACAGCATTGAGATAAGATTCCTTAGGACTGGCTTGGAAGCGAGCACACATGCTGGTGGCAAAAACAATATCAGGACGACTGGCAGTGAGGTACAGAAGAGACCCAATCATGCCTCTATAAGATGAAGCATTTAAATCAGCGCCAGAGGGATCAGCAGATAGTGATATCAAAGTACTCATGGGAGTTTTGGCTGGTTTGCAATCAGAGAATGATAATTTCTTCATCATGTCCTGAAGATACTTGCTTTGATTTATGAAGATTCCCTGAGATGACTGCTTGACTTGAAGACCCAGAAAGAAGGATAATTCACCCATCATGCTCATTTCAAATTTTGATGACATAACAACAGCAAATTCTTCACTCAGTTTATCGGTGGTAGAGCCAAAAATGATGTCATCGACATACACCTGAGCCAGAATGATGTCATCGCCTGATTTCTTGATAAAGAGAGTTTTGTCAATAGCTCCTCTGTGATATCCTTTTTCAAGAAGATAGGATGCCAGAGTGTCATACCAGGACCTGGGAGCCTGCTTGAGTCCATACACTGCTTTGTCTAACCGATACACATGATCAAGGAATGCCTCACTGCAGAAACCATGAGGTTGTTTTAGATACACTTCTTGAGGAAGCTCACCATGTAGAAAAGCCGTCTTCACATCCATCTAGAATACTTTGAATTTCATGAAAGAGGTAAAGGCAAGGAACAGTCTGATAGCCTCCAAACGAGCAACATGAGCAAAAGTTTCATCATAGTCTAAACCTTCCATCTGGGTGAATCCTTGAGCAACCAAACGAGCCTTGTTTCTGATGACAATCCCATCTTCATCCATCTTGTTCCTAAACACCCACCGAGTTCCAATTACTGATTTTCCTTGAGGACGTGGAACCAGAGTCCAGACATTATGTCTCTCAAATTCATGAAGTTCATCCTGCATAGCTTTTATCCAGTCAGCATCACGAAGGGCATCATCTACTTTCTTTGGTTCAATCAGTGAAACGAAATTCACATAAAGACAGAAGTTTCTGGAAACTTGTCTTCTGGTACGAACTCCTGATCTGACGTCTCCAATAATCTGAGTGATAGGATGATCTTTGACTGTTGGAAGAGGTTGAGAGTGTGAGGACTCTTCGCTTTCAGCATTGGATGGTGGAACAATATCATCAGGAGTAGCTTTAGGAGGTGCTGAGAGATCGGGAGAAGGATCATCAGGAGAGAGAAACACATGAGAAGAGATATCAGCAGGAGAGGGTGAGGACTGGTCATCAGAGGTAGATAGTGCAGAGGGCATGGGAATTTGATCAAGTGAAGCAGACGAAATGGGATTCAGAAGATTTTCAAGAATTGAGTGCTCCTGAACTTCATTCTGATGAGGAAAGATTGATTCGTCGAAGCGCACATGAATGGATTCGATCACTTTTCTTTTGTTCATATTGTAGATTCTAAAGGCTCTGGAGATAGCAGAGTATCCCAAGAAAATGCCATCGTCTGACTTAGCTTCGAATTTTGATTGCTGCTCCCCTTGTTTCAGGATAAAATAAGCACAACCAAAAGCATGGAAATAAGAGATGTCAGGGGATCGACCTTTCAGTACTTCATATGCTGTCTTTCCATGTCTTTTGACAATGATGGATCGGTTTTGAGTATAGCAGGAGGTGTTTACAGCTTCAGCCCAAAAAGACAAGGGGAGACCAGCATCAACCACCATAGTTCTCCCAGCTTCAATCAAAGTTTGATTTCTTCGCTCAGCAACACCATTCTGTTCAGGAGTTCTCACAGTAGAGAAGTTTTGCAGAATCCCCTTTTCTTCGCAAAAGTCTTCCAGAGTTTGATTGCGAAACTCTGTGCCGTGGTCACTTCTCAGCTGCTTCACCTTAAGATCAAAGAGAACTTCCGATTGCTTGATCAGTGAATTGATTTCATCAGCAGCATCACTTTTATTCCTTAGGAACATAACCCAGGTGTATCGAGAGTATTCGTCAACAATTACCAGTGAATACCTCTTGCCAGCAAGTGAAGCCACAGAAACATGTCCAAAAAGGTCCATATGCATCAAACTGAAAGGAGACACAATGGAAGAATACTGTTTAGATTTAAAGGAAGCTTTGACCTGTTTACCTTTCTCACATGCTGAGCACACTTTGTCTTTAACAAATTTCATCTTAGCAATGTCTCGAACCAGTTGTTTTTTGGAGATCTTTGATATATTTTTGATGTTCAAGTGTGACAAACGCTTGTGCCACAGCCAGTTGATGTGAGATTGTGCTCGTGAGAAGAAGCACCTCTTCAGAGATTGATCAGCAGAAAACATATCCAGTATGTAGATGGCATCACAGCGTTTGGCGGAGAGAACCACTTCTTTTGCAGCATTTATGATATTTCCTTCCCTCTTGTTGAAGCAGACATCATAGTCAGCATCACACAGCTGACTGATGGAGATAAGATTGTGTTTAAGGCCTTTAACATATGAAACATTAGAAAAATGTACAGATTTACAATGAATGGTGCCATAGCCCTTGGTAAGACCATGACTATTGTCACCATATGTAACTACTGGGCCATCTTTCTTCACAAAATCTTGCAACAGTGACATGTATCCAGTCATATGACGAGAGCACCCACTGTCAAGATACCAAATGTTTTCCTGGCCCTGCAGTTACTAACACATGCGTGAGAACCTTAGTGAACCCATTTGGAAATGGGTTTAAACATGACAAAATATTATAGCATTCAGATGGTAGACAGTTTAATGAGTTTTCCCTTTTGGTCCATTTATCACGACGAGTAGCTATGTTTATATTTTTGTCAGATCTTGACTCAAATGTGCACTGATCCGCCATATGAGATGAATCACCACATCTATAACAGATTCTGATGGGTTTGGATTTTTTAGTTTTTAAAAAATTAAATTTATTTATAGCTTTTGAAAAGGTAAACTTCTTCTTAGAATCATCAGAGGCAGCAGCAGATGCGTGACATTCAGGAGCTTCACAGGCAATGTTTGTGACAGCATGAAATTCACCATCAGAGATAGGAAACCTCGTGAGGTTTTCAGTACTAACACAAATATTTTCCTCTTCAATTCCTTTTAAGGAAGGGTCAGTAACACTGATTTTGGTTTGAACATTAATATCCCCTTCTTTGTTAATAGAACAGTGTTTGTCAATAAGTTCCGTTTCTTTTTGACAACCAGATGAAACAAAATTATTTTTGAAATCCTCAATCAATTCCTCTTTTGAAGGAAAAGCAGGTTCAGTTTCAACCTTTTTAAAGATCTTAACAACATTTTCAAAATCTCCACCAAGAATTTTGGTGGCCTAAAATGATATCTGATCATTAATCATTTTGGAGACCCTTTTATGAGAGTGAGTCCAGTTTTTGATGATATGTTGAATGTTTTTAGTTTCATTTTCAGCAGTTTTTAATTTAGAGTAGTCAAGATCTTTGTTTTTTAATTTAACTTTCAGTTTTTCATTTTCAGGAGTCAGATGGTGTCTGTTAAAGTTAGAGTTTTCAAGACAAACACGCAAGTACTCAAAAGCTTTTATTTTTCCATTCAAATATAAATTAACAAAATCATGGACCTGATACACAGAGGAGTCACAGTCTTTGACAGTGTCAGCATCAACATCACTGGTACTGCTGCTTAACTCTTCAGTCGACCTGCTAGTCACAGCCATCAGACACACATTCTGATTTTCATCATCAGAGGAATCAGCCTCCTCTTCCCACTTTTCCTTCTCCTCCTCAGCGATCAGCACTTTGGATCCCAGATTTTGCCTTTTGAGAGAGGCAACGAGTCTCTTGTATTTGACTTCATACGACTCATCCTTTGAGTCCCCTTTCTTCACATTGCATTCCTTAGAAAAGTGCTTAGTACTTCCACAGTTGAATCATTTTCCATCATTCTTCTTGTCCCCAGTAGGTTTAGCACTGTCACTGATGGACTTCCTGTAGT
The DNA here is from genome assembly GCA_023525715.1 of Cichorium intybus. Taxonomy (NCBI): domain Eukaryota; kingdom Viridiplantae; phylum Streptophyta; class Magnoliopsida; order Asterales; family Asteraceae; genus Cichorium; species Cichorium intybus. The sequence continues at coordinate 114,599,666 of CM042009.1, read as the reverse complement.
TGGAGAAATTCGGTTTTGACCCACCAGAGGAACGGTGAGCCACATTGCGTCTATTGTCCTTGTATTGATTGAACTGCTTCACAATCAGTGCTGCTTGGGATGCAAGTTCTGCCATGTGCTTGAATTCTTCGTCTTCAACATCTAACTCTTCATCAGTAGCATCCTCAGACTCAGATTTCTCCTAATTCTTTGAAAATAAGGCAGCGGATCTTTCACGCTGACTGTCTCTCATGATCTACTTTCTCTGAGCTTTAATCTCCTCATGACTGCGAAGATTACCAAACAAGCTTTGAAGATCCATGGTACGAATCTTCTCCCTATTTTTCAAAACATTGACGTGATGCTCCCATTTATCATCCAAAGAGTCAAGAAATTTGAGGACAAGGACAGAGTCATGTTTGACAATGTTGAATATTCTCATGTCATTCACCAGACAATTGAAACAATTGAACGTCTAGGTGATGGTTTCATTCTTGTACGCGAAGAAGTGTTCGTACTTTCGATTCAGGGTGTTCTCCTGTGCAGCTAACACATCAGCAGTGCCTTCGAAGGAAACAGTGAGAGTGCTCAACATCTCTTTAGCAAATAGGCAGTTTTGAACCAGATGATAGACTTCATACGGGATAGAGTTACCAATAGCAGCTCTGGCTCGAGTGTCAAGGTTGACAAGACGCTTGTCATCTTCAGTGAATTCGTGAACAGGGGTGGCCTTTTTCTCACCAGGAACGCCATCTTTGGTGACAGTAAAGTGAGGAACGTATGGTCTATTTTTCAGAATTTCTGGCATGTGATGTCCAAGGTTTCAAGAACCATGAGGGCTTTGCTTTTCCACTTGCCAAAGTTGTTGGCATCGAATGGTGGAATCTTGTTGCTGGAGGTGGAAGAGAACGAGGAAGACATTCTTGAATGATGAAGAAACTGCTCTGATACCAGTTGTTAGAATACAAGGATCGATCAAACAAGAATAAGAACAAGAACACGAAAGTATTTTTCACACAGAAACGTTTGATCTCACACAGAGATCCTTTTGATTGATTAATAGCAAAGTATTTATACAATTTCTATGCTACGTATATTTGGAGTATCCCTACATTTAAGGGAACTCCCAACTATAAACATGATAAGTATAGAAACAAGATAAACTACAAAAATATGATAAGTACAAAGCATGCTTCAACTGATAGACTTCAGACGAACTCATCAGTAGCAGCGTGTGATCCTCCTGTTTGACAACATCAGATTCTAATGTGCTATTAATGTGATCAGCTGATGCTGATACTTAACAACCTAATATATAGCCTCCAGCAGATAACCAGATAAACCTTAAAGATAAACCTTTTTGAATTCAAATTAAGATAAGCCTTTATGTTAATAACTCAAACCTATTTATCTATATATATTAATTTCGAAAATATATACATCTATATATATATTTCCGCCAATTATTAATATTACTATAATTGTCACTTACTCAACTATTGAATAATTACAATTCTAGTCCCTGCTCCTTTAATTAATCCAATTGATCACCAAATTAATTCCAATTAATTCCAAATTAGTTTCTAATTAATTAATATAGTTTCTAATTAATATATTATCACTTTAATATATTAATAAAACATATATTTAATTTCTATTGATTTATTAATCACATAATAAATCAATCTTTCTCTCTACTGAACTTTCTACCAAACCTCCAGCTATGAGGGCAACCCAAATGGACTATGCTACTATTAATTAGATAAATACTAATTATTAGTCATGGCTTAGACACCTAATCCAACAGTCTCCTACTTGGATAAGTCTATGACTACAATTACCAATTTAGCCTCTAATTAATTAGCAACTGTAGCTTCCTAGAAACCATTGCCGAATTCTGACATAGTCAGTTCTGTCCATAGATAAGTGATCAGATGATCCTCCGTCCAACAAGATATTTTTAGACTCAAGACATGGATTGAAATCAATCCTGGTCTGATTCTCTGTTTCCCGATTTCTGATTTGCATATGACTTTTAAGACTACTAATTGAGCATATCAATCTAGTCCTGGTTGGCCAACCCTTTCAGTCAACTTCAAAATCATCGAGAGGCCTACAGATATCTGTTTCCCGACAGGGTCAAGGGACGAATAAGCTTTGACTCATATATATATATATATATATATATATATATATATATATATATATATATATATATATATATATATATATATATATATATATATATATATATATATATATATATATATATATATATATATATATATATATATATATATATATATGTGTCTTTTACTAGTCAAATCATTCACAACAACACGTTTTATAACATCGTGTTACCGATGCGTTTTCGCATTATCAATGAACAACTGCTTTGTAAAACATAACCCATATGTCTCTACTTAAAAATCAAAAGATATTATCATCTCAACATTGCTCGTGATGTAATCCATGAAGCAATCTGTTGAGCGTGGGATTATCCATTACTTAAATCCCTATTTCTAAGTACTCATGAATGTTGTAGCAATCTTATTGCTATGTCTAACTCCTTAGACAATTCTACAAACAATTCATGACAGCCTTCGTTCATACTTACTCCCTATAAGCATGAGCGACTGTGAATATTTGAATAATAATTAAATTACTCAGGAAGTAAAACATGCAAAAATTGAAACACAATAATAAACAATTGACAACAGGTACTATCAAATACTTATCAACAAAACTATATTATTAATTCACCAAAGTCAATTACATTTACATTGCAATAAGTTTCAAATCCTATCTAATTACAAAAACTAATATCATCTGTTAATCCAATGCGCCGCGCATGCTGATTGTAGTTAACCCTACTTAAAGCCTTTGTCAAGGAATCTGCAGGATTATCTTCTGATGATACCCTCTTCACTAGGAGGTGACCTTCTTCTACTCTATGTCTTATGTAGTGGTACTTTCTGTCGATGTGTTTGGACTTTCCATGATCTCTCGGTTCCTTCGTCAAAGCAACCGCTCCTTCGTTATCGTAGAACAGTTCCATAGTCTCCTGAATACTCGAGACTACTCCAAGGTCACCGATAAAGTTCTTCAGCCAAGCCGCTTCCTTTGTCGCTTCACTCGCTACGATGTACTCTGATTCACACGTAGAATCAGCCACCGTCTCTTGCTTGGAACTTTTCCAAGTCACTGCTCCCCCATTCAAAAGGAATACCCAGCCTGACTGAGACCGACCATTCTCTCTATCTGTCTGAAAGCTGGCATCTGTATACCCGTCAACTCTCAAGGTATCAGTGCCACCAAGGACTAAAACAAAGTTCTTTGTCCTTCGCAGATACTTGAGTATGTTTTTGACCGCTGTCCAATGTGCCCTTCCAGGGTTTCCCTGGTATCGACTGACCATGCTCAAGGCAAACGCCACGTCATGGCGAGTACAAGTCATGGCGTACATGATCGACCCCACAGCCGAAGCGTAAGGTACCCGACTCATGTCAGCTATCTCCTCGTCTGTACTCGGACATTGAGTTTTACTCAACTTGGCATTACTTTGCATAGGTAGCTCTCCCTTCTTGGAATTTTCCATACTAAACCTTTTTAGTACCTTTTCCAAATATGTATTCTGACTAAGTCCAATTAGTCTCTTCTTCCTATCTCTCAATATCCTTATCCCGAGAATATAGGCAGCCTCTCCTAGGTCTTTCATGGCGAAACACTTCCTGAGCCAAGACTTGACATCTTGCAAGATCGGAATGTCGTTTCCCATGAGTAGTATGTCATCCATATACAACACCAGAAAGGTGACTATACTCCCACTAGCCTTGACATATACGCAGGACTCATCCTCGCTCCTAGAGAAACCAAATTCTTTGACTTTCTAATGGAAACAAAGATTCCAGCTGCGAGAAGCTTGTTTCAATCCGTAGATTGATTTCTCAAGCTTACACACTTTATCAGGATACTTTGCATCGACAAAACCCTCTGGTTGATTCATGTAAACATCCTCAGTCAACTTCCCATTAAGGAAAGCGGTTTTGACGACCATCTACCAAATTTCATAGTCATGAAATGCAGCTATGGCCAGCATAATCCTAGTAGACTTTATGTTAGCCACTGGTGAGAAGGTCTCATCATAGTCAATCCCTGGGGTTTGAGTAAAGCCCTTCGCAACCAGTCTTGCTTTGAAAGTGTGTACCTTCCCATCCATGTCGGTCTTCTTCTTGAAGATCCACTTGCACCCGACTGTCTTTCGACCCGGTACATTGTCAACCAAGTTCCAAACTTGATTGTCATACATGGACTTGATCTCGCTGTCTATTGCCTCTTTCCACTTGGCAGACTCAGGGCCCGCCACCGCTTCTCGGTAGTTAGCAGGTTCATCAAAATTTATCAGTGTCCTATCACTGACAAACGTGTCTCCATCCGTAGTTATATGGAATTCATAAAACTCGGGTGGCATGCTAACTCTACTAGAGCGCCTAAGAGGTAAGGATATATCAGTCGGACCAACAGGAACTTCTTCCTCTTGTTGGTTGCTAGTTTCTCCTAAGGTTGCATTTTCTAGTGACTCTTGAATTTCTTCAAGGTCAATGGTACTCCCATTGTCCTCTTTGAATATGAGTTCTCTCTCTCGAAAGACTCCCCGTCTAGCTACAAAGACCACGTCCTCGCTTGGTCTGTAGAACAGGTATCCAAATGAATGTTTGGGGTATCCAATGAAAATACACCTCTCGCTTCTTTCTGCGAGTTTGTCGTGAGTCTCTCGTCTAACGAAAGCCTCACAACCCTAGACTTTGATATGTGCTAACGAGGGAACTTTCCTCATCCACATCTCATGAGGTGTTTTAGCAACCTTCTTAGTTGGGACAAGATTGAGGATGTGGGCGGCAGTCTCTAAGGCATACCCCTAGAAGTGGATGGGAAGTGAAGCTCGACTCATCATGGAACGAACCATGTCTAACAGGGTTCGGTTACGCCTCTCGGCAACACCGTTCAACTGTGGTGTCCGAGGAGGTGATAACTGTGAAACTATTCCACATTCCTTCAGATAGTCTAGGAACTCGATACTAAGATACTCACCGCCTCTGTCGGATCTGAGCATCTTTATCTTCCTGCCCAATTGATTCTCAACTTTGTTTTTGAACTCTTTGAACTTTTCAAAGGTGTCTGACTTGTATTGATTAAGTAGATATACCCGTATCTACTAAAATCGTCAGTAAAGGTCACGTAGAACCGTGTGCGATCCTTTGTGGTAGATCTGCAGGGACAACACACATCTGTGTGTATGATGTCCAACAGACCTTCACCTCTTTCAAAAGACCCTTTGAAAGGTGATTTAGTCATCTTGCCCAAAAGACAAGATTCACATACATCATCCAATTTGAGGTCGAATGATTCCAACACTCCATCCTTTTGGAGTTGGGCGATGCGTTTCTTATTAATGTGCCCAAGACGACAGTGCCACAAGCACGCCTTTTCTACACCACTAGAAGAATCAATATAATTTACACTATGACCTAAATTGTCTATACATTGCACCGTTTCATACACACCATCACAAGGTAAAGCAGTAAATACAGAAGTACCATTTTGAAAAACAGAAAATGAACCATTAATATTATCAAAAGAAAACTATAAACCTTGTCTAAACAATGCATGAAAGGAAATAATGTTTCTTGCCATTTCTGGCGAATAGCAACAATTCAAAAGTTCTAAACAAACACCACTACTAAGCACTAAACTATAACTTCCGATCTTGGTAACAGGCGACGATCTCCTATTGCCCATGATCAGGTTGAGTCTACCGTGCTCCACCTCCCTGCTTTCCCTTAGACCCTACAAATCAGAACAAATGTGAAAACCACATCCTGTATCAAGGACCCAAAAACTAGAAGATGGTGAGTTTTTAGAGATAGTGTTGTAATGTTTTCCGCAACCATGAACTAAATAACCTAAATTCACATGCAACGTAGAAAAGATCTATGTTTTCTTACTTTGAACATGTAACTAATTCCAAAAGGCCAAACAAAATCAACTAAAAGAATAAATCAGAAAACTAACCTTTAGTTTTAATCTTGAAGCTAAGCAGCACAAGTGTTCTGGCTCAAATGAGATCACACCCAGGGAGCCAGAGGAAGGTCACGAAAAATTCCAGAGAGAATAATAGAATGAGCACCAATAATGAGGTCTAGGGTTCCTTATTTATAGGGAAACAAGAAACCCTAGCCGTCAGCCATTTTCCGGATTATACGTACGCGCGCCGCGGCCTATACATTTGCGCGCCGCGCGCCGCAATTCAACTATTGAATTTGTACGACTTTAATCCCTGACTTCCTGATTAATCTAATTAATGCCACAGAAATTAATCCAATTAATTCCTGATTAATTATTAATCAATAACTATAGTTTCTAATTAATATATTATCACTTTAATATATTAACAAACCATATCTTTTATTTCTATTGATTTATTAATCCATAATAAACCAACCTTTCTCTCTACCGAACTTTCTAACAAACCTCCAGCTATGAGGGCAACCCAAATGGACTTTGCTTCTATTAATTAGGTAAATACAAATTATTAGTCATGGCTTAGACACCTAATCCAACAGTCTCCCACTTGGATAAGTCTATGACTATAATTACCAATTTAACCTCTAATTAATCAGCAAACTGTAGCTTCCTAGAAACTGCTGCCGAACTCTGACCTAGTCAGTTCTGTCCATGGATAAGTGATCAGATGATCCTCCGTCCAACAAGATATTCTCAGACATGAGACATGGATTGAGATCAATCTCTGTCTGACACACTGTTTCCCGATTTCCGATTTTGCTTATGACTTTTAGACTTCTAATTGAACGAATCAATTCAGTCCTGGCTGGCCAGCGCTTCAGTCAACTTCAAAATCATCGAGTGGCCAACAAATATCTGTTTCCCGTCTAGGTCAAGGGACGAATAAGCTTCGACTAATATGTTATATCTTTTACCCGACAAATCACTCACAACAGCACGTTTTATAACACCGAGTTACCGATGCGTTTTCGTACTATCAATGAACAACCGCCTTGCAAATTATAACTCATATCTCTCAACTTTAAGATCATAAGATATTATCGTCTCAACATTGCTCGTGATATAATCCATGAAGCAATCCATTGAGCGCGGGTTTATGCAATACTCAAATCTCCATTTCCAAGTACTCATGAACGTTGCAGCAATCTTATTGCAATGTCTAACTCCTTAGACAATCTACAAACCAATTCATGACAGTCTTCCTTCATACTTACTCCCTAAAACTATGAGTGACTGTGGATATTTGAATAATCCAATTATTCAGGAAGTAAACATGCAAAAGCGAAACATAAAATCTGACCGACAGCTACTCCTGCTTATTACCAAGTCTCCACGAGGTAATCACCAAGTCGGATTTATCATAACTATTATCGGTTTCTTATTCTCTTTTAAACTTTCAATTCAAGCCTTTCATATCTATGTCTATGACCTTTTCACTATTTCTATGTATCCAAGTGTCTAACACTTATACACTTTATTGCAGATGATCCTATCGGATACTCTTCCGATGATATCTCAATTTGTCATTCTGTCATTCTCTCTCACAACTCCATTCCGGTGATGTGTACCGTGACTGCCCATGGTTCTCGGGTCTTTAGTCTATATGACTACACCCTAAGACAATTTCGAGGTGTCATGATGTGCCGGTGAACCACACGCGCTCCATCAGAAACCAACGAAATTCTTTAACCATGAAGTCCTACAGCACCACGTTCTGGTGTAAACAATTACCGATTTGAAAACCATTTCAAATCAATCACCCTAATCATTTCCCAGTGATTTCTCACGTCTGTTCAAAAATCCATTCAGTATTCTCAGCCAGGCAATATCCTGAATCCAACTTACAATGCTCTAAGCATTAAGTCATCAGGATATGTTCATAAGACTTCTGATTTGTCCAAGAGGCTTGAGGAACCTGATGTAATCTCATTCCAAGCCCTTTCGGAATCCTAAGATTACCAATAATCCTTGTGTCATGATTTCCGGAAACCATTTCCTTTCAGGAACTCTTTCTTATGCATCTTGAATCCCATCAAGATCATATTCTCAATGGCTAAGTCAATATTGTCAGTCTCATCTATCTGATAGATGTCTATGAACTACGTGAGCATGCTGTACCTTCTTTGTTTCTTTCATGCCAATTCATTACACTTTGCAATGACAGGAAACTCCATTCCTGGGGTTATGCATCTTGAATCTCATCAAGATCATATTGGCAGAATTCTGATCTATCTAATAGATGTTCACAACCACCTGAGTATGTTGTATCTCTTAAAGTCTTTCATAGCGAACCGTTTCTTAACACCAAGTCATTACACTTTGTAATGATAAGAGACGTTTCCTAGAACCAGTATGTAACCCACATACAATGATAGCAGATAACAACGATACTCCCACTGGCTTTGACACCGTTATATGACTCTTTCGGACTATTCACAAAATCCAGAACTTATGGCACATTTTGCGAAACCGAAATCCAAACCTTTCCGACATATTAAAGGAAATATTTCAGGCTATTCACAAAATCCAAACCTTTTGGCCTATTTTGAGAATCCAAATATCCTTTCTTGCGAGATGCCCATGGGACGAATCCTGGGGCCATGTACCTTTTGTAATGGCATGCTCTGTGTGAGTCCCTATTAGTGTGCCGGTAAACCACACACGCTCCACTAACGACTCACACTATGCCACGCAGAATCCTCTCGGATTACATCTTCTATTGAGAGTGCTTCTCTCAGATCAGTTGCTTGACTCCAAGTGATGACTCATTCAACCAGAAGTTCTATAAGTACATTTCTATGTTCCCTTCTTTTGATGATTCAATTACTCCCACTGGTTCCTAGACCAGCTGTAAAGATCAATCAAATTGTCACATAGACTGTGTCTCATGGTAAGGTTCTCTTATTTGGAAGCAACTGGGTTCACCAATGCTTCCAGCAGTCGGATTACTTATCCGTACCATCTTTAGTGTTTTACCACTACCCGGTATATCACCCAAATCATAACTCTTTATGACAGTGACAATAACTACTGGTCAAGCGAAGAGAGGGTATGTCAGGTTTAACAGGAATCTAATTCCTGGTCAAGTCCCAGTGGTGACTAAAGGTTCTTTCACTTGGTTAAGTCCTGAACTCATTCAAAATTATTCTTACTCCCACTGTTTCCTTAGAACTTGAGTTCTTTCTAAAAGTACTATTCTTTCAAAGGATAACCGGAGTGGCCACTGAGACGACATTGCTGATTAGTTTCAGGCTTGTCATGAGATTCAGACGAATGCTACATGACCCTGGACTTTCTATGTACTAGTGGGATGATCCCAGCTTTACATTTCAGACAGTGTCAACATAACCTACTTAGTCTAAGATGTGGTCGGAATATGGCTTCTGCGGTCTGACTGGTTGAATATTCAATTCATTGAAATATTAGTCGGAAATGTATCCAGTGTATCTTATACATCGAGGATCAAAACTATTTCGATCAATGCTCCATCATCTTCCCTAAGACACATTATAACCATTAGTGTTCTTGGAAGAGGATAAACTGTGAAACATTTTCTCAGTCTATGTTGTTACTCAGGTTCTGTTGATCTTATACTTCCTTTGAAATCCTTGAACACTTCAAGGTTCCAATCAATCGCTTATTCCGATAAACGAAGCCATATTTGTCAAACTATTTGGCAAATATTTTGAAGCATAACTAATCGTGTTCTGTTCGAAGATTCGAGCAATACACAGTAACTTATATGTCTGTCGCTCAAAATCTTAATGCCTTTACATCTCCATGTAAATTTATGACTTTGTTAATATTGTTCAAGATATGCAATCATCACCTGACACCAAGTCAACTGATTCCAAAATCTTATCCATTGGATCTTTGGGTGATTCCTTTCTTGCCACAATTAATTTTATTAAGCACTCAATTCATCATGTGACTCTAAGTCAAATGAATCCAAAGTCCTGTCTAACTGGACCTTTGGTTGAAGTGATTCTCATAAAATTCACTTTAACAATCATAAAGAACACAATATATAAGTCCAATCCCATTGGATGTATCAACATTCAAGTTATTACCATTTATGCCATTAACACATTCACACAACATTTCGAGGATAATTAAAACAATCAAAAGAAAATCAATATTTTATTAAATAACAAAAATCCTCGAACAATGTACTATATGAAAACAATGTCATTTGCATCTAATATTCTAATAACAAGATTGTAATATCTAACTAAACTTCAAAACTGCATGAGCTGGAGATCCAATCCGAATGTGCTCTTGTGCGACAACATCCTGTATCCTACAGAGTCCGTGCATACAGAGCAAATGTGAGAAAACACATCCTGTATCAAGGAAATGAGGATCAGGTATTATGAGTTTTAAGATATTACTGAGTTTGCCAAACGGTTTGGCTTTGGAGCATTTTTCTAATCTTTCTCTGACTGTGTCCCACCTTGTGGATTCCCAGTTTGAAACATCGAACAATCGGTCCAGATGATCTGGATCATTTCTTGATGCACCTTAATACTGGACTCAACCAGTTCACGGAACCTTTCCTGAACTAGCTGTGCTAACTTATCAGACCCCAGGAATTCTAAATCCCTGCGGAACTCGGGGTTAATGATCAATAGCATAAGGCAACGAACTTCCTTGGACTCAATAGTCAAGGAGTCATGCTCATCACAAGCTGCTGTGTGATGCCATGTTTCGGAGCGGACACTCAGTTTGATATGGTTCGCCAGCAAAACTCAAAACTATTCTCTAATTGCAAAACCATATCATATAGTCAAGGCCAGTCAGCCTTACCATATTTAACAGGTGCTTTCTGAAGCTCTCAGAAATGGGTGAAGGAGGGGAAGGAGGAGAATGACACTTCCTTCAGACATATATAAAATTTGAATTTATTCGTTTAATTCATCCTTTTAAATAATTACCCAATATACATTATTTAACAAGGCTAGGATCCAAAATACCCCAACTATGCTGTGAAGAGGGATGTCGTAGTCACAACACAGTGGTCATTAAGTTAGATAACTTTTATCAATTTCAGTCTTATGAAATTCCTAGATCTGTGAGATTCATTGAACTGTTCAATGGCATGTTTAATCTCGGATATGCCCCACCGTTTGTGACTGGGATGCCGAGGATCACAAACCGGGTGTGAATAACCTTGTAAATTATCTTGGTACTCTCGGGGTCCATTATCATCTCAAATTGATGTGCCGGTTAACCACACACGCTCCATCAACAATGATAACACCCGAGAAACCCATTGCCACTCTTTATGAACCCCCATTGGTGTGCCGGTAACCCACACACGCTCCACCAACATTTCATAAAGTGCAATGTGCAATTTCACGGGTTAGCATCAAATTCACATTTTTTCTAAAGTAACTAGATTGGGAATTCTTGTACGGGTTCTAGTACTTTGATCATTATACTTTTAATGATTAAGCGGTCCTATCAAAACTGTTCGGCTAACGACCCTCCACTGACCAGGCGAGCGGTGGGTGAGAGTGAACACCCATTAGATCGCCATTTTATAGGCACTCTCCTTATACCCACTTTATAGACCAGCTTCGTGAATGAGGCCTACTAATGATTTGACTAACCAATTTATATTATACATATAGTATTAACCTTTAATAATATATATAAGATGTATTTTAAATCTTTTAAAATATTTCTGGTTTATCTTTTAATTTCCTGAAATTTAACTATTAAATTTCAAATTAAATTAAACCTTTAATTTGATTTAATTTATCTTTTAATTAAACTATTAATTAAATTAATTAAATCTAGATATTTTAAACCTTTTAAAATATTTTAGGATTTATCCTTTAATTTTTGAAATTTAACCATTAAATCAAAATTAAATTAAATCCCTTGAATTATCTTTTAATTAAACAATTAATTAAATTAATTCAAATGTAGATAGGTTTTTCCAAATTAATCAAATCAATTTAAACCTATCTTAAACCCCTAATTATCGAATTTAAACAAACTGGGTTTAAGGTTATCCATTTAATTAACCAATTAAAGATACCAAAAATAGAAAAACCTCCTAAAACCCTAACCAGGAAAATCGAAAAAAGAAGGGGGGGAGGGGCTAGGGTTTCAAAAACCCTAAACCCCAAAATCGAAATCAGGCCCAAAAGATTTATAAACAATAAACCCTAATTAGGAAAACTATTACATCCATTCAATAAGAAAACAACCAAATGCTCTGATACCACTGTAATGTTTTCCGCAACCATGAACTAAATAACCTAAATTCACATGCAACCTAGAAAAGATCTATGTTTTCTTACTTTGAACATGTAACTAATTCCTAAAGGCCAAACAAAATCAACTAAAAGAATAAATCAAAAAACTAACCTTTAGTTTTAATCTTGAAGCTAAGCAGCACAAGTGTCCTGCCTCAAATGAGATCACACCCAGGGAGCCAGAGGAAGGTCACGAAAAATTCCAGAGAGAATAATAGAATGAGCACCAATAATGAGGTCTAGGCTTCCTTATTTATAGGGAAACAAGAAACCCTAGCCGTCAGCCATTTTCCGGATTAAACGTACGCGCGCCGCGGCCTATACATTTGCGCGCCGCGTGCCGCAATTCAACTATTGAATTTGTACGACTTTAATCCCTGACTTCCTGATTAATCTAATTAATACCACACAAATTAATCCAATTAATTCCTGATTAATTATTAATCAATCAATATAGTTTCTAATTAATATATTATCACTTTAATATATTAACAAACCATATCTTTTATTTCTATTGATTTATTAATCCCATAATAAACCAACCTTTCTCTCTACCGAACTTTCTACCAAACCTCCAACTATTAGGGCAACCTAAATGGACTTTGCTTCTATTAATTAGGTAAATACAAATTATTAGTCATGGCTTAGACACCTAATCCAACAAGTGTATATACCTGCTGAAGACGGCTTTACTTTGCCATCCTTCAAGTCTTGCAAGTATGTGGGGTAGCATCTCTTCCAATGTCCCCGCTCTTTGCAATAGAAGCAATCTGCTTCCTTGGGGTTGGCATTGTGAGGAATGCCAGAAGACTTGGGTTTCGGGCCACTGCTGGATGACCCAACATAGACCTTTTCCCTCCAATTCTGCTTGGGAGGGCCCTTTCTCTTCTTCCCCTTTCCACTTCCAATGGCCAGGACGGGTTGACTAGCTGAGGGTACACTCTTATCCTTCATCCCATCTTCGGCAGTACGGAGCATGTGATGTAGCTCGGCCAGAGTGGCTTGAGAATTGTTCAAATGATACGCCAGCGTGAACTGGTCATATGAACTAGGTAGAGAATTTAGCACTATGTCTACGGCTAAATCCTTGTGCACTGGCATCTCAAGCTTCCTAAGCCTTTCCACGTATCCTTGCATCCTCTACACGTGGCTGCAGATGGACTCTCCATCCCTTGGCTTCCCGTTGGTGAAGGCTTTCACTACCTTGCGCCTCTCGATGCGCTCCTGCTTGCGGAACTTTTCCGCCAGCTCTTTGTGCATCTCATAGGGCCAGTAGTCTTCATATATCCTTTGTAATTCTGGGTTCATTGTGTCGATCATAATGCAAGCCACATTGGTTGCATCATCAGAGTGTTTAGCGTATGAGGCGAGTTCCTCGGGAGTAGCAGTATCAGGGTCAACATCTATGAGCTCGGTTTCTAGAACATACTCTTTATGTTCAAACCTTAGAGCCATCTTAATGTTACTAATCCAGTCATTGTAGTTTGTGTCGTCCAATATCACCTTGGAGCACAATGACAGGATAGAAGTGACATTGCTAGAGTTAGAGTAGGGGCGGTTTGATCAGCAGAAGATATCTATAAGAGAAGATAGTTTTAATTAGATATATATAATAATCCTTATAATAACCCAATAATAAATATAAGGCTAGCACCCAACCATAACAATTCACAACTTAGAAGATGGATGTCGTAGTCTAATTGTAAATTTTATAAAGGTAGGCGAATGACAATTCAGTCAATTCCACCGTGGAAAAATAATCATATTATAATGGAATTCCTAGATTCTTTTGAGATTTATTGAACTGTTCAATAGCATGTTTTAATCTCGGATGTGCCCCACTGTTTGTGACTGGGATACTGAGGATCACAAACCGGGTGTGAATAACCATGCAAATTTGCTTGGTACTCTCGGGGTCAATTATCATCTCTAGTTGATGTGCCGGTAAACCACACACGTTCCATCAACAATGATAACACCCGAGAAACCCATTGAAACTCTTTATGAACCCTTATTGGCGTGCCGGTAAACCACACACGCTCCATCAATGTTTCATAAAGTGCAATGTGCAATTTCATGGATTAGCACCAATTCACATTTTTCCTAAAGTAACAAGATTGGGATTTTATTAAGTGTTCTAGTACTTTGAATCATTATACTTTTAGTGATTATTAAGCGGTCCTATCAAAACTGTTCGGCTAACGACCCTCTACTGGTCAGGAGAGCGGTGGATGAGAGTGGATATCCATTAGACCGCCATTTTATAGGCAGTCTCCTTATACCCTATTTATAGACCAGCTTCGTGAATGAGGCCTACTATTGATTTGACTAACCATTTAATCTTATACATATAATAATAACTTCCTAATTATAATATCTATAAGATGTATTTTAAACCTTTTAAAATGTTCCTGGTTTATCTTTTAATTTATTGTCGATTTAAACTATTAAATTTAAAAATTAAATTAAACCTTTAATTATATTTAATTAAACAATTAATTAAATTTAGATAATTTAGACTTTTAAAATATTCCTAGATTTATCCTTTAATTTTTCGAAATTTAAGGCTATTAAATTTATATTAAATTAAATCCTTAATTATCTTTTAATTAAACAATTAATTAAATTAATTAAATTTAGATAGGTATCACAAATTAATAAAATTAATTTAAATCTATCTTAAACCCCCTAAATTTCGATTTCACAAATAATAGGTTTAAGGTTTATCCATTTAAATAATTAAAGTTACCAAAAATAGAATATCTTCTAAAACCTATTAAGTGTAACGCCCCAATTTTAAAATTATTAAAATTTCATTTATTACCAAGGTTCCAACAAAATCTTTATTCCAATTAAAACTGTTACATCGTAATTATTAAACCAACAGCGAAAACATTTGAAAATCATAACATAGTTCATTAAAATAAATCTCCGGTATGCGATGCGCTGCCGTCAAGCCTTGCCATTCCCTTTGTCATTTGAAATACCTGAAATGTTATAAAATCAACGAGTAATCTTAAAGCTTAGAGAGTCCACAAATTACCATACATGCCCACATATTAAACAACCCGTCCTCGAGAACGACCCGACCCTACCCACCATACAACAGCTACGTGCGTCCATCATACAACAGCTATGGACACGGGGCGGTTCTACCAATCATACAACAACTATGGGTTCCCGGCTATGGCCCAGCCCATCATACAACAGCTATGGGACAACGCAACAGTCCAACTCGTCATACCACAGCTACGAGGGGACTCGCATCAGTACTGAGCCCAACAACAAATAATCACAGATATAGAACAATTCATATAACTGTACAAAACACACAAGATGCCTAACATGCAACATCACATAGTAAGGTAAGGATACTCACCTGATTCGAAACCGTGTAGATATTCTCTAATATCCCCACTTAGCTCGTCCACACACCTAAATTCCACAACATATTAAGCACTGACCAAACTCCTATAGACTTGCCTAAAGGCCAGACCCAACATTTGCTAACCAACATTGGTTGAAAATAAGTCTTTGGGTCAAACAGTCACTCGCCGCGGCATGGCTCCTCAACCTCCGCGTCGCGGCTACCTTCGCATACATATGGGGTTTTAGCTGAACCCGCGTCGTCGACATATCCTGTCCGCACCGCGGACTCGTATCAATCCAGAATCCTATTAGCCCTTAATCAGTACAGCCATCGGCTAGGGTTCCTCTCTATACCCTTCCTGGGATCAGAAACTTCCTAAGGTCACTTCCTTATGGACATGCAAGTCCATGCATGTCCTTGGTCCAAACCCTAAGGGTTACAAGTCATCTAAAGCTCCAAACCAATAGGTAACACCCTATGAGGAGATGAACAGGAAAGTCAAAAGATTAATTCTTCTTACCTTACTTCCGAAAATCGGAGTGATGCCCACGATTCGTTACAAGCCTTCTCTTGCGTTGGATCTCCTTCTTCTAAACTCCAAAAACCTTCAAAGACTTGAAACCGAAGAGCCTCTGCTGAAACCAGTCGCCTCTACTCCAGAAAACCTCCAAAAACATGAACCCTAGGGATGGGACCCTTTATATAGGCGTTTAAATCCGCATTAGGGTTTTTCATGACTGCGGCGCACCGTGCCGCGGATTTTACCGAGCCGCGCTATGCGTACAAAATCATTCGCGAATCCAGATCCTTCCCGAGCCGCGCCGCGGATCCGTCCGGGCCGCGACTCGGCGGAACGGGTATTACAACTCTCCCCCACTTAACTGGATTTCGTCCCCGAAATACGCGCCTGTAAATATCTCTGGGTAATGCCTCCGCATTTCCTCCTCCGGTTCCCAAGTCTACTCGGACCCTTTCCGATGTTGCCACTGCACCTTAACTAATCCTATCGTCTTATTCTGTAAGGTCTTTATTTTCCTTTCAATGATAGCAACCGGTCGCTCTACATAATTCAAGCGTTCGTCTAATTGAATATCTTCCAAAGGCACAATGGTAGATTCCTCGGTAATGCACTTCCTGAGTTGCGAAACGTGGAACGTGTCGTGGATCTGGCTAAGCTGCTCGGGCAGCTCCAACCGATAAGCTACCATACCTACTCGTGCGATGATTCGATATGGCCCAATGTACCTAGGGCCAAGCTTTCCTTGCTTCCTAAAACGAATAACTCCCTTCCAAGGCGACACCTTCAAAAGAACATAATCCCCAACCTGAAACTCCAGATCGGACCGCCGTCTATCAGCATAACTTTTCTGTCGACTCTGAGCCGTTAAGAACCTCTCTCGAACCTTCTAGATTAGCTCAGTAGTCTTGAGTACTACCTCAATACTCCCCAACCTCGCCTCAGCAAATAGGAGTCCGACATTTCCTTCCATACAATATCTCGAAGGGAGCCCTGTCGATGCTCATATGATAACTATTATTATAGGAGAACTCAGCTAAAGGGAGATGGGAATCCCAACTCCCACCGAAATCGATAACGCATGCCCTAAGCATATCCTCCAGCGTTTGAATCGTTCTTTCACTCTGCCCATCCGTCTGAGGGTGATACGCTGTGCTGAAATGAAGACGAGTACCTAATTCCTCATGAAACTTTTTCCAAAACCTAGATGTAAATCGGACATCCCGGTCGGATATCACCGAGACTGGTATCCCATGCCGAGAGACAATCGCGTCTACGTAAACCTTAGCCAATTCCCTTGCAGAAAAGGCTTCTTGGATGGGGAGGAAATGTGCACTTTTAGTCAACCTATCCACGATGACCCAAATGGTGTCCATTTGTCGAGGGGTTCTTGGCAACTTCGTGATGAAATCCATTGTGATATGCTCCCATTTCCATTCTGGGATCTCAAGAGGCTGCAATCTACCATGAGGCCGTTGATGCTCGGCCTTGACCCTACGACAGGTCATACATCTTTCGACAAACCAAGCTACTCCCCTCTTCATGCCGGGCCACCAATAATATTCATGCAGATCCCTGTACATTTTCGTCGTCCCGGGGTGGATAGAGAACTTGGACTTATGTACCTCCTCCAATAGAGTTTGACGAACCCCACCAAATTTAGGTAACCAAATTCTCTCATAGCGAGTTAACAAGCCTCTGCTATCCTTAACCATAGTTGACAACTGTCCCACAATTCTCTCACCTTTCTGATTCTCGCCTTTGCTTGCTTCCACCTAAGCTTCTTTTATCGGCTCGAGCAGTGGTGCCGCAATCGTCATCTTAAGACAAATGCCCTGAAGGAGCACACCCGTAACCTTACGACTTAGAGCATCCGCCACCACATTGGCTTTTCCAGGGTGATAGTTAATCTCGCAATCATAATCCTTCAATACATCTAACCATCTTCTCTGTCTCATATTAAGATTTTCCTGATCCATCAGATACTTCAAACTCTTGTGGTCCGTGTAGATACACTTCACTCCGTACAAATAATGTCTCCAAATCTTGATAGCAAAGACGACCGTTCCCAATTCCAAGTCATGAGTGGGATAGTTAGCCTCATGGGGCTTCAGCTGTCGCGAGGCGTAAGCAATTACCTTGCCTCGCTGCATCAAGACTGCTCCCAACTCGGAGATAGATGCATCACAATAAACTACCATATCTTCCATTCCTTCAGGCAAGGTCAGAACTGGAGCTTCACATAACTTCTGCCGCAAAGTCTCAAAAGCTTGCTACTGCTCTTCACCCCATCGAAAAGCAACGTTTTTCTTAGTTAGTCGAGTCAAAGGTACAGCAACCTTTGAGAAGTCTTGGATGAAACGACGATAATAACCGGCCAGACCCAAGAAACTTCTAATCTCTGAGGGAATCTTCGGAACCTCCCACCGCATCACGGCCTCCACCTTAGCCAGGTCTACCATGATTCCTTGCTCGTTGACAATGTGACCTAAAAACTGGACCTCCCGCAGCCAAAAGTCACACTTGGATAATTTTGCATAAAGCTTCTCTTTCCTTAAGGTCTCTAATACTTCCTTTAAGTGTTGTTCATGTTGCTCCCTGCTCCGAGACTAGACTAAGATGTCGTCAAAGAAAACTATAACCGACCGATCCAACATCGGTCGACACACCCGATTCATTAAGTCCATAAAAGCTGCAGGGGCATTGGTCAGTCCAAACGGCATGACTACAAACTCGAAGTGGTCGTACCTCGTCGGAAAAGTCGTTTTCGGGATGTCTTCCTCCCGTACTCGCATTTGATGGTATCTAGACCACAAATCAATTTTCGAAAACCACGAAGCGCCCTGCAGTTGATCAAATAAGTCGTCGATGTGAGGTAATGGATATCGATTCTTCACCGTAAGCTTGTTCAGTTCACGATAATCTATGCACATCCTATTGGAACCATCCTTCTTTTTAACAAATAAAATAGGCGCTCTCCACGGTGGGCAACTAGGTCGAATAAATCCCTTATCCAGTAGTTCCCGAAGTTGAATAGACAACTCCAGCATCTCTGGAGGCGCAAGACGATACAGTGCTTTAGCTATCAGAGCCGCACCGGGAGTTAAGACGATCTTAAATTCAACCTGTCTCTCTAGTGGTACGCCAGGCAGGTCCTCGGGAAAAACATCAGGAAAATCCTGAACCACCAGTACATCATCTGTTTTCTGCTGTGACTTCTTTTCTCGAGCGTCTAAAACATATGCCACAAATCCCGAGCCTCCATGATGATGAAAATGTCCGCTTGCCCTAGCAGCTGAGCAGAACATTGCACCTCGATTCCTTCTCTCGCCCTGCACAACCAGCTCTCCCCCACTTGGGGTTTGAATCCACACCCGTTTGTTCTTACAGTCAATCCATGACTCGTGCTGACCCAACCAATCCATACCGATGATGACTCGAGAGTCACTCAACGGTATAGGGATGAGATCAATCGAAAACTTTATTCCTTGAATCACTACTTCACATCCCTGATAAACACTAGTTGCTTGCACGTTTTTATCATTTGCAATTTCTACTTCTAACGGACGAGGAAGAGTCCCTAATGCAACACCGAAACTCTTTCCCAGAACGGTAGACACAAAAGAATGACTAGCTCCCGAATTGAACAATACAAAAGTAGGCGTAAAGACTAAGAATGTTCCTAATCAAGCATAAAAATACATTAAATTCGTACACCAAAGCATGAGGCAAGTAAAGAAAGAGTACCCGTAATGACGTCGGGCGCATCCTGTGCCTCCTCGGCGGTCATGACGAATGCTCGACCCTTGGTCTTAGGGGTTTCCCCTTTCCCCTGCCTACCATCAGTAATTCGGAGAGTAGTGGGCGCTGGATTTTGGACCGTTCCCCGAGTCAGAAGGGGACACTGGGCCTTGAAGTGGCCCACCTGATTACAATTAAACAAATCTTGACCTCCTTTCCACACTTGTGACATATCAGTACCCAGCAACGCCCCTCATGATTCTTTCCACACTTATTACACTTACCCAAGCTCCTTTTCCATTGCTTTCCCTGATCTGCCCCTCGGAACTTCTTTGACGCCTGCTGAGTGTGAGTAGGCGCCGGACGCTTCTGCCTTTGCTGGGTTTCCAATTCCAACTCTTGGGCCTGAGCGGCCGCGATCATATCAGTAAGAGTTTGGTGCCTAGCAGCAGACACAAACTCACGAATGTCTGTGCGAAGCATCGCCAAATATCGAGTCATCCTCATGCGCTCAGTTGCCGCAAACTCTGGACAAAAGAGTGCTTGCTCATTAAACTTTTTGGTGATCTCTGTCACCGTCTCAGTGGTCTGGGTCAGATTCAGGTATTCCTGTGCCAATCGTTCCAGTTCCACCTGTGGAACATACTCCAGTTTGAACTGTTCCTTGAATTGCAGCCACATAATAGCATCCAACTGAACAGGGGTGAGATCTTTCTTTCGTATTTCCCACCAATCTTTCGCACCCTCTCTCAAATGATTCATCGCGAATGTTACCTTGGAGTTCTCAGGACATGAACAGGTGCGGAAGGCACCCTCTACTGCGGAAATCCACCGCATACTAACAATCGGATCCCTGCCCCCATCGAACATTGGAGGCGAACAAGCCGAAAGTCCTTAAAGCTTGCATCCCTGGCCAGTGATGAACCCTGTACAGCCAGTCGCTCCTCGAGCATTGCCATCAGTTCAGCCTTTGTGGTGCCAAAGAATTGAGATACTGCCGCAACCACTTCTCGTGAAACCTCTGCAGCGATCAAGTCGCGAAGGTTCTCATCAACCGAATTATCCCCACTCGAGGTACCCGCACCTGGTCCACCATTACTTCGGGTGATCGCCATTCTGAATCGCAAAATCCGAATATTAATACTCAGGTTATACCCATTTACCCAACTACTCGACTTTCTAGGACTTTGGTTGACTACTCTTGACTCAAGCATGAATCCTGCGCTTTCGGTAGTACTGGCCTGGTACTACCTTCCACACCTATTCGCCCTTGTTCCAAGTTCATCAACCATCCTCCTAAATTGTCACACATATGCTGATAAACCATTTTCTATGAATCCTGCGGTCACGCACCGTGGTGCCTAAATAATTGACCTAAATCTCACACCCACCCGTGCCTAAGAGAACTACTACTAACGTCCTCGAGTCACCTCACGGACACACAGCCGTACACAATCGGGAATAAGATAGACGTTTGAATAATTGATCCTACCCTAAAGTCACAACCAAACAAGGAACAGCCAGAAAGGCCAGACCAAGAATTCTTAGGCTATCTTATCCTAGTTGTATATAACTTACTAGCATTCACTAAGCAACCTAATGACAATAGCATGAAAGTCCAAACTGGCACATTGCACAAACAGTCTATATAATATCTTATCTAGGCAATTCTACATCCTAGCATACATCTCACATAACACAAACTTGGCATGGGTAATTGGGAATCACAAAACTTACTTGAGTTCGGTTGACGGTTCGCGTCGCATCTTCCCTTATTTAATTTAACTTTCTAAAAACATTTTCTTAGCAAAATCGCTCAGTCCTAAGTTTGAGTTTGGATTCCCAATAAAGTTCATCCAAATCCCTCAAACCAAGGCTCTGATTCCAATTTGTAACGCCCCAATTTCAAAATTATTAAAATTTCATTTATTACCAAGGTTCCAACAAAATCTTTATTCCAATTAAAACTGTTACATCGTAATTATTAAACCAACAGCGGAAACATTTGAAAATCAAAACATAGTTCATTAAAATAAATCTCCGGTATGCGATGCGCTGCCGTCAAGCCTTGCCCTTCCCTTTGTCATTTGAAATACCTAAAATGTTATAAAATCAACGGGTAAGCTTAAAGCTTAGTGAGTCCACAAATTACCATACATGCCCACATATTAAACAACCCGTCCTCGAGAACGACCCGATCCTACCCGCCATACAACAACTACGGGCGTCCATCATACAACAGCTATCGACACGGGGCAGTTCTACCCATCATACAACAGTTATGGGTTCCCGGTTATGGCCGAGCCTATCATACAACAGCTATGGGACAAGGAAACAGGTTAACTCGTCATACTACAGCTACGAGGGGACTCGCATCAGTACTGAGCCCAACAACAAATAATCACATATATAGAACAATTCATATAACTGTACAAAACACACAAGATGCCTAACATGCAACATCACATAATAAGGTAAGGATACTCACCTGATTCAAAACCGTGTAGATATTCTCTAATATCCCCACTTAGCTCGTCCACACACCTAAATTCCACATACACAACATATTAAGCACTGACCAAACTCCTATAGACTTGCCTAAAGGCCAGGCCCAACGTTTGCTAACCAACATTGGTTGAAAATAAGTCTTTGGGTTAAACAGTCACTCGCCGCGGCATGGCTCCTCACCCTCCGCGTCGCGGCTACCTTCGCAGACATATGGGGTTTTAGCCGAACCCGCGTCGTCGACATATCCTGTCCGTGCCGTGGACTCGTATCAATCTAAAATCCTATTAGCCCCGAATCAGTACAGCCATCGGCTAGGGTTCCTCTCTATACCCTTCCTGGGATCAGAAACTTCCCTAAGGTCACTTCCTTATGGACATGCAAGTCCATGCATGTCCTTGGTCCAAACCCTAAGTGTTACAAGTCATCTAAAGGTACAAACCAATAGGTAACACCCTATGAGGAGATGAACAGGAAAGTCAGAAGATTAATTCTTCTTACCTTACTTCCGAAAATCGGAGTGATGCCCACGATTCGTTACAAGCCTTCTCTTGCGTTGGATCTCCTTCTTCTAAACTCCAAAAACCTTCAAAGACTTGAAACCATAGAGCCTCTTCCGAAACCAGTCGCCTCTACTCCAGAAAACCTCCAAAAACACGAACCCTAGGGCTGGGACCCTTTATATAGGCGTTTAAATCCGCATTAGGGTTTTTCATGACTGCAGCGCACCGCGCCACGCGTACAAAATCATTCGCGAATCCACATCCTTCCCGAGCCACGCCGCGGATCCGTCTGGGTCGCGACCCGACGGAACGGGTCTTACTCAACTATTGAATAATTACACTTCTAGTCCCTGCACCTTTAATTAATTAATTTAATCACCAAATTAAATCCAATTAATTCCAGATTAATTTCTAATTAATTAATATAGTTTATAATTAATATATTATCACTTTAATATATTAATAAAACATATATTTAATTTTTATTGATTTATTAATCACATAATAAATCAATCTTTCTCTCTACCGAACTTTCTACCAAACCTCCAGCTATGAGGGCAACCCAAATGGACTATGCTACTATTAATTAGATAAATACTAATTATTAGTCATGTCTTAGACACCTAATCCAACAATACCGACTAACCATGCTCAAGGCAAAGGATACGTCGTGGCGAGTACATGTCATAGCATACATAATCGACCCTACTGCCGAAGCATAAGGTACCCGACTCATCTCAGCTATTTCCTCATCGGTACTCGGACTTTGAGTCTTACTCAACTTGGCATTACTTTGGATAGGTAGCTCTCCTTTCATGGAATTTTCCATACTAAACCTATTTAGTACATTTTTCAAGTATGTACACTGACTCAGTCCTATTAATCTTTTCTTTCTATCTCTCAGTATTCTTATCCGAGAATATAAGCAGCTTCTCCAAGGTCTTTCATGGCGAAACACTTCCCGAGCCAAGACTTGACATCTTGCAAGGTCCAAACATCCTTTCCCATGAGCAGTATGTCATAAACATACAGCACCAGAAAAGTGACTATACTCCCACTAGCCTTGACATATACACAGGACTCATCTTCACTTCTATAGAACCCAAACTCTTTGAAATTCTCATGGAAGCAAAGATTCTAGCTGCGAGAAGCTTGTTTCAATCCATATATTGATCTCTCAAGCTTACACACTTTATCAGGATGCTTTGTGTCTACAAAACCCTCTGGCTGATTCATGTAAACATCCTCAGTCAATTTCCCGTTAAGGAAAGTGGTTTTGACATCCATCTGCCAAATTTCATAGTCAAGAAACGCAGCTCTGACAAGCATTATCCTAATCGACTTAATCTTGGCTACTGGTGAGAAGGTTTCATCATAGTCAACCCCCGGGGTTTGAGTGAATCCCTTCGCCACCAGCCGAGCTTTGAAAGTGTGTACTTTACCATCCATGTCGGTCTTCTTCTTGAAGATCCACTTGCACCCGACTGTCTTACGACCCGACACATTTTCAACCAAGTTCCAAACTTGATTGTCATACATGGACTTGATCTCGCTGTCCATCGACTCTTTCCACTTGGCAGACTCGGGGCCCGCCACCGCTTCATGGTAGTTAGCTGGCTCATCCTAAATTGTCAATGTACGATCACTGACAAACGTGTCACCATCCTTAGTTATATGGAAACCATAAAACTCAGGTGGCATGCTAACTCTACCCGAACGCCTAAGAGGTAATGAAATGTCAGTGGGTCCAACAGGAACCTCTTCCTCATGTTGGTTGCTAGTTTCTCCTAAGGTTGATTCATCGGGTGTCTCTTGAATTTCTTCAAGATCAACAGTACTCCAACTGTCCTCTTTAGAAATGAGCTCTCTCTCTCGAAAGACTCCTCGTCTAGCTACAAAGACCATGTCCTCGCTCGGTCTGTAGAACAAGTATCCAAATGACTGTTTTGGGTATCCGATGAAGATACACCTCACACTTATTTCCGCGAGCTTGTCTTGAGTCTCTCGTCTTACGAAAGCCTCACAGCCCCAGACTTTGATGTGTGCCAATAAGGGAACTTTCCCCGCCCACATATCGTGCGGTGTTTTCACAACCTTCTTGGTTGGGACAAGCTTGAGGATATGGGCGGCAGTCTCTAAGGCATACCCCCAAAAATGGATTGGAAGCGAAGCACGACTCATCGTGGAACGAACCATGTCTAACAAGGTTCGGTTTCGTCTCTCAGCAACATCGTTCAACTGTGGTGTCCTGGGAGGCGACAACTGTGAAACTATTCCAAATTCCTTTAGATAATCAAGAAACTCGATACTAAGATACTCACCGCCTCTATCGGATCTAAGCATCTTTATCTTTCTGCCCAATTGATTTTCTACTTCATTTTCAAACTCTTTGAACTTTTCAAAGATATCTGACTTGTGCTTGATTAAGTAGATATACCCATATCTACTAAAATCGTCAGTGAAGGTCACATAGAACCGCATGTCATCTTTTGTGGTTGTTCTGAAGGGACCATACACATCTGTATGTATGATATCCAACAAACCTTCACCTCTTTCAAAGGACCCTTTGAATGGTGATTTTGTCATCTTGCCAAATAAACAAGACTCGCATACATCATCCGATTTGAGGTCGAACGATTCCAACACTCCATCCTTTTGGAGTTGGGCGATGCGTTTCTTATTAATATGGTCAAGCCGATAGTGCCACAAACACGCCTTTTCTACACCACTTGAAGAATCAATATGCAACACATCATTACCAAAATTGTCAACACAGATAATAGTTTCATACACTCCATCACAAGGCAAAGCATTAAAGATAAAAACATCATTTTTAAATATTGAAATTGAACCATTCAATTTATCAAAAGTGTAATAAAAACCTTGTTTGAACAATGCATGAAAATTAATTATGTTTCTAGCCATATCAGGCGAATAGGAACAATTATGTAAATCTAAACTAACTCCACTACTAAGCACTAGTCTATAGACACCGATCTTGGTAATAGGTGACGTTCGCCTATTGTCCATGACCAGATTCAATCTACCGTGCTCCAGCTCCCTACTTTCCTCTAGGCCCTGCAAATCATAACAGATATGAAAACCACATCCAGTGTCAAGGACCCAAGAATAGGAAGAATATGGGTTATTAGATATAGTGTAAGTACCTGCTTGTGATGGCTTCACTTTGCCATCCTTGATATCTTGCAAGTACCTGGGGCAGCTTCTCTTCTAGTGACCCTTCTCTTTGCAATAAAAATAGTCGGCTTCCTTGGGATTCATGACATGCGGAATGCCGGAAGACATGGCTCTCGGGACACTGCTAGATGACCCGACATGAACCTTTTCCCTCCAATTTTGCTTGGGAGGGCCCTTCTTTTTCTTTCCCTTGCCAGAGCCAATAGCCAGGACAGGATGGTTAACAGGGGGTACACTTTTACCCTTTATCCCGTCTTCAGCAGTACAAAGCATGCGATGCAACTCAGCCAAAGTAGTCTGAGTGTTGTTCAAATGATACGCCAGTGTGAACTGGTCATAAGAACTCGGCAACGAGTTAAGCACTATTTCAACGACCAACTCCTCATGAACGGGCATCTCCAGCTTCCTCAGCCTCTCCACGTATCCTTGCATCCTTTGCACGTGAGTGCAGACGGACTCTCCATCCTTAGGCTTGCCGTTAGTGAAGGCTTTTACCACCTCGCACCTCTCGATACGCTCTTGCTTGCGGATCTTTTCCGCAAGCTCTTTGTGCATCTCGTAGGGCCAGTAGCCCCAATAATTTGTTGCAGTTCAGGGTTCATGGTAGCGATCATGATGCAGGCCACTTTGGTCGCATCATCCGAGTGTTTTCTATATGAGGCAACTTCCTCGGGAGTAGCGGTATCTGGGTCAACTTCAATTAGCTCGGTCTCGAGAACATACTCTTTGTGCTCAAACCTCATGGCCATCTTGATGTTACGGATCCAGTTAGTGTCGTCCAACGTCACTTTAGAACACAATGACAAGATTGAAGTGACGTTACCGGAGTTCGAGTGGGGAACGGATTGGTCAATGGAAAACATCTATAATAGAAGGTAGTTTTAATTTGATACATATAAATAACCGTTATATTAACCCAAGAATAAATATAAGGCTAGGACCTACAATAACAATTCACAATATCGAAGAGGGATGCCGTAATCTTTATTGTAGATTTTATAAGCTAGGCGAATGACGATTCAGCCAATTCCACAGCGAAAACATAATCATATTATAATGGAATTCCTAGTTTCTTTTGAGATTTATTGAACTATTCAATAGCATGTTTTAATCTCAGGAATGCCCCACTGTTTGTGACTGGGATACCGAGGATCACAAACCGGGTGTGAATAACCATGCAAATTAGCTTGGTACACTCGATTTCAATTACCATCTCTAATTGACGTGCCGGTTAACCACACACGCTCCGTCAATAATGGTAAAATCGAGAAACCCATTGCAACTCTTTGTGGACCCCAATTGGTGTGCCGGTAAACCACACATGCTCCACCAACGTTCCACAATGTGCAATGTGCAATTCCATGGATTAGCATCAATTCATATTTTTTAACCTAAAGTAACTAGATTGGGATTTTGTTCATGGTTCTAGTACTTTCATTTATAGCATTATACTTTTAAGAGGCTTATACGGTTCAATCAAACCCGTTCGGCTAACGACACTCGACTGACCAGGAGAGCGGTGGGTGAGAGTGGACACCCATCAGACTACCATTTTATAGGCAGTCGCCTTATACCCTCTTTATAGGACAGTTTTGTGAATGAGGCCTACTAACGGTAAGACTAGCCAATTTCATCTTACATATAAATATTAACTTTTAATCATAAATATATAAGATGTATTTTAAACTCTTTAAAATATTTTAGATTTAAATTTGTTCTAATTTTCGCAAATTATAGCTTAAATTTCAAAAATTTATATTAAATCTTTAAGTGATTTAATTTGTCTTTTAATTAAATAATTTAATTAAACTAATTAAATCAAAGATAGGCATCACAAAATTAATCAAATTAATTACCTATCTTTATCCCTAAATCTCGAAAATATCAAGCAATGGATAAAGGGTTTCAGTTATTTAATTAATCAGCAATTACCAAAAATAACAACCTACTAACCAAGGCAAGCATGCAAATCGCAGAAAGGGAGGGAGGCTAGGGTTTTCAAAACCCTAGCCACCAAAAATCGATGGTGGCCTCTCCAAGGGTTATTTTCGCAAAAAAAAAAAAAAAACCCTTATACACACAAAGCAATTATAGCAATTCACAAGAAAAAGAAACAGTCTCTGATACCACTGAAAGGTTTTGCATAAACAATGAACTAGAAATTCCTAAGTTCACATGCAATCCTTAGAAGAGATCTATGTTTTTCTACGATGAATATATAATAAAAAACCTAAGGCCAACAATTAATCTCTAAAGAATAAAATCAAGAAGAACTAACCTTTGATTCATGATCCAGAAGCTAGCAGCAAAAGTTTCCTGCCTCAAGTGGAGTCACACCCAAGCAATGGAGAAGAGAATGCAGCAGAGTTCCAGAGAGTCTCCAAAATTGGCGCAAGTTTTAGGGTTCCAGGAGGTTCCTTTTATAGCCTCCAAGGGTTACAGTCAAAACCCTAGAGAAGCCTCTTTAATGGGCAAGCCTGTTGACCATTTGGACCAAGGCTTCGAAACCCTAATTAGGGTTTCACCAACTTTGGAGGGAGCCTCCATAAAATCGCCAACTTGGCCCCTCCCACTGGCTGGCCAGTTATTCAAGTATTGAATAATTACAAACCAGTCCCTGCACTTTCAATTAATTAAATTAATCACTAAATTAAATCCAATTAATTCTAGATTAATTTCTAATTAATTATTATAGTTTCTAATTAATATATTGACACTTAAATATATTAATAAACTATTCATTTTATTTCTATTGATTTATTAAACAATTAATAAATCAACATATCTCTCTACTGAACTCTACATCAATCCTCCAGCTATGAGGGCAACCCAAATGGACTTTGCTTCAATTAATAAGATAAATACAATTTATAAGTCATGGCTTAGACACCTAATCCAACATGATTATCGCTTGATGCGTCTCATTCACCCCTTCAAAAAATAACTTTACCAGCTGCCACTTTGGAATGTCGTGATGTGGACAAGAACGCATTAATTCCTTCAATCGCTCAAAAGCCTCATGGAATGCCTCCCCAGGATTCTGCTGGAAATCTTGAATTGCTCGTCTAATCTTGGTGGTCTTACTAGCTGGATAAAACTCTTGTAAAAACTTGGCCTTGAGTTGATCCCAAGTAGTGATACTATTAGGTGGTAAAGAAGTAAACCAGTATTTGGCTTTGTCCTTTAGAGTAAAAGGAAATAATCTTAACCTAAAAATATCTCTATTGGTGTTTCTAGGAGTGTTGGCATTGGCTATGGCTAAAAATTCATATAAGTGATTACATGGATCGTCAGTCTTATACCCTCTAAATTGTATTAACACTCATATCAATTGAGGCCTAATCTATATTTGAGTCTTTACATTTTCAGGAATATAAATGGGCGACGCGTCGTCATACTCCCGAGGTTGGAAATGTGATGCAACCGATTGCCCTCTCGGTTGTGCAAAATACAAAGGCGGAGCAATATTACCGTTATGATGATCATTGTTGTTGTAAAATTGTTGTCCTTGCTGCTGCTGTGGTTGTTGTACTCTCCTCGGAGGTCCCCGACATCGGTTCCATTGTTGCTACTGTTGAGGTATCCATCCCTCGTCCTCTTCGTCATATCCTTGCTCTACCTCCTGGTATTGGTACTACTGCAGTGGAGGTTGTTGTGGTTGTAGCTGATATTAGGTCTGCGGTATGGTTTGAAAAAGGGGTTGTGGTTTAAAGAATGGTTATTGGTATCGTAAAGGTTGTGATGGTAAGGGTTGAGAAGTGATTGGGTGAGAAATGGTTGCTTGCTGTCGTGGCGGTAGGTTGCCATCACGGGTCGGCGCTCCCCAAGCCAACGCAGCAGAAAAAGGGTTGGTGGTTTGTTGTCCTAAAGGTGGAACTAAAGGTGGAGTGCATGATGGTACCGATGCGGGGGCTGAAACCGCACCACCACTAGCACTCGTGCTACCGATGTAAAATTCTGACACTGGGGGCATAAATGGAGCTGGCCCCGATACCTCGCCCGAAGGCTCATTGGTAATATCCTCAATTGTAACACTACTGGGACTCATATCAAATAAATGCCTACGCACACGATTTTTTCGCGCGGTTCGCTCGATTTCAGAGTAAAAAAGAAAGGGTGATGTATGCCCTCCCCGATGGGTACGCATGCACTAGTGCAAAACGCCCGCCAAAACCAAAATGAAAAATACTTACTATCCTAAATCACTAAAACTAAACTAAAAATCGGAAAACACCTTCCTACAGACCTTCTTATCCTAAGCTCACAACTCCCCGAAAACGGCGCCAAAATTTGACAACGCAGGGGTCGTTATGCGGTCAAAAACAAGAAAATAAAACCTTCCATACACCAGTACAGTGGTAGTAAGGGTCCATCTACAGGAGTTTCGTGGTCAAGACAAGACGATAGCTTACCAACTGTAGTGTCAAGCTACAGCCAGAGGGACTAACTTCCACTTTCCCAAAACACAAAAATCTCAAATCCAAATTCCAAACCAATCATAAAACAAATGAAACTAAACCAAAGTCTAACCCTAGATTGCTTACTGAAATCAGAAACTATATTCAGAATCCAGAAACAATAAACACAATCTAAAAGCATCTAAAGCGTTCAAAGACAATAAAAGGTAAAAAGTGCAATACATTAACCGAATGATTAACTGTATTAAACTCAAATCCAAAATATCCAAATACGAAATAAAATAGCTTTAACCTACTGCTACCGGTTGTCACAATCCAGAAACACTAAGCTAAAAACTAAAAACAACTAAACTAATATTGAAAATGAAGTGAAAACATAAAAATACTACAAAGGGCTGCTGAAATCTCGAAACATCAGTCCAAGTCGCCGTAAGTCCATCTTAGGGTCTGATCTTCGCCTCCGGAATTCGACCTAAAAGCCTCTATTTATAGTTGTGGAAAATAAGAACCCGCGACACGTAAAGCTGATAGTCGCGTCACGCGTAGAGCCTTATCCCCGTTTTCTCGCAGTTTGAATTTCTTCCACCGCCTCAACTTTTGACGTGGAACGTCGTGCTGGCCTTCATTCCCGCGGCGTACGTATGCATTCGACTGATTTTGACTTTATCCTCAAAACTTCTCCAATTTGTCCGCTTTTGGTCCCTGTTTATGACTTTTCTTTGCAAGCAAGCACTAGCACAAAAAGTTAGAAATACCTATGCATATATGATATAAATAAAGTGTTTTATACAAACAATGAACTAGAAAAATACCTAAGTTCACATGTGATGGTATATCACACGGATACGCACAAGCTTCCCACCAGCACGCCAGCAGCACGGCCCGCCAGCATTCAGACAGACAGCCAGCCGCCAGAGGCCTGGCTGGATCTCATCCGACTCGACAGTCGCTAAATGGCTGATTGCCACATGTACCAATGCTAGAATAACACGTCACCCTGTAACGGTCATCGTGCGAACCATTTAGGCACGAACGAATCAGGTGGTCCCTGAACTACCACCTGGCCAGAGGAATGAACCAATCACAGTCAGTGCCAGACGATCGACCAATAAGGAAAAGATCCACCTTTAACTGACAAGTGGTCCCTCGCAGGTATAACGGTATATGATGATCACGCCCTTGGTGAGATCATCATAGCATAACCACTTTATCTTATCATTTCCCGTATTCTCTCCATACTTTCCGATCTCCATACTAACTTAATCATCGGAGCGCCCTCCCGGGATCGCCTCCCGGAGTGCGTCTGACCTAGTTTCTTTATTGTTGTGAGCTCAGGTCGAGGATTCCAGCGTTCAGAGAATCAGTCCAATACTAGAGTTTGCATCATTGGCGCCATCCGCTTGTGTGACGAAGCAAAGAACTACAATCTCCCAATCCTGAATGGCGACTTCATCTGGAAGTCAACAGGACGACGCCCAGCGAAGTCCAATACGACCCATGCCGTCCCTAGGAGCTGTGACACCTCCCACTCCGGCGACTGCACCGTCCATCACAACTGCCTCGCCATGGCAGACCCCGATGCCAACCCTGATGCCGCCGTCACTACCTTATGTTAATCCTTTCCTCCATACAAGGCCACCGGCAACACAATCGTTATTTCCACCCCCATTAGTCACTCTAACAACGGCGGGAACATCCACATCAACCCCAGCACCGGCAAGTTTTTTACCGCCTTTTCCACCACTGTTTGCCTCAGGAACACCGTCAACCCCAACTCCAACACCCACTGTGCCTCAAAGTTTCTTCGTAAGTACCTCCACTCCTCCAGTTCAGTTCACCCCACCACCATTTTACATCAACAGTTTCCCTACTGCCCCAATAATAAACACACCGTACATGATGCCACAATACCCATTCGTGCCATTCTACCAATCGTTTCAGCCTTAAACATTGAACCCAATTCCGAAAATCACCACACCACGCTCTCCTTTTGTCAAAGAGCTCTTGGATTACGAGATCCCAAGTACCGCCAAACTCCCAACGTTGAAGGTATACAATGGAACCACATGCCCGGACAGTCATATCGATACTTATGAATGGCACATGACCTCGCTGAAGTTAGATCAACGCTTTTGGTGCACGTATTTCCCAACAACGCTGGACGGCAACGCGGGCGCATGGTTCAAAAGCTTAGCACCAAACAGCATATACAACTTCGAACAATTAAAACAACTATTCCTCACAAATTTCATGCAACTACGCAAATATAGAGGCGATAACCACGCTATAATGGGCTGTAAACAGCGTGAGGGCGAGTCTGTGAAAGATTATTTCAAGCGATTCAACAGAGTTACCCTAGACGTCCCGGGGCAGGATGACCGCATGGTGACGGGAGCGTTCACTTGGGGATTGTTACCAGGACCGTTATCCCGAAAATTCCTGGGCCGACCACCGTAAACCCGGCACGAGCTGAAGGAGCGAGTCGAAAGGTTCCTTAGACAGGAAGAAGGCACAGCGGAGAAACAACCGTACCTCAAAGTAGCAACCGACGGCCAGCACAAGCGACACGACCGCTACTCTCACAGTCGCCGCCAGGACCATTTCAACCTCCCTCCAAGGGGAGGAAGACCTCCACGACGATTTAACCCACTCTACCGGGAAGAACCTCGGAATAGGCAGGCAGACATCTACGCGGTTAAAGAACCCACTGCGTGCAAACTGCTAGACAGTAGACAAAAATACTGCGAGTACCATAAGAGCAGGGCTCATGACACCAATGATTGTGCCATGCTGAAGAAAGACATGGAAGAGAAAAATTTGAAAGGTAACCTGGTAGAAACAGCAAAAAGATTACGAGAACAATTTGAGGCGGAAAGAAAAGCTGAAAGAGGAAGAAAGGATAATACGGTCGGAGGAAAGGCCATCGAGATCCTAACCATTCGGACCAGTCAGAAGCGATATGACCGCTCCAATGGAGAACGCACACATCACAACGACGGTCCCCTAAACTTAAGTTTTTCAGTCAACGACCCAAGACCTGAAAGCTGGCAGGGAGATAACCCTCTAATACTGACCGGACATATTCAAAACATCAAAATCCACAGAGTATACGTAGATGGCGGAAGTGCTGCCGACATCATACACGAACACTGTTTCAATTTATTACCACAAGTCATCAAAGAAGAACTAAAACCTGCTAGAGGACGACTCGTAGGGTTCACAGGTCACAGCATATGGCCAATTGGAACCATCTCTCTACCATTTACGTTGAAGAGTTTCGACGGAAAACTCCATAAAACATCACTCATTGAATTCGTGGTCGTGAGAGCACCATCAGAACATAATATGATTCTAGGAAGGCCAGGGTTACTAAAATTTGGGGCGGTACCATCCACAGTACATGGCCTCTTGAAATTCAGAACACCAAATGGAGTAGCCTGCGTTCTAGCCACAAGCCCCCAGACTGTGAGCTGCTGTCAAGTGATGCAACCAAAAGATATTATCAGACTTGTCAAGAAGGCCAGGACTGAAGGATCAAATGACCAAGAGATCATTAATCAGGATTACCCCGAGCAACTGATCCGTGTCGGCACCAGTCTGTCCACGATTACGAGAAAGAAAGTGATTTTTCTCCTTAAGCAATATAAACACGTGTTTGCATGGGAGCCCGCAGATATGATGGGAGTGGACAGAGAAGTAATAGAGCACAGCTTAAACGTTAAACCAGGAAGTAAGACAATCAAACAGAAAAAGAGGGGCCAGGCAGGTGAGCGAAACATGGCAATTAATACAGAGGTGACCAAATTAGTTGCAGCGGGAATACTGAGGGAAGCCATTTTCCCTGACTGGATTGCTAACCCGGTAATGGTCAGGAAGAGTGACGGAAGCTGGAGGATGTGTATAGATTACACAGACTTAAACAAAGCTTGTCCCAAGGATTGCTACCCTCTTCCAGAAATAGATCAAAAAGTTGAATCACTTCAAGGTTTTCGGTGGAAATGCTTCCTAGACGCGTATAAGGGTTATCACCAAATACAAATGAAAAAAGAGGACGAAGAGAAAACAACATTCTATACTGATCGAGGAACTTTCTGCTACCGGAAAATGCCTTTTGGGCTAAAGAATGCAGGCGCAACGTACCAACGGTTGGTGGACCATTTATTCCGCAATCAAATTGGGCGAAACATTGAAGTCTATGTCGATGATATGGTAATAAAAAGTTTGGAAGAAACTACATTGATAACGGACATAGAAGAGACATTAAAAACATTAGAGCAGGCCAAGATGAAGCTGAACCCCGCGAAATGCGCATTCGGGGTGGAGGAAGGTCATTTCTTGGGATATTACGTGACAAATCAAGGTATACTCCCTAATCCAACTAAAGTACAAGACGCCCTCGAAACCAAACCACCAGCCACACTAAAAGACATGCAGACGTTGAATGGAAAGTTAACAGCATTAGGGCGATTCATTGCAAAATCAGCAGAGAAGGCTCTACCACTCTTCAACACGCTAAAAGGAGAAGTCGGCAAGGAAGGATTCAGATGGACAGTGGCAGCTGACGAAGCTTGGCAAAATCTTAAGCAAGCACTAAGCAACTTGCCCACGTTGGCCAGCCCTATCCTGGGGGAAACATTATCCATGTATTTGTCGGCATCACATGAAGCCATCTCAGCGGTATTAGTAGTGGAAAGAAACAATATACAACTCCTAGTATATTTCGTTAGCCAAGCACTCCAAAGCCCGGAAATCAACTACCCAATGCTCGAAAAATTGGTCCTAGCACTTGTACATGCTGCCAGACGTCTCCGCCAATATTTCCAAGCGCACCACATTGAAGTACTTACCAGTCAGCCACTTAAGAAGATTCTCCTGAAACCAGAAAATTCCGGAAGACTATCCAAATGGGCCATAGAGCTGGGAGAACACGCCCTCACTTACAGGTCTCGTATAGGCATCAAGGCACAGGCGCTGGCAGATTTCTTAATTGAAGTCCCTGACCAACCAGCCACAGAAACATCGACTACCCCTCATTCTCCAACCAAGGAACAGTTATGCGAGTGGACTTTGTTCACCGATGGAGCGGCCGGAAAAGAAGGATCAGGAGCTGGTCTGATTTTGAAAAGTCCTCAAGGTGAAGAGATTACGTACGCATTACGCTTCGACTTTCGAACATCAAACAATGAAGCAGAATACGAAGCCCTGCTAGCAGGACTTCGGCTAGCGATTGAAAACTGGGCCACACGAGTGACAGCCTTGAGTGTTTCTTTATTGGTGATGAACCAGATAAATGGTCAATATGAAGCCAAAGACAAACGCATGCAAAAATACACAGAGGCGGTGAAAAAGCTAATAAAATCTTTTGACAATTTCTCAATCAAACAAATTCCCCGGTCAGAAAACAGACGGGCTGATGCCCTGAGTAAACTAGCCTCAACGTCATTCGATCATCTGACTAAAAAAGTATTGGTCGAGGTACTACATGAAAGTAGCATCAAGGAAAGACAAGTCAATGTGACATCAGAAGAATCGTCGACTTGGAGTACTCCATTCATGGAATACCTCCAGCATGGGACTCTGCCAGAGGATGACACAGAAGCTCGTAAGATTCGAGTCAAAGCCCCCAACTTTGCAATAATTGAAGGGAATCTTTACAAAAAAGGATACTTGACCCCTTGGCTAAAATGTATAACAAAAGAAGAAGGATGCTGTGCATTAAATGAGATACATTCTGGGCTGGCAGGGGCCCATGAAGGAGCAAGGGCACTAACGGGCAAAATCTTGCGAATGGGATTCTATTGGCCCGACATCCATGCCGACGCGATGGAGATAACACGCAAGTGCATAGAATGCCAGACTTTTTCTCCAACACAGAATCTACCCGCAGCCCCCCTCACAAGCATAACAAGCCCATGGCCATTCTTCCAATGGGGTATTGACATCGTTGGACCCTTCCCGGAAGCTCCAGGGAGGGTGAAATTCTTAATTGTAGCAGTGGACTATTTCACCAAATGGGTAGAGGCGGAACCGGTAGCTTCCATAACTGGA
Source organism: Cichorium intybus (assembly GCA_023525715.1). Lineage (NCBI taxonomy): Eukaryota > Viridiplantae > Streptophyta > Magnoliopsida > Asterales > Asteraceae > Cichorium > Cichorium intybus. Next base: position 114,563,037 of record CM042009.1, on the reverse strand, counting down.
CGTAGCATCATCAAGTTTATGTGGAAATATATACTCACTAGGTTCGGCACCCCTCGAGTGCTAATTAGTGACAACGGGCTACAATTTTTCGAGAACCCCTTTCGTGGATGGTGCGAGGAAAGGCAAATCCGACAGTAGTTCACATCGGTTGCCCATCCACAAGCTAATGGCCAAACGAAAGTAACTAACCGCACCATGGTAAATGGAATCAAGAAAAGGCTGGGAAAAGCCAAAGGCAACTGGGTGGAAGAGCTACCAAGCGTCCTTTGGTCCTACCGGGTAACTCCAAGAACCAGCACACAAGAAACACCATTTAGTTTGGTGTACGGATCAGAAGCAATGCTCCCGCCGGAACTTTCCATAACCTCCTTGCGGGTCTCAGCCTTTGACACTGAAAGGACGGAGGAGGATCTAAGACACAATTTGGATCTACTGGAAGAAAGACGCGAACTAGCCAACATCAAACAGGCGAGATACAAGTCTAACACAGAGAGATACTATAACAGACGAGTGAAAGGAAGGGCATTTAAAGTAGGCGACTTGGTATTACGGAAGAATGAAGTCAGCCACACCCAACCACGAGGGAAGCTGGGCCCAACTTGGGAAGGCCCATACAAAGTAATAGAGGCACACCGGAATGGAGCATACATACTAGAAACCATGGACGGCAACCCAATACCAAGAACAAGGAACATCCAGCACCTAAAAACCTTCCATTTCTAAAAAGACCAACACCAGGCAACTTGAACAGCTGATTGCAACATACCTTTTTTTTTCCTCCCTGACAAGAAATGTAATGGATTAAATGTTGCAAAGAATTGAGTTCTGAAAACTCCATATTATGACACTCTTGTTTGTACATATCAAAAACCGTCATATTAAATCACAACTTGAAAACCGTTGGCTGACCTGATCACCCAGCCAACTTAAAACTACATGGCCGAGCACCACTCGTATTAAGTCACAACTTAACACAACCGGTCATATGTTACTCACATCAAAACACATCACAAAGCAACCAACCAAACACCACCTACATTGATACCCACCATATTCAAAAAAGAATAGATACAACATAAACAGCCAAATACCATTTCACAAGAAAAACAGCTTCTAAACACATCCAACCAAGCAAAGTTAACATACAAACATATCCTTGTCCACCACACATAAACAGAACATTTGTCCATAGCTGTTAAAACAAAACAAATTATCTATAAATATCATTACAACCATATCGAAAGATGTAAACAAATGCCTCACCCATCAGCTTCCACCTTGAGCAACTCCTTCAAGCCATCCACTCCAAGCTCTCCCAAACTCAGCAGACCTGCATAGTCAAGAGTCGCGAACTCTTCCATTGCATCATCGACCTCCCTAGCACACTCAGACGCCGTACTCCCCTCCCCGATATCCAGACCCTCAATCTTTAATTCCTGGCGAAGACCACGCCTACCCGCTTCTTCTCCAGCCACATAGCTTGTTCGGCGAATGCGATTAATCCCGTGCATAAATTCGGGAATTAGGAAAACCTTTTCCACGATCCTGGCGGCACCTTCTTCCACAACCCACTTAAGATCCTCTTCTACCGCTTTCAAAGCGACCCCCTTCTCCTCTAAAAGACGATCTTTCTCACACAGCTCAGCATCCACATTCTCCAACCGAATCATCAGGGCCTCATTATCCCGATTAAGTCTCTCCATTTGCTCTTCCACGGATATTTTTTCTGCGACCAATATCTCACATTTGCTGTCGAATTGGCGAGCAGCAGCCTCCAGCCGGACAATCTGGCTTTCTAATTCTTTGTTCGCCTCAAGTAAACGATCATTTTCCCTTAGAGCATTCCGAGCCTCAAGTTTTAAAGATTCTTGAAGAGAGGAGGAGGCTGATAGGCGCTCTATCCTCTTCGCCGCAGCTGCCAAATAATAAGCAGACTACGCGGAAGCAAACCTAAGCGTACTCACCAGATTCTCGTGAGAAAAAATTTCCATCTCGGCCTCTGCAGCCGGTGGGAACGCATGAAGAGCGAAATCAACAGCGTTCTCTTGATGAAACAAGCGCGATCCATTAACAAGTTTCCACTCAGGAACGAATGGCAAAGAAGAGAAATCGGTAAACACACGAGTATTCAAAGCTGCACCGTCACTCCCACCAGCCCCAGAACCATCTTCACCCCCAGCACCAGCATCAGAAGAACCATCTACGTCGCCTCCAAAACCCTTCACCCCGCCAGACCCGGACAAGATTTTCGCGTCAAAGGATAACTCCTCCTCATGACTTTCACCACCAATACTCTCGGACCCCGCAGAGGTTTTATTTATACCAGCTTTTGTCCCCTCATCATCAGGGATATCTATTACACAGAGATCATCCTCCTTCAATTTGTTTAGCAAATGGCGACGATTTACCCTCCTCACCAACCTCATGTCTGGAGGATTCTCGACTCCCCCCATTGACTCCCACGCCAACTTCCTCTTATGCGCCAACCTAGCAGACCCCCTCAGAATACCTTCTTTGCTATCTTGTATCGGCTCAACAGACCGGAGGCACCCTCACTAGTCTTTTTGTCACCCAAATCATGCACCTCTTTAACCCGTGCAGTAACATCCGGATTGCGAAACGCAAATGATGGAGCCACTTTGTCAACAAGATCAACCTCTCGATACTTCAGTTCCCCTTTTCCCCATTCCTTGGCAAGAACGTCTTCGAAAGGCACTTTACACGGAGCATCTACAAGGCAAAAAGAAAAAATATATATAATATAAAAAAAATTTAAACCAAAACAAAGCAGGAAAAGGACGATCTATACTTTTTCGCAGTATATAAAACTCCGACATCTTCCCTCGCAGACGCCATGCTGTACTCCGGCCTCCTCCGGCCAGAATGAATTCCGGAAACTCCTCTGGAACGACTCGAAAACCGTTTAGGGTTTTTACTACCAGTTCTTGATGGGGATATAATTTAGGAATTTGATCAGAAGCAGCGCCAGTCCGATAATACACTTTACCAACACGCGAAAGATTAACCCACAACCATTTATCCTGCCAGTTTTTAGGAGAATACTTGGGCTCCGAAATCAATGTATGAACGGAAGTCCTTCTATAAAAGGCATAGTTTTCCCCAGAGGCAGCGAGGCGAAAAAAATGCTTGAAAACAAAGAAATCAGGCATAATACCTAAACCACGACACAAAAGCTCGAAGGCCACTATCTTATTAACAGAGTTTGGTGTCAACTGGTGCAAACCAACGTTGTCACGACGCAGAACTTCATCCATAAAGTCGGATGTTGGAAGACGGTATCCGGCATCAAAAGTTTTTAAGTAAACGCCAGTTTTCCCATCGGGAGGCAAAGAAAACCCTACATCGGCATCAGGAAGGAGGACCCCATCTTCCGGTTGAAAACCATATCGTTCTACTAAAGGACCGTAAACATCGTCCGGAATCTCCTGACGATCGTGTTCAGCCATTTTTTAAGACGAAAAGGGGGGAGAAGAGCACGAGAGAGAAGATAACAGAAGAAAATTGAAAGTGAGTAAGGAAAAGAGTAAAACGGAGAAAGAGAAATTAATAACCCTAAGAGGATGAGAAAGGAAGCGGGAAATCGAAAATCGTTCCTAATGATGGGAACGGACAAGTCACATCACTCACGTCAACCATAATAACGTCGATTCCTTCGGAAAGCAAACCGCCTTTTTCTAATCTTGCTAGTCAAAACTAGACCACGTCATCGCCTTGACTAATAAGACTGGGGGAACTTGATGGTATATCACACGGATACGCACAAGCTTCCCACCAGCACGCCAGCAGCACGGCCCGCTAGCATTCAGACAGACAGCCAGCCGCCAAAGGCCTGGCTGGATCTCATCCGACTCGACAGTCGCTAAATGGCTGATTGCCACATGTACCAATGCTAGAATAACACGTCACCCTGTAACGGTCATCGTGCGAACCATTTAGGCACGAACGAATCAGGTGGTCCCCGAACTACCACCTGGCCAGAGGAATGAACCAATCACAGTCAGTGCCAGACGATCGACCAATAAGGAAAAGATCCACCTTTAACTGACAAGTGGTCCCCTCGCAGGTATAACGGTATATGATGATCACGCCCTTGGTGAGATCATCATCGCATAACCACTTTATCTTATCCTTTCCCGTATTCTCTCCATACTTTCTGATCACCAAACTAACTTAATCATCGGAGCGCCCTCCCGGGATCGCCTCCCGGAGTGCGTCTGACCCAGTTTCTTTATTGTTGTGAGCTCAGGTCGAGGATTCCAGCGTTCAGAGAATCAGTCCAAGACTAGAGTTTGCATCAACATGCAACCCTAAAAGAGATCTATGTTTTTCTACAATGAATATATAACAAAAACATAAGGCCAACATTTATTTCTAATGATCAAAACAAGAATTACCAACCTTTTGAATCTTGTTCTTAAAGCTAGCAGCAAAGGGATCCTGTCTCAAATGAAGTCACACCCAAGCTAAGGAGGACATAATCCAGTAGAGTTCCAAAGAGTTAAGGGAGGCGCAGAAAAGGAGGAGCCAGGAGGTTCCTTTTATAGCCTCCAAGGGTTACAGCTGAAACTCTAAGGGAGCCTCCTTAGTTGGCAAGCCTGTTAACCACTTTGACCAGATCTCTTAAACCCCAATTAGGGTTTCGCCACCTTTGGAGTAGCCTCCATAGTTGGCGCCAAATCTAGCCCCTACCTTTTGGTTTGCCAGTTATTCAACTATTGAATAAATACAAACCAGTCCCTGCACTTTTAATTAATTAATTTAATCCTTAAGTTAAATCCAATTAATTCTAGATTAATTTCTAATTAATTATTATAGTTTCTAATTAATATATTAACACTTAAATATATTAATAAACTATTTATTTATTTCTATTGATTTATTAAACAATTAATAATCAACGTTTCTCTCTATTGAACTCTACATCAATCCTCCAGCTATGAGGGCAACCCAAATGGACTTTGCTTCAATTAACAAGATAAATACAATTTACAGTCATGGCTTAGACACCTAATCTAACAGTCTCCCACTTGGATAAGTCTATGACTTTTATTGTCCATTTACCTTCTGATTAATCTCAGTTTCTTAGAAATTGTTCCTGATCCCTGACCCATTCAGTTCTGTCCAAAGATAAGTGATCAGATGATCCTCCGTCTAACAAGCTATTTTCAGACTCAAGACATGGATTAAGATCAATCTCGGTCCGATACTCTGTTTCTCGATTTCTGATTTGCTTATGACTTTAAGACTGCTAATTGAGCACATCAATTCAGTCCTGGTTGGCCAACACTTTCAATCAACTTCAAAATCATCGAGAGGCCCACAAATATTTGTTTCCCATCGGGTTAGGGGACGGATAAGTTTCGACTTATATGTCTATAACTTTTACCAGTCATAGTACTCACAACAATGCGTTTTATAACACCGAGTTACCGATGCGTTTTCGCATTATCAATGAGCAACTGTCTTGCAATCTACAGATCATATCTCTCCACTTAAAGATCAAAGGATATTATCGTCTTAACATTGCTCGTGATGTAATCCATGAAGAAATATGTTAAGCGCGGGTTTATCCAATACTCAAATCTCTATTTTCTAAGTACTCATGAACATTGTAGCAGTCTTACTGCAATGTCTAACTCCTTAGACAGTCTACAACCGATTCATGACAGTCTTCGTTCATACTTACTCCCTAACAGTATGATCGACTGTGGAACTTTAAATACTCTAATTACTCAGGAAGTTTAAACATGCAAAAATTGAAACACAATAATAAACAATTGACAAAGGTAGTAACAATACTCATTTATAAATCTCCATTATAAAATCACCAAGACAATTACATTTATATTGTTACAAGTTTCAAAATCTATCTAATTACTAAAACTAATATCATCCTTCAGTCCAATGCTCCAAGCATGCTGATTGTGCTTGATCCTGCTCAGTGCCTTAGTCAAAGGATCTACAGGATTGTCTTCTGATGATACTCTCTTAACCAGTAAGTAACCTTATTCTACGCGATATCGAATGTAATGGTACTTTCTGTCGATATGTCTGGACTTTCCATGATCTCGCGGTTCCTTTGTCAAAGAGACCGCTCCTTCATTATCGCAGAACAGTTCCATCAGCTCCTGAATGCTCGGTACAACTCCAAGGTCACCGATAAAGTTCTTCAGCCAAGCCGCTTCCTTAGACACTTCACTCGCTGCAATGTACTTTGATTCGCATGTTAAATCAGTCACAATTTCTTTCTTGGAACTTTTCCAATTGACCGCTCCACCGTTCAGAAGAAATACCCAGTCCGACTGGGACCGACCACTGTTCCTATCTGTCTGGAAACTGGCATCTGTATATCCACTCACTTTCAAGTCATCACTGCCACCAAGGACTAACACCATGTTCTTAGTCCTTCGCGGATACTTGAGTATGTTTTTAACTGCTATCCAGTGTGCCCTTCCAGGATTACCCTGGTACCGACTAACCATGCTCAGTGCAAAGGATACGTCGGGGAGAGTACATGTCATAGCGTACATGATCGACTCTACTGCCGCAGCATAAGGTACCCGACTCATCTCAGCTATTTCCTCATCGGTACTCGGACTTTGAGTCTTACTCAATTTGGCATTACTCTGGATAGGTAGCTCTCCCTTCTTGGAATTTTCCATACTAAACCTCTTTAGTACCTTTTCCAAATATGTACACTGACTCAGACCTATCAATTTTTTCTTTCTATCTCTCAATATTCTTATCCCGAGAATATAAACAGCTTCTCCAAGGTCTTTCATGGCGAAACACTTCCCGAGCCAAGCCTTGACATCTTGCAAGGTCCGAATGTCGTTTCCCATAAGCAGTATGTCATCAACATACAGCGCCAGAAAAGTGACTATACTCCCACTAGCCTTGACATATACACAGGACTCATCTTCACTCCTAGAGAAACCAAACTCTTTGACTTTCTCATGGAAGCAAAGATTCCAACTGCGAGATGCTTGTTTCAATCCATAGACTGATCTCTCAAGCTTACACACTTTATCAGGATGCTTTGTGTCTACAAAACCTTCTGGCTGATTCATGTAAACATCCTCAGTCAATTTCCCGTTAAGGAAAGTGGTTTTGACATCCATCTGCCAAATTTCATAGTCAAGAAACGCAGCTATGACAAGTATTATCCTAATTGACTTAATATTGGCTACTGTTGAGAAGGTTTCATCATAGTCAGCCCCCGGGGTTTGAGTGAATCCCTTCGTAACCAGCCGAGCTTTAAAAGTGTGTACTTTTCCGTCCATGTCGGTCTTCTTCTTGAAGATCCACTTGCACCCGACTGTCTTACGACCCGGCACATTGTCAACCAAGTTCCAAACTTGATTGTCATACATGGACTTAATCTTACTGTCCATTGCCTCTTTCCACTTGGCAGACTCGGGGCCCGCCACCGCTTCACGGTAGTTAGCTGGCTCATCCAAATTTGTCAATGTACGACCACTGACAAACGTGTCACCATCTGAAGTTATATGGAAACCATAAAACTCGGGTGGCATGCTAACTCTACCTGAACGTCTAAGGGGCAATGAGATGTCGGTCGGTCCAACAGGAACCTCTTCCTCATGTTGGTGGCTAGTTTCTCTTAATGTTGTTTCATCGGGCGTTTCCTGAATTTCTTCGAGATCGATTGTACTCCCACTATCCTCTTTGGAAATGAGCTCTCTATCTCGAAAGACTCCTCGTCTTGCTACAAAGACCACGTCCTCGCTCGGTCTGTAGAACAAGTATCCAAATGACTGTTTTGGGTATCCGATGAAGATACACCTCTCACTTCTATCCGCGAGCTTGTCTTGACTCTCTCGTCTTACGACAGCCTCACAGCCCCAGACTTTGATGTGTGCCAACGAGGGAACTTTCCCCGTCCACATCTCGTGCGGTGTTTTTGCAACCTTCTTGGTTGGGACAAGGTTGCGGATATGGGCGGCAGTCTCTAAGGCATACCCCCAGAAATGGATTGGAAGCGAAGCTCGACTCATCATGGAACGAACAATGTCTAACAAGGTTCGGTTTCATCTCTCAGCAACATCGTTTTGTTGGATTAGGTGTCTAAGCCATGACTTTATATTTATATTTATCTTGTTAATTGAAGCAAAGTCCATTTGGGTTGCCCTCATAGCTGGAGGTTAGGATAGAGTTCAGTAGAGTAAAAGGTTGATTTATTAATTGTGTAATAAATCAATAGAATTAATTAAATGGTTTATTAACATATTTAAGTGTTAATATATTAATTAGAAACTATAATAATTAATTAATATTTAATCTAGAATTAATTGGATTTAATTCAGTGATTAAATTAATCAATTAAAAGTGCAGGGACTGGTTTTGTAATTATTCAATAGTTGAATAAAAGGCTAGCCAGTGGAAGCCTCAAGTTGGGCGAAATTATGGAGGCCATCTCCATAATTTCGAAACCCTAGTTAGGGTTTTTAGAGGCTTGCCCAAATCGATAACAGGCTTGTCAAATAAGGGGCTTCTCTAGGGTTTCTGCTGTAACCTCTTGGAGGCTATATAAGGAACCCTCTGGAGGCTCAATACCTGCGCCATTTTACATCAAGAAAACTCTACTGGACTGTCTTCTCCATTGCTATTGGGTGTGACTTCATTTGAGGCAGGATCTCTTTGCTGCTAGCTTCAAGAACAAGATCAAAAGGTTTGTTTTCTCAGTTTTAATCTTTAGAAATAATTGTTGGCCTTAGGATTTTAGTTTATTATCTTCATAGAAGAAAACATAGATCTTTCTAGGGTTGCATGTGAACCATAAGATTTATTTGTTCATTGTTTGCTAGAAAACCCTTCAGTGGTATCAGAGCTGGTTTGTTTTCTTATGAATTTGATATAAACTGTTTATGTGATCATGGGGTTTTCGAAAATAACCCCTTGGGAGGCCATATTTTTGTCCATGGTGGCTAGGGTTTCAAAAACCCTAGCCTCCCTTGCCTTATCTGCGATTTGCATGCTGCCATGATTAGTTGGTTGTTATTTTTGGTAATTGTTATCTATTGAATAATTGAACCTTTTATCCCATGCATGCCTTTTTCGAAAATTAGGTCTTTAATTAGGAAATTAATTTGATTAATTTTGTGATGCCTATATTTGATTTAATTAATTTAATTAATTGTTAATTAAAAGATCAATTAAATCAACTTAAAGATTTAATTAAAATTTTCGAAAAAATATATATAAATTCATGAAAATTCTTAGAAAATTAAATCTAAAATATTTTAATAAGATTAAAATATATCTTATATATTTATGATTAAAAGTTAATAATTTATATATAAGAAAATTGGTTAGTCTTACCGCTAGTAGGCCTCATTCACAAAACTGTCCTCTAAAGAGGGTATAAGGCGACTGCCTATAAAATGGCAGTCTAATGGGTATTCACTCTTACCCATCGCTCTCCTGGTCAGTCAAGTGTCGTTAGCCGAATGGGTTTGATAGAACCGCTAAGCCTCTTAAAAGTATAATGCTATAATTGAAAGTACTAGAGCCTTGAACAAAAACCCAATCTAGTTACTTTAGGTTAAAAAATGTGAATTGGTGCTAATCCATGGAATTGCACATTGCACTTTGTGGAACGTTGGTGGAGCGTGTGTGGTTTACCGGCATGCCAACTGGGGTCCGCAAAGAGTCGCAATGGGTTTCTCGGTTTTGTCATTATTAACGGAGCGTGTGTGGTTAACTGGCACATTAATTAGAGATGGCAATTGACTTCGAGAGTACCGAGCGAATTTGCATGGTTATTCACACCTGGTTTGTGATCCTCGGCATCCTAGTCACAAACAGTGGGGCACATCCGAGACTAAACATGCCATTGAATAGTTCAATGTGTCTCAACAGATCTAGGAATTTCATAAGATGAAATTGATAAGTGTATTATCTACCTTAATGACCATTATGTTGTGATTACGGCATCCCTCTTCACATCATAGTTGGGGTATTTTGGGTCCTAGCCTTAATAAATAATATATTGGGTAATTATTTAAAATGATTAATTAAACTAATAAAATTCTGTTTATTGTAGATGTCTGAATCAAGTGTCTATTCTCCTCCTTATACTCCTTCACCCAATTCTGAGAGCTTCAGAATGCACCTGCTACATATGGTAAGGCTGACTGGCCTGAACTATATGGTATGGCTTCATAAATAGATAATAGTTCTCTGTTTTGCTGGCAAGCCGTATCTGACTGAGTGTCCGCTCCCCAAAGCATGACATCACACAGTAGCTTGTGATGAGCATGACTCCTTGATTGTTAAGTCAAGGAAAGTTCGTTGCCTAATACTATTGATCATTGACCCCGAGTTCCGCAGGAATTTAGAATTCCTGGGGTCAGATAAGTTAACACAGCTAGTTGTGGAAAAGTTCCATGAACTGGTTGAGAAAGGACGAGCTAAGATCTTCAAAGAGTTTGAAGTGTGCAGGAAGTAGCACCGGTTCACATGTTCTCAATACTGAGAGACACATAGGTGAACTGTATAAATTTGGTTCCCTTTTTGATCGGGAGTTATAGCTTTAGCTCGACTCGCTGATCCGTTCATCCTGATGTACAGGAAGGGAAACCAGATAAGACAATCGTGGATATACATTCAATGTTGACTCTGTATGAGTCATCCATAGAGAAGCATAGTTCCATTGATTCAGTTGCTTCGGGATTGAGTCCAGTAATAGGACACATTAAGAGATGATCCAGATCGTCTAGACCGGTCCCTCGATGTTTCAAACTGGGAATGCACAGGGTGGGACACAGCCACGGAAAGATTGGAAAATGCTCCGAAGCCGAACAGTTTGGCAACTCAGGAATATCTTAAAACTTATAACACCTGATCCTTAATTCCTTGATACAGGATGTATTTCTCACATTTGCTCTGTATGCATGGACTCAGTAGGATGTGGGATGTTATTGCATAGGAGCATATTCAGATTGGATCTGAAGCTCATGCAGTTTTAGAGTTTAGTTAGATGTTGAAATCATGTTATTGACTTATTAGATGCGTATGACATTGTCTATCATATAATATATTGTTCAAGGATTTTGTTTTAATAAAATTGTCAATTTTCTTTTAACACATGTTGTTTGAAATTATCCTTGAAATGTTGTATGATTGTGTTGAATGCATGATTGGTGATAACTTGAATGTTGACTGCATCCAAAGTGTTTGGATTTTAGGAATTGTGTCCCTTTATGATTGTTAAGATAAATGTTATAAGAATCGATTCAACCAAAGATCCAGTTGGACAGGACTTTGGAATCACTTGACTTAGAGTCACTTGATGAGTTGAGTTCTTAATGTGCCAAGGAATGAATCAGCCAAAGATCCAGTTGGACAGGACTTTAGAATCATTTGACTTAGAGTCATATGATGATTAAGTTCTTTATAAAGCACATGTGGCAAGAAATGAATCACCCAAAGATCCAAAGGATAGGATTTTGGAATCAGCTGACTTAGAGTCAACTGAAGATTGCAAGTCTTGAACAGAATTAACAAAGTCATAAGTTTACATAGAGATGTAAAAGAGATTCAGATTAGGAGCAACGAACACATCAGTTGCTGTGTATTGCTTGAATCCTCAAATAGAACACAATTGGTTGTACTCCGCGATATTTGTCAATCAGTATGACAAATATGGCTTCGCTTATCAGAATAAGTGATTGAATTGAAACATTGAATAGTTCAAGGACTTCAAAGGAAGTACAAGACCCACAGAACCTGAGTGACAACATAAACTGGGAAAATGTTTCACAGTTTTTTCTCTTCCAAGAACATTAATAGTTGTAATGTGTCTTAGAGAAGATGATGGAGCGTTGGTCGAAACAGTTCGATCCTTGATGTATGAGATACATTGCCAATTAGTTTCCCGTAAATTAAATACCATACCAGTCAGACCATATAAACCATATTCCAACCACATCCTTCGACTAAGTAGGTTTTGCGGACACTGTCTGAAATGTAAAGCTGGGATTGTCCCACTTGTACATTAAAGGGTCAGGGTGTTGTAGTGTTCGTCCGAACCTCATGACTAGCCTGAACCTAATCAGAAATGTCATTTCACTGGCTATCCCGCTGTACCTGAAAAAGAAAGAGCTCTTTTAGAAAGAACTAATGTTCTAAGGAAACAGTGGGAGTTGGGACAGTCCTGAATGAGTTCAGGATTAGCCAAGTGAAATAACCTTTAGTCATCACTAGGCTTAGAGCAGAAATCAGATTTTTGTTTTAATACTGACATAATCTTCTCTGACCAGTAATATTGATCACCGTCATAAGTAGTTATGATCGGGGTGACATACCGAATAGTGGTCAAACACTATAGTTGGTACGGATTTACAATCCGACTACTTGGAAGCATTGGTGAGCCCGGTTGCTGCCAATTAAGAGAACCTTAGGATGAGATACAATCTATGTGGCATTTTGATTGATTTTACACCTCGTCTAAAAACTAGTGGGAGTAATCGAATCATCAAAAGAAAGCAGCATGGACAGAAACGTACCTTCAGAACATCTGGTTGAGTGAGACGATACCCAGAGTCAAGTAATTGATTCTGGGAGAAGCACTCTCAATATATGATGAAATCCGAAAGGACGCTACATATTGTAAGTCGTTAGTGGAGCGCGTGTGGATCACCGGCACACTAATGGGGACTCACAAAGAGTATGCCAGTATAAAGGTACGTGGGCCCGGGATTACCCCATGGGCATCTCGCAAGAAAGGATATCCAGATTCTCAAAATATGCCAAAGGATTGGATTTTGAGAAAGGGCTGAAAGATATCCATTAAGATGTCAGAAAGGTTTGGATTCTCAAAATGTGCCATAAGCTCTGGATTTTGTGAATAGTCCATAACCGTGTCAAAGCCAGTGGGAGTGTCGCTGTTATCTCTATCTCCATATGTGTGTTACATACTGTTTCTAGGAAACGTCTCTTTTCATTACGAAGTGTAATGACTTGGTGTTAAGAGACGGATCGCTATGAAAGACTTAATAAAGATACGGCATGCTCAGGAGGTTACAAACGTCTATGAGATAGATCGAAACTCTGCCAAGATGATCTTGATGAGACTCAAGATGCATAGCTCAGGAAAGGAGTTTCCTATCATTGCAAAGTGTGATGATTTGGCATGAGAGATATAAAAGGTGCAACATACTCACATAATCCATTGACATATATCAGATAGATGTTGTCATCAGTATAGACCTGGTCATAGTAAGCATGATCTTGATAAGATTCAAGATGCATGGAAAAGAGTCTTCGAAAGGAAATAGTTATTGAAAGTCGTGACACAAGGATTATAAGTAATCCTTAGATTCCGAAAGAGTTTGGAATAAGACTAAATTGAATCCAACAAGTTTCTTGGATCGATCAGAAGTGTCATGAACATGTCTTGATGACTTAATGCTTATAGCATAGTGAGTCAGATTCAGGATATGACCTAGCTGGGAATACTTAATGGATTCTGTATATACGTCAGAAATCATTGGAAAAATGATTAAGGTGAATGTTAATAACAATTTGAAAAGAGTTTCAAATAAGGACTTAATGGTTAAAGAATTTCGTTGGCATTCCGATGGAGCGCGTGTGGCTCACCGGCACATCGTAATACCTCGAAATAGACTTAGGGTGCAGTCATGTGAACTAAAGATCCCGAGAACCAGGGAAAGTCACAGTACATAGCGTGGAGTTGTTAGTGAAAATGACGGTATTACCAAAATTGAAATATCATCGGAAGGATATCCGATCGGATAAAGTGTATAAATGTATAACATTTGAATACATAGAAAGAGTGAAAGGTCAAGTAGACATAGATACATAATACGAATTAAATAGTTTAAAAGAAATCTAGAAACCGGTAATAGTTTATGTAAAATCCGACTTGGTGATTACCTCGTGGAGACTTGGTAATTAGGCAAGAGTAGCCACCAGTCAGATTTTATGTTTCAATTTTGCATGTTTCACTTCCAGAATAATTTGATTATTCAAAAGTCCACAGTCGCTCATACTTTTCGGGAGTAAGTATGAACGAAGACTGTCGTGAATTGGTTTGTAGATTGTCTAAGGAGTTAGACATTGCAGTAAGACTGCTACAACGTTCATGAGTGCTTAGAAATAGAGATTTGAGTATTGGATAAACCCGTGCCAAATAGATTGCTTCATGGATTACATCACGAGCAATGTTGAGATGATAATATCGTATGATCTTAAAGTAGAGACATATGAGTTGAAATTTACGAGTTGGTTGTGCATTGATAATACGTATACGCATCGGTAACTCGATGTTATAAAATGCATTGTTGTGTACGATTTTGATAAGTAAAAGACACAAGCATATGAGTCAAAGCTTATTCGTTCCTTGACCCTAATGGGAAACAGATATCTATAGGCCGCTCAATGATTTTGAAGTTGACTAAAGTGCTGGCCAGCCTGGACTAAATTGATGCGTTCAATTAGAAGTCCAAAAGTCATAAGCAGAATCGGAAATCGGGAAACAGAGTATCGGACAGAGATTGATCTCAATCCATGTCTCGTGTCTGAAAAATATCTTGTTGGACGAAGGATCGTATGATCACTTATCTATGGACAGAACTGACTGGGTCAGAGTTCGGCAGCAGTTTCTTGGAAGCTGCAGGTTGTTTATTAATCGGAAGATAAATTAAAGTCATAGACTTATCCAAGTGGGAGACTGTTGGATTAGGTGTCTAAGCCATGACTTTATATTTATATTTATCTTGTTAATTGAAGCAAAGTCTATTTGGGTTGCCCTCATAGCTAGAGGTTAGGATAGAGTTCAGTAGAGTAAAAGGTTGATTTATTAATTGTGTAATAAATCAATAGAATTAATTAAATGGTTTATTAATATATTTAAGTGTTAATATATTAATTAGAAACTATAATAATTAATTAAGACTTAATCTAGAATTAATTGGATTTAATTCAGTGATTAAATTAATCAATTAAAAGTGCAGGGACTGGCTTTGTAATTATTCAATAGTTGAATAAAAGGCTAGCCAGTGGAAGCCTCAAGTTGGGCGAAATTATGGAGGCCATCTCCATGATTTCAAAACCCTAGTTAGGGTTTTTAGAGGCTTGCCCAAATGGATAACAGGCTTGTCCCATAAGGGGCTTCTCTAGGGTTTCTGTTGTAACCTCTTGGAGGCTATATAAGGAACTCTATACTAAGATACTCACCGCCTCTGTCGGATCTAAGCATCTTTATCTTTCTGCCCAGTTGATTTTCTACTTCATTTTTAAACTCTTTGAACTTTTCAAAGGTATCTGACTTGTGCTTGATTAAGTAGATATACCCATATCTACTAAAATCGTCAGTGAAGGTCACATAGAACCGCGTGCCGTCTTTTGTGGTGGTTCTGAAGGGACCACACACATCTGTGTGTATGATATCCAACAGACCTTCACCTCTTTCAAAGGACCCTTTGAATGGTATTTTGTCATCTTGCCAAGTAAACTAGACTAGCATACATCGTCCGATTTAAGGTCGAACGATTCCAACACTTCATCCTTTTAGAGTTGGGCGATGCGTTTCTTATTAATATAACCAAGGCAACAGTGCCACACAAACACGCCTTTTCTACACCACTTGAAGAATCAATAGTTAATACATCTTTACCACAATTGTCAACACACACAATAGATTCATACACTCCATCACAAGGCAAATCATTAAATATAAAAACATCATTTTTAAATACTGATATTGAACCATTCAATTTATCAAAAGTGTAATAAAAGCCCTGTTTGAACAATGCATGAAAAGAAATTATGTTTCTAGCCATATCAGGCGAATAGCAACAATTGTTTAAATCTAATCTAACTCCACTACTAAGCGCTAGTCTATAGACACCGATCTTGGTAACAGGTGACGTTCGCCTATTGCCCATGACCAGGTTCAATCTACCGCACTCCAGCTCCCTACTTTCCTCTAGGCTCTACAAATCATAACAGATATAAAAACCACATCCAGTGTCAAGGACCCAAGAACAGGAAGAAGATGAGTTATTAGATATAGAGTATGTACCTGCTTGTGATGGCTTCACTTTGCCATCCTTGATATCCTGCATGTACCTGGGGCAGCTTCTCTTCCAATGACCCTTTTCTATGCAGTAAAAGCATTCGGCTTCCTTGGGATTCGTGACATGCGGAATACCAGAAAACTTGGCTCTCGGGGCACTGCTAGATGACCCGACATGAACCTTTTCCCTGCAGTTTTGCTTTGGGGGGCCCTTCCTTTTCTTTCCCTTACCAGAGTCGATAGCCAAGGCAGGCGGGTTAACCGGGAGCACACTTTTCCCTTTCATCCCGTCTTCAGCAGTACGAAGCATGCGGTGTAACTCAGCCAAAGTTTCCTGACTGTTGTTCAAATGATACGCCAGTGTAAACTGGTCATAAGAACTGGGTAGAGAATTCAGCACTATGTCAACTGCCAAATCCTCATGAACAGGCATTTCTAGCTTTCTAAGCCTTTCCACATAACCTTACATCCTTTGCACGTGAGTGCAGATGGGCTCTCCATCTTTAGGCTTGTCGTTAGTGAATGCTTTTACAACCTCACGCCTTTCGATGCGTTCTTGCTTGCAGAACTTTTCCGTGAGTTCTTTGTGCATTTCGTAAGGCCAATAGTCCTCATAGATTCGTTGCAGCTCAGGGTTCATGGTAGCGATCATGATGCAAGCCACTTTGGTTGCATCATCCGAGTGTTTTTTATACGAGGCGAGTTCCTCGGGAGTAGCGGTATCTGGGTCAACCTCAATCAGCTCGGTTTCCAGAACATACTCTTTGTGTTCAAACCTTAGAGCCATTTTGATGTTACGGATCCAGTCATTGTAATTAGTGCCGTCCAACGTCACTTTGGAGCACAATGACAAGATCGAGGTGCCATTACCGGAGTTGGAATGGGGAACGGATTGGTCAGAAGACATCTGAATAAGAAGAATGTAGTTTTAATTAGACATTAATAAATAATCCTTATATTCACCCAATAATAAATATAAGGCTAGGATCCTATAATAACCATCTACAATATCGAAGAGGGATGCCGTAATCTTTATTGTAAATTTTATAAGGTAGGGGAATGACGATTCAGCCAATTCCACCGCGGAAACATAATCAAATTATAATGGAATTCCTAGTTTCTTTTGAGATTTATTGATCTGTTCAACAACATGTTTTAATCTCAGGAATGCCCCACTGTTTGTGACTGGGATACCGAGGATCACAAACCGGGTGTGAATAACCATGTGAATTAGCTCGGTACTCTCAAAATCAATTACCATCTCTAATTGACGTGCCGGTTAACAACACACGCTCCGTCAATAATGGCAAAATCGAGAAACCCATTGCGACTCTTTGTGGACCCCAGTTGGCGTGTCGGTAAACCACACACGCTCCACCAACGCTCCACAAAGTGTAATGTGCAATTCCATGGATTAGCACCAATTCACATTTTTAACCTAAAGTAACTAGATTGGGATTTTGTTCAAGGTTCTAGTACTTTCAATTATAGCATTATACTTTTAAGAAGTTTAGCGGTCCTATCAAACCCGTTCGGCTAACGACACTCGACTGACCAGGAGAGCGGTGGGTGAGAGTGGACACCCATTAGACTACCATTTTATAGGCAGTCGCCTGACAACGCCTAGTGATATCAAGTATTTTAGGCGTTGTTGAGCCCTGTTCTTGATAAAATTATATCAGATATGTCTGGGTATTCTCACTTTTCGTGCCAGGACTTGTTTGGAAGAAAAGAATGGAAACAGGGACTAAAAGCGTGCAAAAGGAAGAAGTTTGGAAAAGAATGAAAAATCAAGGAAACACGTACGTGCGCCGCAGATCTATGAAACGCGCGACGCGGGCTTAAAGCGGTGTAACACATTCAAATGCCGAAGAAACGGGAAAAGATTAGTATGCGCGCCGCGGATTCTTCATCTGCGCGGCGCGGCTGCGAGAAATTTGAAAGTATAAATAGAGGAAATTCCAGCCGAAAACCCTAGCAAAGACCGGGTGTAAAATCGACCTTGAAGCTCTTTGACTCCAAGATTTCGTTCCAACAACTTCTCAATTGGTATTTTCATGTTTTGGATTTTATTTTCATTTAGTTAGATAGTTGTAAGCCTTGGTTTGTATCTTTGGGAGTGACAACCATTGATACCAAGCTTTAGGTTTTTGTTTTAGCATCATTGGGTACTGTTTTGGATGTTGGAATCTGAATTTGGTTAATGAAAGCATTTGGTTACAATTAATCTTGGTTTTTCGGTGTTTTGGATGTTTGTGTTTGTGTTTGGTTATTGGTTTGTGTTTGAATGTTATTTTGACCTTGTTTGGTACTATTTCCTTTGCTGAAATCAGTAGCCAATTAGGTTAGTTTTGGGCATTGAACTCTAGCTAGTAGCTGTTCAGTCAGAACCATAGTTATTGGTTAGGTTATGCCTTGGTTTGGGTTGGATACCTTTGTTTGCTTCTGATTCAGAGATGCACTTCTGATTTCAGAAAGTGACTAGGTTAGTTTGAGTTGAGTTTAGCTTATGCTTGACTTGACTTTGTTTGGTGATTGTTTTTTTTTGGTAATTGAGCACTTAGAAACTAGGTCCTCCGACTGTAGCGTGACACTACTAGTTGGTAATCTGTCACTTAGTCTAACCACGAAGCTCCTGCGGATCGACCCTGACTACCACTGTACTAGTGTGTGTTAGGTTTTCTTTATTTTTGACCGCACGACGACCTAGGCGTGTCAAATTTTGGCGCCGTTGCCGAGGAGCTGTGAGCTTAGATTAAGTGACTAGTAGGAACTTGTTTCTTGTTTTTGAAAATTTCATTTGGTTAATTTTGTGTTTGATTTTTTTGTGGGCGTGTTGCACTAGTGCATGCGTACCCGCAAGGGTGAGCAATTATCCCCACTGCAGTTTGATCCTGAGATTGAGCGTACTGCGTGCAAAATCCGTGCTTGTAGGCGTTTAAATATTATGAATTTTAGTCACGTTAGTAGTAGTCCAGTAAGTGTTGCCCAGGAACCATCAGGTGAGGCAACGGGGATGTTTTCTATTCCCCCTCTGTCAAAGTTTCAGTTCGGGAGCACGAGTGCTTGTGGTGGTGCAGTTTCAGCCCCTGCACCCATACCATCATGCACTCCGCCATCTGTCCCACCATTTACACCCGCTTCACAACCACAATCTAGCAACCCGTTTACCTCTGCAATGTCTTGGGGAGAGCCGACCCGCGATGGCACCCCAGTTTCTAGACAGTAGACACCAACCTCTCAACCACAACACGTTCTTTTTAAACCTCAACCCACATTCCAACCTACACAACCAATACACTATCAACAACCTCCTCAGCCACAATACCATTATCCAGAGACATAGGAGGGATATGACGAGGAAGACGAGAGATGGGTGCCACCAGCACCACAACCACATTGGAACCGAGGTCGGGGACCTCCCAGGAGAGCACCATAGTATCAACCACCAGGTCAGCTGGAATATAACAATCATCTTTACGGTAATCCTGCTCAACCCTTATATTTCGCACAACCGAGAAGGCAATCGGTTGCATCACATTTCCAACCACGGGAATATGATGATTCATCGCCAATTTATATTCCTAATAACATTGATTCTCAAGTAGAAATAAGACCTCAGTTGTTAGGAATATTGACTCAGTTCAGGGGATACAAGACTGACGATCCATATAATCATCTATATGAATTCCTAGCGATTGCCAATGCCAATACTCCTAGGAATACTGATACAGATATTTTTAGGCTTAGATTGTTTCCATTCACTCTTAAGGATAAAGCCAAATATTGGTTTACATCTTTACCGTCTAATGGTATTACTAGCTGGGAACAACTCAAGGCTAAGTTTCTTCAAGAATTCTATCCGGTCAGTAAAACCACAGAGGTCAGACGAGCAATCCAAGATTTTTAGCAAAAGCCAGGAGAGGCTTTTCATGAAGCGTTTGATACGTTAAAAGAGCTGTTGCGATCCTGTCCGCATCATGAAGTTCCTAAATGGCAGTTAGTCAAATTATTCTTTGAGGGAGTTAATGAGACACACCAGGTTATGATAAATGCCTCATCAAGTGCGACATTTATGTGGCAAGAGCCAGAAGATGCCTGGAGATTTTTGGAACAGCTGAGTTTAGGATCAAAAGTCAGTGGATCGATGAAAGATAAGACGATATATGTAGCTAACATTGATGCAGAGAACAAATGGAAAGCTGAAATTTAGAAAGAGCTTACTGCTGTTACAAAAAGGTTCAATCAGATGCTCGAGAGGTTTCAACAGGAAAAGGGGGCATACGTGTTACATGGGCAGAATATATGTAATACATGTGGAGAAATAGGACACAATCATAATGAGTGCTCGATGACTCATGAAGAAATAAGTCAAGTGCACGGATATGGTCGATTTCACAACGCACCAAGACCATTCCGAAGTAATCAGCAACAAGAATCGAGACAACCACCTATAAGGCAGCAGCAGGTGCAACCTCCATCTCCACCAGGAGGTATGAACATCGGTTTGCAGGAAATTTTTGGAATGTTAGTACAACTCCAGGAAGTAGAGAAATCTAATTCAGAAGCAATTCTGATATTAGGAGAATTACTTGTCAAAATGGAAGAAAAGAGAGTGCAGGAACAGGTGCAATCACCAAGAATGCAAGTTAATGAAGTAAACACACTTAGAAGCGGGAAGAAAGTAGACAACAAGGTTACAGCTCCGCCTGCAGACGATGATAGTGATGTGGAAATAGTGTTTGATGAAAAAGAAGAATTAGAAAAGGAAAAGAAAAAGGATAAGGAAGAGCAGGTACAGAAGAACAAGCAGACAATTATCTGGGAAAAAGGAGAATCAAGTGGAACAGTTCCTTTCCCTACGGCTTTGGAAAAGCCAGAGAAAGGACCATATGGAAAGAAGGGACCACAAGCTGAAGATATGTGGGAATTGTTTAGTCAAATTAAGGTTAACATTCCTTTAGTCAAACTCATCAAGGAAGTTCCCGCATATGCTAAGTTTCTAAAAGACATGTGCATACATAAGAAGCATATTCTGTCCCACTTGCCTAAGATGATTAGCTTACCCAAGAATGTAAGCTCTATCCTCATGGATGCGCTTCCTCCAAAGATGAAAGATCTGGGAGTTCCACTCATCTCAGTAGATTTAGGCAATGTGCACATTAAAAGAGCGCTGTTAGATCTAAATGCAAGTGTGAACATATTGCCTGGGCAGTTATTCGACAAGAATGAGTTTGGTACCATGAGATCCACTGATGTGATTTTGCAGTTGGCCGATAAGTCCACCAAGGTTCCCAGGGGTATGTTAGTCGATGTCATCATCAAGGTGGGAGAATTTTACTACCCAGCAGATTTTCTTGTTTTGGACACTCGTCAAGCAACTGGTGGAGAACAACCCACGATCATTCTAGGGCGACCGTTTTTAGCCACGGCCAACGCAAATATTGCTTGTCGCACCGGAGATATGGGAATATCTTTTGGGCATCGACAGGCCAAGATCAACATTTTCAATGCTGATCTCAAGGGAAGTAGCATGGAAGAGGAAGAATGTTATCAGGTGGACATCATAGATGAGCTGGTGCAGCAGTACACTCCAGAGGTACTTCAATCTGATGATAGGGAAACTCAGGAAGAAGCAAATGTTGAAAGAAAAGAGACGCAAAATGGAGAAGAAGAAGAAAAGGGATTTAAGTCTGAAGAATGCGTGCATATAGAGAAGTTACCAGCAGAAATTCCAAAGACATTAAATCCCTCTTTGCAAGAACCACCCAAGCTTGATTTAAAGTCGTTACCAGAACATCTCAAGTATGCCTTTTTAGGAAAGAAGGATACTTTACTAGTGATTGTGGCAGCCAATCTGACAGAGAAACAAGAGATAGAATTGCTCAATGTATTGTCCAAACACAAGGAGGCTATTGGTTGGACAATCGCGGACTTAAAAGGGATCAGTCCGACCACATGTATGCATCGCATTATCACAGAGGAAGGAGCTAAACCTGCCAGGGATACGTAAAGGAGGTTGAATCCCAATCTAAAAGAAGTTGTCAAAAAGGAAGTTCTTAAATGGTTGGACGCAGGAATCATCTACCCCATCTTTGACAGCGAATGGGTTAGCCCAACGCAAACTGTGCCGAAAAAGTCGGGGATTACTACAGTCGACACAAAGGATGGTGACAAGATATCCACAAGACCTGTAACCGGATGGCGAGTCTGTATTGACTATCGGAAACTTAATGCCGCTACGTCCAAAGATCATTTTCCATTACCCTTCATCGATCAAATCGTGGAGAAGTTAGCAGGACAAAAGTACTACTATTTTTTGGATTGATATTCTGGGTATAACCAGATCGCAATTCATCCAGAAGATCAGGCAAAAACAACGTTCACTTGTCCTTATGGTACTTTTGCATTTCGCAGAATGCCATTTGGATTGTGTAACGCGCCTGCGACGTTTCAACGATGTATGATGGCAATCTTTTCTGACATGATTCGTGAAGCATTAGAAATTTTCATGGATGATTTCTCAATTTTCGGACCTACATTCGAAACTTGTTTAGTTCAATTGGAAAAGGTACTGAAGAGATGTGTAGAATCAAACCTGGTACTCTCCTGGGAGAAAAGCCATTTCATGGTAAGAGAAGGGATAGTATTAGGACACGTGGTCTCTGAGAGGGGATTCGAAGTCGATCGTGCTAAAGTTAAGGTCATATCCACATTGCCACCTCCAACACCAGTAAAAGGGGTTAGATCATTCTTGGGACATGCAGGTTTTTATCGTAGATTTATTAAAAATTTTAGTGCCATCTCTAAACCCCTCTGTGGTCTCCTTTTGAAAGACGCACCATTTATTTTTGACGAAGAATGTGTAAAAGCATTCAATATTCTCAAGAATAAATTGGTCGAGGCCCCCATCCTGAAGCCACCCGACTGGACGCAACCTTTTGAGATAATGTGTGATGCTAGCGACTATGCTGCTGGTGCAGTATTAGGACAAAAAGTCGACAGGAAACCTGTTGTTATCTGCTATGCTAGTAAAACTTTTTCCGAAGCTCAATTGAATTACACAACTACCGAAAAAGAATTACTTGCTGTAGTATTTGCTTTAGATAAATTTCGATCTTATATCTGGGGATCCAAGGTGGTGGTTTACACTGACCACAGTGCTGTTCGGCATCTGCTTACAAAGAAGGAGTCTAAGCCTAGACTAATCAGGTGGATACTTCTGCTGCAAGAATTCGATGTGGACATCAAAGATAAGAAGGGAGCGGAAAATGTGGTGGCAGATCATCTTTCTAGATTACCAGCTGAAGGATTGGAAGCAGGAATTCAAGACTCATTCCCCGACGAGTAGTTGTTAGAGGTTAATGGAGCTCCATGGTATGCAAATTACGTAAACTTTCTGGCCACGGGAGCAATACCAACACATTGGACGAAAAAAAGGCAGAAACAATTTCGCACGTACGCAAAGAGATTCATTTGGGATGACCCAGACCTTTTTAAGGTAGGAGAGGACCAGATAATTCGCCGATGTGTGTCGGACAATGAAATTGGTGAGGTGCTGGATCTCTGTCATGCATCAGCATGTGGAGGACATTTCAGTGGAAGGAAAACCGGGTATAAAGTTCTCGAATCCGGACTGTATTGGCCAACTATCTTTCGAGATGCGCACAAGACTGCTAAGGAGTGCATTAATTGCCAGCAATTAGGGAACATATCAAAAAGGGATCAAATGCCTTTGAATCCGATTTTGGTAGTAGACATTTTTGATGTCTGGGGAATCGATTTCATGGGTCCATTCCCTACATCACATGGATATGTTTACATTTTGGTGGCAGTGGATTATGTTTCTAAATGGATTGAGGTCGAAGCAACTCGTACAAATGATCATCATGTGGTTTGTAAGTTTGTGAAGAAAAATATATTCACCAGGCATGGAGTCCCAAGAGTAATCATTAGCGACGGAGGATCTCATTTCAAGAATTTCAAATTTGGAAGGTTGCTGAAACATTATGGGGTGAATCATCGCATCGCAACACCATATCATCCACAGACCAGTGGCCATGTGGAGGTATCCAATAGGCAAATCAAATAAATCCTTCAAAAGACTGTCAAGACTGATAGAAAGGATTGCTCGCTAAGGCTAGATGACGCATTATGGGCATACCGAACTGCGTATAAAACACCGATCGGGACTACTCCATATCGATTGGTTTATGGAAAAGGATGTCATCTACCAGTGGAGATCGCCAATCGTGCCCTATGGGCCGTTAAGAAAGTCAACATGGACTATACCGACGCTGGGAAAGAAAGGAAACTTCAGTTGTCTGAATTAGAAGAATTACGAGACGAGGCATACGAGAACGTAGCCACTTATAAATCAAAGATGAAGCGATACCATGACGCAAAACTGCGATTGAAGGTCTCTGAAGTAGGACAAAAAGTATGGCTGTATAATTCAAGACTGAAGATGTTCCCTGGGAAACTGAGAAGTAAATGGAATGGTCCCTACGAAGTGATCAGCATTACAGACTATGGTGCAGTCGAAATCCAGGACTTAAAAGGTGGGCAACCATTTAAAGTCAACGGTCATAGACTCAAACCATATATTGCCACGGGCACATTCCAGAAATTAGAAGTAGAGACAGTCGAACTCATAGCAGAGATTCCAACATACGCTACATAATCAGGTAAGTGTACGTCTGGCTGAAGACGTTAAACTTAGCGCTTGGCAGGAGGCAACCCGACCGTCATTATGTAGTTGCATATTTTTATAATTCATTGCATCCATTTGATCACGGTGAGAAAAAGGCAAGTGTGGGGTCATTTTGGTAATTTTGCAATACCGCGACGCGGAATTTTTGGATCCGCGCCGCGCGTATTGAGTTTTTGCGATTACACTTAAAATCAGATTTTATACACGACGCGGATAGAAGCTTCCCGCGCCGCGGTCTTATCTTAATTTGAAATTAAAGATAATCACCAAAACAGAGCTTTTTGATAATATCCAAATTCCCACACTGCATATATAAACAAATTGCGTAAAATCGTGATTCTTTCACCGTGCTTCAAGCCTTCAATCAATTACGACGTCTGCATTCATCTTTCATTCACAAGAAATTCAAGTAAGTATCTATTCTCTTTCTCTTAGTTTTAGAAGTCCTGAAACTTGCTAGATGCCACTGTAACTCGCAATGTTGCACTTAATTGTTGAAATTGATCGCCGAATTAGGATTATAGAAGTACAATGCATGAAACCCAAATGTTAGATTAGAGGAACGGACTTGAATTAACAGAATAATCGAACTTTCCTTGACTGAAAACGCTCGTCGCGCCGCGGCCTGCATAGTCCACGACGCGGAGTAAATATTCATCTAGCGCGTCGCGGGTTGTTATGTGTGCGACGCGACGAACGTCTGGACAGTGCAGTAATTGTCAATTTTTGTGATTTCTGCAGGCAAAGATGTCTTCTTCAGGTAGTTCTGAAACCATTGATTGGAACTCAGTGACCACACAGATCGACCGGGTCCACGCAGCTAGTTTCTTTAACCGTCGGGGCCTGTGCAAAAACAGACGTGTACTACCATGCCGCAGGGTCAATTGGGACTTGATCAGAGAGTCGGGCATTTTGGATCATCTGAAAGATTGGTTAATACAAGAAGGGTATGAAGAAGGAGACTTAACTTATACTTGCCGGGCGTTGGAAAATGCAACAAATATGAATGAACCGGTCTACAGTGAAGTGTACCTGCAGTTCCTTGCCAGCTATTACTTTGACCACAAGCAGAAGGGCATGGATACCGAGGAAACTGTGAGAATTCGTCTGGGAAATCACGACCGCAGTTGTACTTTGCGGGAATTCGGATACCGCATCGGGCTGTACACCGAGGAGGAATTGAACTCACCGGCATTCCAGATGTTCCACAGGCATGCCAGCCGAACCATGGGGGATTCCTTTTCCCCAGCCGATTACTGGGCCACTATAGCTTCCACCCGATACCACGAGAACACGGTCCGGGAGTGCTACATGCATTTGCCATCCCACCACATGTTGCACCGGCTGATCACCACCATGTTATGGCCGCGTGCAGATGAAGAAAAAGTACTGCCCCGGGAATTGCATCTGATGTGGTCCGTATTACGGATGTTGGAAACTTGCAACATTCCCTACTTTGTCGCTGACTATTTCAAGCAAATTACGGATGCACCGATGACAATAACCGCATTTGGGGGAGGCCACTTTGTTACCAAACTGGCAGAGTCATATGGACTGATCTCCGAGCATTCTACTGACGGTTTGGAGGTTATCCCTCCAATCATCTTTTGCCCACCCGTGGCAACATCGCAGGATGTGATATATGTGGACGATGGAATCCCGTCCGTTGACCGTATGCCTTTCCCGGCACTCCGGTCTGAGCCGACTATTTCCCGGAAGCAATCCAAGCCAGCCATCGGATTACCCCACAGCCTATTCCCTGCTACGATGGAATCCCGCTTTCTGGCGGATGAGGTGAAGGCACTCAAGGAAACTCTGGAGACACACACGCGGGAGCCCCAGGTCCAAGCATATACAGCACATGAAGTTGACAAAAGAACAGAGAATACACAGCAACAACTTCTGTGGCTAGCTGACTGCATGATCACACTCATGGCAAAGAACAAGTGTTCTCCACCGAGACCTCAACCAACGATCCGAGATGCAGATGAAGAGCCTATGGAGGAAGATCCAGAGGAGGAAGAGGGCGACTATGATGATACCGCTCACAGTTAAAGGAATAGATGTAGTCTTTTTGAATTTTTAGTACATTGTTGGATTTACACTTTTAGGATTAGTGCATGATTTGTTTTTGTTAGGTGAATAAGCCTCTTAAAGGCAGTGAATAGTAGTAGTTCTTTGTGTTGAATGATTATGGTGAGATTTTGAAGTTAGAAGTAATCTGCTGAAATTACCGCGCCGCGGCATCTATATATCACGCGACGCGGTCTTTACTCATATGACGCTGTTTTTATCTCATGTAATTACCGCGACGCGCGTCTTGCAATCATGCGTCGCGGTCATCCACAACACATACAATTGCTTGTTGTACATTTTTCTATTTGACATATTTGCTTTTAATTTGTTTGTTGAGTTATGCATGATATACCAAATGGGAAGGAGTTGTCTCAGACAAGTGTGGGGTCACCGTGCCCCCTCCACTTGTCTCGACCACCGGCGTGTTCACTGTAGCGCTACAACTCCGGAATACGAAATCAGGGATCCATTTGTTCGCAATTATACCTGTGATACTGAGCACCAAGCAATCTATCGTTCAAAAAGGGGTAACTCTTTCTCCCTTGTTTTGAAATAATTTTTATACAATGGGGACGTTGTACGGTTTTAAGTGTGGGGTGTCGACGGTCGAAAGAGAAGTTTTTTTTTTGAAATTTTTTGCAGAAATAATCAATTTTTCAATTTTTTTTAGCAATATTTTTCAAAATTTTTTATAAATTGCAATTTTGAAATGAATGGTTTGTGATTGTGATAGCACTGGTATTCTTCAAGAAATAATGTTTATTTGTGATCATGCTATTAGTCAGTCAAATAAGTTGGGTTTTACGAGTTTAGAAGATTGAGCTGTTTTAGGATTGGAATTTAGGAAGGAAATGTCAATCAGTGGCCTTTGTTGTTCGAGCCGGTAAGTCTAAGATGGGTGGGATTTATGCACCTTACCACCTAAGATCGTCTGATCTGGGATGGTATTTCTGAAAGCTCGTTACACGGAAAACATCGAAAGTCATGGACAAATCCTTAATGGCCTTTAGAATCTGAATGAGTAAGTACACTTCATTGTGAATAGAAAATTTGTAATCAAGGGTTCTCTAGAAAGCCATGAATTCCAAAGAACAATTCAATTATGTTTTCGCGAACTATTCCACTCTAACTCAGAGAGCAATAAACTTTGAAACTGAACACAGTCAAAAATTGTTTGAGTCTTTATTACAATATGTTAAAAACTCTCTTGCTTGGGGACAAGCAAGGCACACGTGTGGGGTGTTTGACAACGCCTAGTGATATCAAGTATTTTAGGCGTTGTTGAGCCCTGTTCTTGGTAAAATTATATCAGATATGTCTGGGTATTCTCAGTTTTCGTGCCAGGACTTGTTTGGAAGAAAAGAATGGAAATAGGGACTAAAAGCGTGCAAAAGGAAGAAGTTTGGAAAGAATGAAAAATCAAGGAAACACGTACGCACGCCGCGGATCTATGAAACGCGCGACGCGGGCTTAAGGCGGTGTAACACATTCAAATGCCGAAGAAATGGGAAATGATTAGTACGCGCGCTGCGGATTCTTCATCTGCGCGGCGCGGCTGCGAGAAATTTGAAAGTATAAATAGAGGCAATTCCAGCCGAAAACCCTAGCAAAGACCGGGTGTAAAATCGACCTTGAAGCTCTTTGACTCCAAGATTTCGTTCCAGCAACTTCTCAATTGGTATTTTCATGTTTTGGATTTTATTTTCATTTAGTTAGATAGTTGTAAGCCTTGGTTTGTATCTTTGGGAGTGAAAACCATTGATACCAAGCTTTAGGTTTCTGTTTTAGCATCATTGGGTACTCTTTTGGATGTTGGAATCTGAATTTGGTTAATGAAAGCATTTGGTTACAATTAATCTTGGTTTTTCGGTGTTTTGGATGTTTGTGTTTGTATTTGGTTATTGGTTTGTGTTTGAATGTTATTTTGACCTTGTTTGGGACTATTTCCTTTGCTGAAATCAGTAGCCAATTAGGTTAGTTTTGGGCATTGAACTCTAGCTAGTAGCTGTTCAGTCAGAACCATAGTTATTGGTTAGGTTATGCCTTGTTTGGGTTGGATGCCTTTGTTTGCTTCTGATTCAGAGATGCACTTCTGATTTCAGAAAGTGACTAGGTTAGTTTGAGTTGAGTTTAGCTTATGCTTGACTTGACTTTGTTTAGTGATTGTTTTTTTTTTTTTGGGTAATTGAGCACTTAGAAATTAGGTCCTCCGACTGTAGCGTGACACTACTAGTTGGTAATCTGTCACTTAGTCTAACCACGAAGCTCCTGCGGATCGACCCTGACTACCACTGTACTAGTGTGTGTTAGGTTTTCTTTATTTTTGACCGCACGACAACCTAGGCGTGTCATCGCCTTATACCCTCTTTAAGGACAGTTTTGTGAATGAGGCCTACTAATGGTAAGACTAACCAGTTTTATCTTACATATAAATATTAACTTTTAATCATAAATATATAAGATATATTTTAAACACTTTAAAATATTTTAGATTTAATTTTCTAATAATTTGTGTAAATTAATATGTATTTTTAGAAAATTTAAATTAAATATTTAAGTGATTTAATTGGTCTTTTAATTAAACAATTTAATTAAACTAATTAAATCAAGCATGGGGAATCACAAAATTAATCAAATTAATTTCCTAACCCCATCCCTTAATCTCAAAAATAGCAAGCATGGGATGAGGGGTTCCAGTTATTTAATTATCCAATAATTACCAAAAATAACAACCAACTATTCAAGGCAACATGCAATTCGCAGAAAGGGAAGGGAGGCTAGGGTTTTCTAAACCCTAGCCGCCAACTATGATCTTTGGCCACACAAAGGGTTAATTTCGATAACACTTATGAACACACAAAGCAAATATATCAAATTCACAAGTAAAACAGCCAAAGCTCTGATA
Source organism: Cichorium intybus (assembly GCA_023525715.1). Classification (NCBI taxonomy): domain Eukaryota; kingdom Viridiplantae; phylum Streptophyta; class Magnoliopsida; order Asterales; family Asteraceae; genus Cichorium; species Cichorium intybus. Next base: position 114,533,262 of record CM042009.1, on the reverse strand, counting down.
CCACTGAAGGGTTTTATACAAACAATGATCTACAAAAATACCTAAGTTCACATGCAACCCCAAAAGAGATCTATGTTTTTCTACAATGAATATATAACAAAAACCTAAGGCCAACATTTATTTCTAAAGATCAAAACAACAATTACCAACCTTTTGAATCTTGTTCTTGAAGCTAGCAGCAAAGAGATCCTGCCTCAAATGAAGTCACACCCAAGCTAAGGAGGAGATAATCCAGCAGAGTTCCAAAGAGTTAAGGGAGGCGCAGAAAAGGAGGAGCCAGGAGGTTCCTTTTATAGCCTCCAAGGGTTACAGCTGAAACCCTAGAGGAGCCTCCTTAGTAGGCAAGTCTGTTGACCACTTGGACCAGATCTTTTTAACCCCAATTAGGGTTTCGCCACCTTTGGAGTAGCCTCTATAGTTGGCGCCAAATCTAGCCCCTGGCTTCTGGTTTGCCAGTTATTCAACTATTGAATAAATACAAACCAGTCGCTGCACTTTTAATTAATTAATTTAATCCCCAAATTAAATCCAATTAATTTTAGATTAATTTCTAATTAATTATTATTGTTTCTAATTAATATATTAACACTTAAATATATTAATAAACTATTTATTTATTTCTATTGATTTATTAAACAATTAATAAATCAACATTTTTCTCTACTAAACTCTACATCAATCCTCCAACTATAAGGGCAACCCAAATGGACTTTGCTTCAATTAACAAGATAAATACAATTTACAGTCATGGCTTAGACACCTAATCCAACAATAAAATCACCAATAATAGGGTCTAAAAACGACTAAAATACTTGATATTGATAGGCGTTGTCAGCCATCATGACCGAGATCCTAAGAATTTCGGTCAGGCTTGGCTGTGGATTTCGGTCTGATGGGATTAGGTTTTTGGCTCGTGTAGCTTAGGTATATATATGAGGTTTAGTCCTCATTTGTTTAGTTAGGTGTTTTGGAGCCTTGTTCTAGCATAGATAAATTCTCATTGTTCAAGCAACTACGTTCTTATGTACTAGTCGATTTATCAATATAATCGAGTGCATTGAAGGGTTATTCTCGTGTTTGATTGATTTGATTGATACCGTGCAAAGATCTAGGAGTATTACAGAACTAACAGGTGTGTAGTTGATGTCATAATTTTCTTAAGACCTAAATCTCATTCCTCCTATGATGAAAGTTGCAAACTTTGCAACATGGTCCAGAATTCGGGAAAATTCTAGTGTCAAATTGAAAAATACATAATAAATAAACCGGATATAGTTTGAGAATTTGCCTTATATCCTTGAAAATCTCTTATGTGTTTAGTTTAACATAAATTAATAATAATTCTAGAACTATGGCGTTAAGAGGGGTAGAATGGTCCATAAACAAATTACTGTCCCGAAAGAGAAGCTAAAATAAATACAATATAAAGTATTATTTAGTAACAAATCGAAATATGAACTAAGTTGTTGGTATTGGTATTAAATGTAGGATGACCAGTGAGAGTACATCTTAGTTCATAGCGTGGTATTATTCAGACATTGCGTGATCAGGTGAGTCTTACTTTCTATAGTGAGAGCTCATCTTAGTTCATAGCATGGTATTATTCAGACATTGCGTGATCAGGTGAGTCTTACTTTCTATAGGCGCCTTTATGTGTCTTCGTGTGTATGGGCTAGTATGATATGAATATTATGTTACCCAACCCTTCGTGGGATATGTTTAGTATACCTCTTTGAGAGATAAGGCCATAAAATACTTTTTTGCGGGGCAGGGCAAATTTTTAGTATCCTCTTTTTGGGGTAACGCCGTGCGATACCTCCTTGTGAGGCGAGGCAATGAAAATTCCTCATTGTGAAGTGTTAACTTTAAAGTCCTTTGTGTGAGTATGAATTTTACCCCCTCCTCTTCGTGATGAACACTACTTGTTATGTCATACATGTCATATGATTGTATGTGTAGATATGTGTGCTCACTAAGCATTTCTAATATTTTTTAGGTTTAAAAGGAAGTTTTGAGAAAAGAGCAAGGTCCGACTGTTCGAGCGCCTGCAAGATTTAAAAGTTAACGACTTCCCCTTTTAGTAAATTATAAAGTCTATGTTTTATAGTAACACCAAGTACTCTGATAAATTTTTTAATTAAGTTTCATGAAAGGTTTATTTCAACAAAGTTCTTACTTAATCTTTATGAAAAGCTTTAATGTATTATTTATAGGTTTTAATTACTTAGTTTAAAAAACAAATTGGGCGTTACATGCAATCATCATCTTTCCTTTGTACTTACCATTAAAGTGTGTGCCATCAATATTGATAATTGGTCGAAAATATGAAAACCCCTTTATAGAAGGAGCAAAAGCCAAAAAAAACATGTCTAAATTCCATCTGTTCAACATCGGTTTTGAAACACACTGCTCGACTATTGTCCCCGGATTGAACTTTTGAAGAGCACCTAGAAATTTTGGTAAAGTAGCATAAGACTCAACTAATTCACAACTTTTTGTATGAAGGAGTATAGCCTAATTTATCAACTATTTCGGCTCTCAAAGCGATAACACTAATAGAAGGTTGCTCTTTTATAAGATGTTTGGTTTCTTGAGGGATAAAACTTGCACCTAGGTTTAGAAATTAAGAGGTACAAACCTCTACACAATGGTACATTTAATAATGCTCTTACCCTAATACACGATTCCCCTTATTGGTTCCCAGTTCAATGTTTTCTTCACCCCACGATCTCACAATCGCTAGTTTCGTTTTCCCTCGATCCTACTGACACGCGCAGAGGTCGTCGTGTGGTCAAAAATAAGAGAAAACCTAACACACACTAGTATAGTGGTAGTCAGGGTCGATCCACAGGAGCTTCGTGGTTAGACTAGATGAGAGATTACCAACTAGTAGTGTCACAGCTACAGTCGGAGGATCTAGTTTCTATCTTCCTAATCACAAGCAAACAAAAGCAATGATCTAACACACTTAAGCCAAGCTAAGCTAAGCTCCAATGACCTAGTCACTTTCTGAAGTCAGAAGTACATCTCTGAATCAGAAGCAATCAAAGGCATCCAAGCTAGCAAAACCAAGCAAAGCATAAACTAGCCACTAACTAAAGTTCTACTGAACAGTTACTAGCCAAGGTTTAATGCCTACAAACTAACCTAATTAGTTACTGAATTCAGCAAAGGAAAACAGTCCCAATAAGGTCAAAATAACATCCAAACACAAACCAATAACATCCAAAACCAAACACAAGCATAAAACATCGAAAAGCTAAGATTAAATGTAACCAAATGCTTCTCATTCACCAAATCCGAATCCAAACATAAAAACAGTAACCAAATGATCCAAAAACAGAAGCCAAAGCTAGGTATCAATGGTTGTCACACCCAAAGATACAAAACCAAGCTTAAATCCAACTATTTAATTACAAATAAAATCTAAAACTAACCAATACCAAATGAGAGTCTTCTGGAATGAAATCTTGGAGTCAAAGAGCTTCAAGGTCGATTTTACACCCGGTCTTTGCTAGGGTTTTCGGCTGGAAATGCATCTATTTATACTTGCAAATTTCCCGCAGCCGTGCCGCGCAGAAGTGAAATCCGTGGCGCGCGTACTAATCTTTTCCCGTTTCTTCGGTATTTGAATGTGTTACACCGCCTTAAGCCCGCGTCGCGCGTATCGTAGATCCGCGGCGCGCGTACGAGTTTCCTTGATTTTTCATTCTTTTCAAACTTCTTCCTTTTACACGCCTTTAGTCCCAGTTTCCATTATTTTCTTCCAAACAAGTCCTGGCACGAAAAGTGAGAATACCCAGACATATCTGATATAATTTTATCAAGAACAGGGCTCAACAACGCCTAAAATACTTAATATCACTAGGCGTTGTCACCTACCTCCCACTCCATCTTCAACCTCCCATCTCCTTTTCAACTTCCCCTTTTCTCTCGGATGTCCGTGTATATAAAAAGAGGGAGACACCTCTACGTTCATTCCATGGAAGGAGGAATCATAAGCGTTTTCTCTGTCAGTTAGTGGAATTAGTTGTTGATTTTGTTGAGTTTTGGTTTCTTTTTATTCTAAATTTGTTACTGAGCTCTGTCAATTAGTGGAATTAGTTCCTAACACCATGAATGACCACACACAAATACGCCTTTGTTACCGTTGTTTCTTTGAAATATAAGGTAAACCTGGAACACGTAAATGGTAGCACACACATAGAGTTGCACACAAACACACAGTCACATACACATATAGTTAACTAAACATACACACACACACACACACACACACATATATATATATATATATATATATATATATATATATATATATATATATATATATATATATATATATATATATATATATATATATATATATATATATATATATATATATATATATATATATATATATATACGGAAGGGTTCAAATGAGAACCATTAAAAAATTGAGAACCGTGAGAACCAATCTTAGCCATTCATTTTAAAAAATGTCTAGATCTGGTTTAAATGGGTAAAATCCCGTTTTTTTGAAAGGAAGGGCAAAATTGTCATTTTCAAACTCTAGTAAATCCATCCATACACTCATGCACAGCTTAATACATCAATTTATATAGTAATTCACAGTTTAATACATTATTTCGCACACCATTCACAATTTAATGCAAAAACAACGGCGAAAATTAATACATTCATACATAATTATACAACACAAAAATGATATATACTCTAAAAAAAATTAACAAGTTAATACAGAAAAATATACTAATTTGTTTTTAATAGAACTCAACCCCAAACTCTACCATCACCACCACTAACTACTATACGCCGCCACCACCTACCATCGACGCCACCACCGTCACCATCCTTCCGGCCTCCTACCACCATCAGTCCACCACCAACAACACTGGCATTACCTACTACCTCTATCACCTAGCACCGCTGCCACCCTTCATTCCTCCTAAAACCATCAGATCTGGATCTCCTATACTTTAGCAAGCTCCAAAAATCAGATATGGATTAAAACAAAATCTGAAATCACAGTTTAATTAACTAATCCATTTATAATTCACAGTTTAATACACGAGTGCAGGACTCTCATTCACAGTTTAACACAACAGTTCAGACATTCATTCACAACTTAAAAAATACAAGTCTCATTGAAGCATTTCATCAAACACCAATTGTGTGCATTTTATTTCCAGAATTTCCTTGTCTAACACCATCACCGGAGACCAGATCAGAGACTCATTCATAGTTTAACAAAACAGTCTAAGCATTCATTCACAGCTTAAAAGATTACAGATCTCATTGAGGCATTTCATCAAACACCTTGTGTGCATCTTATTTATAGAACTTCCTTGTCTAAACACCATCACCGGAGACCAGATCAGAGAAATAGAACAAAGAGGAGAAGAGGAGAAGGCGAGTTGACAATGTTTCACGTGAGCACCGTCGGAACTGGTTCGTTGATGCTACATAACAATGGTGGTGGCGAAAATCTCGGATATGAAGGAGAAAGTTCCAGATCTAAAGACTAAAATGGTAGATCTAAGTGCAGAAGTCACAGATCTGGTCTCGAAAATTACAGATCTGAACGTTGGAGTAGAGTGGGATGAAGAAGACGACGCTGGATTAGGGAGGAGAGGGAGGAGAGAACGGAGGAGTCGATTTCAACGATGGCAGCGGTGGTGGAAGGTGGCGGAGGTGGCGGCAGGCGGCGGCCGGTGGTGGCGGTAGGTGGCGGCCGATGGTGGCTGTGGTGTTGGAGTTTGAATGTGTGTTCTTGGAGGTTTGAGAGAGTTTTTGAGTGGAAGAAGTTTCAATCTGGTTTTTAGATCTAGGGTTTTCAGATTTTGATGGCATAACCTTTTCTTTTGTTTCTACTCTATTGCAGAATGTTTTTTGAGGGGTTTGTTTGTGTAAAGAAATAGAAGAGGACGATTTTGAACGGGTGTTACTTTTTATACCCCAGATTTTCTAAGTTTACCCTTTTAATGATGATTTAGTTGGTGCATTTATCTTGATTGGTGAGTCTTTTTATAGTTTCTATGTAATCATTGGAATATGTATTTACCTAGTCCAATAAAAACTCAGTCAATTTTTTGAAAATATAAAACTACTAAAAACTCAGTCAATTTTTTGAAAATACAATACTAGTGTTCAATAAGTTGTTTTCTATATTACCAGATAAATATAAGATAAAATTGCATTCAGGTCATAATTTTTATAAGATAAAATTGCAGTTCAAGAATATCCTACAGCAGATATAAATGTTTTTTTACAGATCAATTTTAGAGTTTAATCATAATACAAATAACAAAAAATCTTGAGCTCAACCTCTCCATTCTCCCTATAGCCACCGAACTAGTCTTCCACCTCCAAAAAGATATCACGTCCGGCGACCGTCGGCCGTCGGGTGGCCCTCCTATGGTTCAAAAAACAAGGAAAAAACCAGAGAGAGAGAGAGGGCGACAGATCTAGATAGAGATAGAGAGAGAGGGAGAAGACAATAACTTGAGAGAGAAAGACATTTACGGGTGACGATACAGAGATGAGGAAAGGACTCGCCGGAGTTCGAGACACACAAAGAGAAAGACGGCGTGACTGGCGGCCGATGGATCTTTTAAAGAGATTAGGGTTTTCATATGATATTTAAAATATTAAGAATTTTGGGTTTTTAAAGGCTCAATAGAAAAATAGAAAAACAACTAAAATATAGATATAATAATGAGGGGTAAATGCAGAATATAAATAGGTATAATAATGAGGGGTAAATGCAGAATATAAAATGGGTAAGAATAGTCATTTGAACATATAAATGTAATTTGACATTAGGTAATTTGTAAAATTCTGTGCCTGAGAGTTTGGTATTTAGGAACTTTGGGCATTTGAAAATTTGTATGAAGCTTCAATGACAGCCTAGGTTTGCCCTTTCAAGAACTTATAACGGTCATCTGTGTTTTTTTACTTTTTTTCGATTTGGACAACTTCATCTAATGTTGACCTAGAAAAAGACGAGAAATGATTTCCTCAAGGTTCATCAAATTTCATGTTCCACTCATATACTTGTACATCTGTATTTTTCCATCCTAATTTCCATTTGTATGTCATTTCCCTTCACCATTAAACTTGTTTTGCATCTTGATTTTATCTATTTTTTGTTCAATTTGTTTACATCATGATTTATTCTTCATTTAATCCAAAAATATGTTTTTATTATTGTTTGTAATTTGTTTTATATATCCGTTAATTTTGTAGATGGTGTATTACTAAGTCTCAGTATGGTTTGATGAACCACTAGGTAATGATACACTGAAGACTTTATTTGGATGTTAGACTAAAGTATAAAATTTGATTTCTTCTATTGATTCTCTAAATATTTAGTTTTTTGGTAATACGCTATACAGTGGGGAATGTTCAAGTGTTCAAAGGTGATAATTAAATAAAGTCAACAAGCGTTTGTAGTCCAACGGTTAGGATAATTGCCTTCCAAGCAATAGACCCGGGTTCGACTCCCGGCAAACGCATTTCAAAATTCTTATTTTTAGATTGGAAACTACTGTTCAAATTTAGCTTGACTTTTTATTTTCATCCAGATATCTCTGGGTGCCTTTGATGAACTGCAGGACAAATGATTAATGAAAATCCAGCCTAAGATCCTTCATCTTACATTCTACAAATCGGATACTTATTGTCTTATATAATAATCCAATAAACTTATGCAAAAAAATAAAAATAAATACAATATCTATGGATACTTGTGATTGCATCTAAACTCGCTTATCAAGTTCTTCTTGCAGTTCCTCTATAATCTTGTCCTTCTCACATATAACCCTGTTTAGTTTTTCATTTTCCTCCTTAAGCAACTCAAACTCACATAAAATACCCGCTATTTGCACTTCAATAGCCGCATCACTCAACTCAAACACACTCTCAACCACCCTCAAAACCCGCCACAAACTCACCACAACAATCAACCCCACCCCCACCCTTTCCATCAAAACCTCACACACCAATGCCCCGATCAAAACCACACCATCAGCCACCAAACCTGGGCGTTTAAAAAACGACCTTCCACACCCCACCACCAATGCCACACTCTTGGTTGCAAGAATCACCAAGATTCCAATCCCTACCCAGTGGTACCACATATCTACTTTCTTGTTTATTCTTCTGGTCTTTGGGCAAGAAACCAGGGTTTTTGAGAGTTCGAGAACTACCATAACAAGATCAACGAGGAGTAATACAATGGCAATGATGTGAACTGGGGTTGATTCTAGGAAACCTGTTAAGTGATTTCGCCATGGAGATTTGTTTATGGAAGTTTGTTTGGTTGAACCTGAGAAAAACTCCCATTTTTTCCTCCTTTTGCAGGATTTGATGAGGTTTTGGATGGATATTTCGATGGATTCAATGGATGTTATTGAAGTAGAGGGAGGTTGTGGTTTCTGGTATTGAATTTCAGATGAATCCATCATCCATGGATGGGAATTAGTGTGGTGAATGGTGGGTTTTATTTTGATAGTTGTTATTTGTATGGAAAGTCTTTTATAAGATTAGCATAATTGGAAGGCAAGCATGAAGCTTAGTCATAGGATGGATGGGCGTCTAAGTCAAGTTGAAAACTTGTTATTAAGTTGGGGGAGGAATTTCCTCGTGTAAATTTTCGATTCTATCTTATTAAATTAGTACAAATCATTGTGCTATAGAAATTGATGTATAAACGTTATATTTTATTTTGAACAAACAATTGCAAGAAAAAGGTGTCTAGTAGGAGTGAGTAAAAACCGAATCGTAAATCGAGAAAAACTGAAAAAACCAAAACCGAACAAATAACGACGGTGTGGTTTTTTATTTTGCAATACCATGTATTTGTGGTGTGGTTCGGTTTTACAGTATATCGCACAAAAAAAATCCGCACCGCACTATTAAAGTAAAATCCGAATACCAAAAATCATACTGCAAAACCACACTGTGTGATCTTTTACATATTTAAAGAATATATATATATATATATATATATATATATATATATATATATATATATATATATATATATATATATATATATATATATATATATATATATATATATATATATATATATATATATATGTATTGCCTATTTAATATTCATAAAAAGTATTACTCTTTTCATGTTTTTTGTTTCATATACATTTGCGTTCAACTTATTATAAACCTTAAAAAATATGACTATAGTCCATTGGTATTGCAAGTTTTAAGACCGTTCCAAGGTAAAGACCGCACAATAACTATTTCTTGTTATAACCGAACTAAAAACCGCAGCTAAAATCGCAAACCGCACCAACCACAAAAACTTAATCATGCAGTTTTAGCTAGCTAAAAACCAAACTATGATATTTTAGTCAAAAACCACACCATCCTCATCCCTATATTTGAACTTGTTAATATTTTTTTAGTTTTGTCAATATATCATGGATACCAAATTATAAAAAAAAAAAAAAAAAAAAAAAAAAAAAAAAAAAAAAAAACTTTAAAACCATTATATTCATTAATATTTACCATATTGTTTTTTACTATTCCTAAGATAAAACCCTAGAACCAGTTTCTTACCTTAGGTCAAATCCTAGGAACAATTTATTATAATGTGCTTGGTCACGTTCTAGCTTATTTATATCAGCCTTGAAAAGCAAAGGGCGTCCTTATTAATACGTTCTTCATTTTTCTTGCCCGGCCACCTTCAAAATCATATCACATGTTCATCAAGAACCCCGAAAAAATAAACATATACAACTATATCAATTAAGGATGAAGAAAGAAGGGCAGCGACATTATTCTTTTTGCTCCAGAAATGAAGGGATGCTCATCAAGGACTCGATCCTGTTCCTAGGTTTTATATTTTTCTTCCACATGAGACCTTATAGAAAGTAATTTATCAAACCACACGTAATTGTGTGTGGGTGCCTCTATATTTATATTAATAATATAACAAACTTTACAAAGATAAATCCTTATTTAAAGGATCTCGAAATACATAAACAAATACAACGGGAGTTAGTTTACATCCCCCCTCAAGCGAATGGGTGGTGGTCCAATACGCAACATACTTCAAAATTTTTCAAAATCAGCACGCGGAAGACTCTTGGTGAAAATATCTGCCACCTGAAGCTTGGTAGAAACGAACTTAGTGTAAAGTTTACCCGAGGCAACAAGTTCACGAATAAAATGATAATCAAGATCAATATGTTTGGCACGTTTGCTAGAGACCGGATTTTGAGTCATAAACAGAGAACTTTTGTTATCACATAGTAAAGTTGGACGATCAGGTGGTAAATCATGAATTTCTCGTAGGAGATGAGTGATCCAAACTATTTCAGCAGCGGTATTTGCCATGGCTCTATACTCGGATTCGCAACTAGAGCGGGAAACTGTGGGTTGCTTTTTAGCACTCCATGATACAAGATTGCCACCAAGAAATATTGAATAACCATATGTGGAACGTCTAGTGTCAATGCAACGAGCCCAATCAGCATCCGAGTAACCCAAGATTGAATTTGTATGTGGTCGACGAAAAGTAAGCCCAAAGGATAAAGTGCCTTTAACGTAGCGTAGAATACGTTTGACAGATTGAAAATGATCAGTCGTGGGAGCTTGAAGATATTGACTAGCTTGGTTGACAGCATAGGAAAGATCAGGTCTTGTGATGGTCAGGTATTGAAGAGCTCCTACTAAGGACCGATAACGGGTAACATCCTGAAAAGGAGAGCCATGAGAGGTGAAGGTTTCGTGAGTAATAAGAGGAGTAGAGACAGGTTTGGACTCCAAAAGATCAGCTCGTGTTAAAATATCAGTCGCATATTTTGTTTGGCTCAAGAAAAGTCCATCGTCTGTGTAAGTGACCTCAAGACCAAGGAAATAACTTAGATCACCTAAGTCTTTAATAGCAAATTCTTGATTGAGTTGAGTGGTAAATGAGGAAATAACAGACTCGGAGTTGCCAGTGAGAATTAAGTCATCAACATACACCAGTAAGTATATTATGCAAGATTCTCGAGCATAGACAAATAATGATGGATCAGCAAGGCTGCAAACAAATCCATGGGATAGCAAGAATGTGCTCAAGCGATGAAACCAAGCTCGTGGAGCTTGCTTAAGGCCGTATAATGCCTTAGAGAGCTGACACACATGATTGGGAAATTGCGGATCTATAAACCTCGGTGGTTGCTCCATATAAATAGTCTCGTTCAAGTGCCCATGTAAGAAAGCATTTTTGACGTCTAGTTGATGAAGACGCCACTTGTGAAGAACCGAAAGTGAGAGAACAATGCGAACAGTGGAAGCTTTTATAACTGGGCTAAAGGTGTGAAAGTAATCAATACCGGGTATTTGTGTAAAGCCTTGAGCACTATGTAGTTATCTCGGCCATAAACCTTATAGCGGTCACCTAGCGAGATTTGATTTAGCGTTTATCGCGGTGGTATAGCGGTGGTATAGCGGGGTTTTTTTTGTTACTTTTAGACTATTAATACTACGTAGAATTAATATCACAAAAAGTTGCATAAAAATGTCATATAAAACATAGATAGTATTCTAATATGAAAAGATAGTATTCTAATATGAAAAGTGTCAACGTGTCAAACATAAATCTAATCACAATCCATGGGTTCGGCATCCGAGTCAACATCGTTTAATGCATTCACATCTTCCGAAAAGTAAATCTCGGCAAATCTCGGCAAATCTCGGACATTATCTCGGCAAATCTCGCTCGGCAAATCTCGGCGAGATTCTCGCTGGCGAGATTCTCGCTGGCGAGATTACTGAGCGAGATTTTGATTTTTATCTCGGCCTAAGCCCGAGAAACGCTATCTCGGCGCTATCTCCCGAGATTGACTGCATAGCTTGAGCAACGAGACGTGCTTTCAATCGTTCAACAGAACCACCAGATTTATATTTAGTGCGATAGACCCATTTAGAACCAACGACGTTTGAAGAATGCGGACGAGGAACTAAAGTCCAAGTTTTATTTTGGTGTAAAGCTTCCATTTCTTCTTGCATGGCAGCCATCCATTGAGGATGTTTGGCTGCCGTTTTGAAACCTTTTGGAGTAGAAGAAGGTAACAACGCAACATGTAAAGCATGAATAGAGAGCGAAGCAAAATCAGGAAGATGGCGGGGCTTAGTGATTCCGGATTTTGAGCGAGTATTCATGGGATGAGAGTTGAGAGGTGCTTGAACAAGAGGGGCAGCAGGTGCCATTTGGTGGACAGGAGCAGGTGGAGCGGCATGACGGTCTTGGGCTGGCGCAGAGTCACATATGGGCTCACAAAGAACACAAGGATCATTAGGTGAGGGAGACCCAATGTGCGAAGATGCTAGATTCGGCCCAGAAGAATGAGACGCTGAATCAGGCGTCGATGAAGGAGGCGCTGAAGCAGCCTTCGATGTGGGTCAAGGAGCATTTAATAATGCATCATCTTTAAAGCTAGATAAGTCCAAATTGGAAAAATCTTGAGAATTTGTTGAGCCAGCAAACGGAAAAATGGTTTCATCAAAACGAGCATGACGAGTGACATAAATCCGAGAAGAAGATGGGTCAAGACATTTAAAACCTTTATATTGCGAGTGATAGCCCAGAAAAATGCATGGAATACTTCTCGGTGAGAGCTTGGTGGCGGCATAGTCTCTTAGATAAGGATATACTTGGCACCCAAAGGTTCTAAAATTCTCGTAAGATGGCATTCTTGAATAAAGAAGCTGAAAAGGAGACTTGTTGTCGAGAACTTTAGAAGGCAATCTATTTATAATAAAAACCGTAGAGGTGAAAGCATCTACCCAATAAGAGGAAGGAACATGTGCATGAAATAGCATGGCCAATCCAGTTTCAACAATATGGCGATGCTTGCGTTCGGCACGGCCATTTTGTTGAGGAGTGTAAGGACATGATAGGCGATGAAAAGTACCATTTTCTTCAAAAATTTTGTGAACCGTGTTGTTAACAAATTCAGTGCCACCATCACTTTGAAACACTTTAATTTTTCTAGAAAATTGATTTTGCACAAGAGCAATAAAGGCTGTCAAAACTGGGTAGAAACCTGTTTTGGTTTTTAAAGGGTAAAACCATGTAAACCGTGAGAAATCATCAACAAATACAACATAGTAAAGGTAACCATTTGAATCAATAGGAGCCGGCCCCCATAAGTCACAATGAATTAAATCTAACGGATAAAGAGCACGTTTAGAATTTAAATCAAAAGATAATCGATGTCCTTTAGAAAGTTGACAAGGTTGACAAAGAGTAGGTTTAGGTAAAAGTGAAGTAACATGCAAAACACCCAATTTGTTCAAAATAGAAATAACATCAAAGGAAATATGTCCTAGACGACTATGCCATAGTTCAAAAGAAGCCTTCTTGGAAACACTAGAAACTGCAGATAAAGCGGTAGGGCCATCACGAAACACATAGAGTCCATCTTCACATAATCCTTGTGCTATCACTTGCTTGCTGTCCCTGTCCTGAATATTAAAAAATGGTTGAGAAAAAAGAACATCAACAGGATTATCCATGGTGAGTTTGCTAATGGACAGGAGATTTTTAGTAAGCTTGGGAATAACCAAGACATCACGTAAAGCAAGTTTATTTGAAATACTAGAATGACCAACATGATAGATAGGGAGTTTTGCACCATTACCAACAGTGACATGCATATTACCCGAATAAGGAGCTGATGATGAAACATTTTCAGGTGAAGGTGTCATGTGGGCTGTTGCACCGGTATCAACATACCAATCCGGTTTTTCTTGATTCACGTGACATTGGGAATGAAAAGCCTGAGCGATTTGGCATCCGAGTTTGAAATATTTGATGCATAGGTAGGTAGATCGGGACATGAAGACGCGTAATGGCCATTTGTTCGACAAAGTTGGCAGTGTGGGGAACGTCTACCCCCACCATTATTATTACCACCATTATTGTTACCACGTCCCCGACCACCATTAGTATTATTACCACGAGAATTGCCACCTCGAGAAGACTGTCGGCCTCGAGAAGCATTGGAGCGAGACTGTTGCGAGACAAAGGCAGCGGCAGGAGTGGGTGATCCATGAAGGGATTTAAGAAAGATCTCGTGACTCTCAGCCTGTGAAAGTAATTCACGAAAACCAGGGGCAGGTTTGGTTGTATGTATGGCAGTAGAAAAAGTTTCAAAAGAGGGTCCTAACCCACATAAAAACCAATGCAGTTTATCCATATTATCAATTGGATGACCGATAGCAGATAATTGATCGCATATACTCTTGAAAGATCGGCCATATTCAGAGACGGAGAGAGTACCTTTAAAAAGCTGACGGAGAGAATCCTTGAGAGAATGAATTCGCTCTATTGATGAGTCGCTATAAGCTGATTTAAGGGCAACCCAAATAGATCTGGTGCTGGAGAGACCAAGCACCTCAGCCGCTGCCACCTCTGTTAGAGAGGAATTGAGGAGGATAATGGCTTGTTGATCGAGATTCATCCAGGTAGAATAAGCAGGATTCTCCACCTCTTTGTTGTCGACAGTGATGGTCTTCGCAGGAACAGGGGAAGATCCAGTAACATGATCCATTAATTTTTGGTATGACAAAAGAGGAGTCATCTGATTGAGCCAGAGAAGATAATTAGCGGAAGAGAGTTTGATGGGAATCATGTGCAGCAAGGTGTTCATAGAGAAAGGGCCTTCATTGGAAGTCGACATGGCAGGAACCAGGAAGGAGAAGACGAGATTTAGGGTTTTGGAGGGAGGAAGAAAAAACGATGGTTTTAATTAGGATGATACCATATATAAAGTAATTTATCAAACCACACGTAATTGTGTGTGGGTGCCTCTATATTTATATTAATAATATAACAAACTTTACAAAGATAAATCCTTATTTAAAGGATCTCGAAATACATAAACAAATACAACGGGTGTTAGTTTACAGACCTGATGCTTGATCAAATAAGGGGTTGGTGTGATGGGAGTTTCTTGGTGGTTGTGATTTAGATACAAGAAAGACGCAGCGTGGAAAGGGGAGACATGTAGCAAACATGTTTCGTCATTTTTGGCTCAAGTAATATTTTATAAACCCCCGTTGTGTGTAGGTTGACCCTTCCACATGATATATCCCATCATGGGGTTTTTTAGCACACCCGTTTTGGCTCTCGATTTGTTGGATTACAAAAGACACACCACATTTTCTTCTTGTTTGGTATTTATACTTTTATAATGCTTTTTCTTTAATTTAATATGAAGTTCAATAATTCGTTTATGTTCGCTTCTACTATTCAGAATTTGAATTTTTTAAAAAATAATAGTTAGTTTTATTTTGTTATTCTTTTTATTGTTATTTTGAACTTTAGTTTTTTTTAGAATGACTAACACATACACCCACCATTCTAATCCTAAATGTACACCTTTCGTCCCAAGCGGGACTTGGACCATTAACCTTTAGCTTAGGGCACCTATCTGTTAACTCTTTATATTGTCAGAACACATGCTGAACACATGATGTTTTATTAACTTCTGATTTAACAACGTTTTTAGTTATTAGGGGGTTTCTCTCATTCCACTTTAATTTTGAGCAATCTTTACTTTAATAAAGTGGTTAGATTTCTATAATCATGGTATTTTCATGTGCTTGAATTCAGGTTTGGATGTGGGGTTAAAGGTAATATTTATGATTATGTTTTTTATAAACATTTGATGTCAAGGTAATTAAATTTGGAGTTATCTTTATGAAAACCTATTACTGAGAAAAACATGAAATTACTAAAGAGACCTTATTTTAACCAAATTAATGATTTTAAAATCCCGGTGGTCACTTTGAAAGTGTATATCATCCAAACACCCTCCTAACCATCCAAACTTCCACTGCTTAATTGTTTATAAGGTTAAATGAAAGAAATATCAACTTACATCCATTGATTTGTTTAGTGTAGCATTCTACTTTCTTTTTCTTTCGGTAACATGCATGTAAATGATTTTATGGTCCTGTCTAGCTTCTTACCCACTAAAAGATTGTTTCAGTTTCCTTATATTCTCCTCTATGGCTTTAGTTTTTTTCAGTAGCTTCAACTTTTAAAGGGTATCCTCTAAGACGCGTTATGTTTAAGGTTACAAGTGGTAAAGACAAACAAATATATTTAATTTCCAAAGTATGATGTCGTAATAGGACAAATAAATTAAAAGTAAAGTATCTTAATTTGTTAGAATTTGAATTGTAGATTTTTATAGTGCAATGTCTAAAATAGGGGAAATATAATAGAATTACAATGTCCAAATATGTTAGAAAGTTCAAAGTGCAATTTCTTAATAAGAAAAAAAACTTGATAGGTAAAATGTTCTATTGGTTTGATATTGGAAAAACAATGTTAATGTGGTTACTTTCTAACAGAAAAATGCTAATGAAAATAAATAAAATGTACAGTTATTTAATTTGCAAAGAAACAATTAAAATGCTCATTTATGGGTTGTGTTGTCATTTTTACACATGTTTTTTCATTTGATTTGCAAAATAAAAGTAAAGTATCTTAATATGTTAGAATTTGAATTGTAGATTTTATAGTAAAATGTCTAAAATAAGGGAAAAATAATAGAGTTACAATGTCTAAATGTTAGAAATTTCAAAGTGCAATTTCTTAATAAGAAAAAAAAAACTTGATAGGTAAAATGTGGTTGCTTTCTAACAGAAAAATTAATGTTGATGAAAATAAATAAAATGTATTGTCATTTAATTTGCAAAGAAATAATTAAAATGCTCATTTATGGGTTGTTTTGTCATTTTTACACATGTGTTTTCATTTGATTTGCAAAAAAAAAATCATTATAATGACCATTAAAGGGTTTTTTTTGCTATTTATAGGAATGTAGTTTATTTTGATTTATAGATAAACGATAAATTGACCTTATATGGTCTATATTCCTATGTATAGCAATGTACTTTCACTTTATTTGCATAAAACAATACTATAATGGCTCATTTTAGTTTTCTCTTTAAGTATTCTTTCTGCATCATGCCACTCCTGATTTTATTATGCTCAATTGAAATTAAAGGATCCATGAGACCTACTTATAATTTATGGTTTCAACTTTCAATGTTTGATGGTTTTTAAGCAACCTACACAAGGTTTAAGGCTTTTTGGCAGCCTACTTATGGAGCAAAATTGACAAGGTATTACTTTTACCAATGATAGTATATTTAATTTTTCCAAAACTAGGGTTAATTGCAAGAAATAACATCCAACTTCCAATTATATGTTAATATAGCTATTGTAAAAACTATACATATGTTTAAATAAGTTATACGAATATTTGTATATAGGTGTATATGTGTGAATATGTAACGTATAACTATCACTTTTTACCATTTGTAATAACGTACTTCAATTAGATTTGCAAAATTCATTAAAATGACTATTAATGGGGTTTTTCGTTTATAGCAGATTACTTTCAACAAAAATCATTGCTTAAACTCTCCCGTAACAAGGAGGTTTGAAATCATCATCGGTAACGGGCGTGTTTGGCAAAACTAGCTGGTAGCGGGTAGCGGGTAGCGGGTAGCGGGTAGCTGGTAGCTAGTAGCTGGAAGCAGGAAGCTGTGACTTTTAGTTTGTATATGACTGTTTGGAAAAAATAGTTGGAAGCTTTTAAAATATGTAAAATTACATAAAAGGACATCTGCGTAATTATTGATTATAGTTTTAAGGGTATTCTAGTAATTAATGATATAACTGGTAGAGCTTTTTGTTAAACGCTAATTCAACTAGCTTTTAAAATAGTAACATTTAGTTTAAAATAAAAGCTTCAAGCTCGTGTCGCCGAACGAACCTTTTGGTTTTAATTAGAGCAATTTCTCAAACGCTACAAGCTAGAAGCTCTCAAACGCTCCCAAAAACTCCGTAGCAAACACGCCCAACATCTGTTTTCAGATTTTCAAATTGCATGCTCCAAAACAAACGTTGATTTCAAACGCACAATAAAACATTCATAATCATTTATCAGCTAAGGAAAAAATCAGGTTTTAAATTTGTATTTTCATTTTTGTAGTTGATAAATAGTTAATATATTAAATATAATAAAACAAATAATATTTAATAAATACTAATTTCTTAATAAAACAAATTAAAGCAAATATAATATAAACAAATTCATATACACGTTATAAATTGAGGTGGTTTGAATATAATTTGATAAATAATTAAAGATAATAAAATTCCTCGAACCAGTCCCGCCAAAATATACCCAAGAAAAACTGAATCATTTCTCTATGGCCTGAGGTCATCAATGACTTCATCACCTTCCCTTTCTTTTATGTGGGAATCGAAGTAAGCTTTCTCGTGTGCGATCTTTAACAAACCAGATAGTATTTAAAGCTCATTATAATTGAAGCAAATACCATCTACAAACAACAATGGCATCAGTTATTCCACAAGTGAAATTAGGCTCACAAGGTTTAGTTGTATCAGCACAGGGATTGGGATGTATGGGTATGTCTGGGAACTACGGGCTCCCAAAACCCGAACCCGATATGATCAAGCTCATCCACCACGCCATTGACTCCGGAGTCACCTTCCTTGACACCTCCGACTTTTACGGCCCTAACACCAACGAAATCCTCATTGGCAAGGTAACGTAAAAAAATTATGATTAGAGTTATATCGATTAGATTTGTTGGCTAGGGTTTTCAATTTAGGTAATAATTTGGGGTATCTGGAAACATTGTGCAGGCTTTGAAAGGAATACCGAGAGAGAAAGTTCAAATTGCTACAAAATTTGGAATCCAATGGATCAATGGAAAACCTGACGTCTGTGGTGATCCAGCCTATGTCCGATCAGCTTGTGAAGCTAGCTTGAAGAGACTTGATATTGATTATATTGATCTCTATTATATTCATAGGATTGATACTCGTGTCCCAATCGAAGTCACGGTTGGTCTCTCTTTCCTTTTTTATAACCAATCTGCTACTGCAGAAACATCAAAACCAGTGGTTAAAGAATCTATAATTTAATTACCGCTTAGTTTTGCTGTTTTTGTAGTTTTAATATTGTATGATAGCCATGATAGGATTCAGCTGTGTTTAACACTTGTATATGTTATAAACTGCAATAAAAAGATGGCAGAGATCAAGAAACTGGTAGAGGAAGGCAAAGTGAAGTATGTAGGATTATCAGAAGCATCTGCTTCAACAATTAGGAGGGCTCATGCTGTTCACCCTATAACAGCGGTACAGAATGAATGGTCTATATGGACAAGAGATTTGGAGGATGAAATTATTCCTACTTGCAGGTGATTTTTAGAGGTTTTCATGTTCTTTTAGGGTTATTCGAGTATAACACAACACCTATATACATTAATTTACTTTGATTGATGACTATTCTTATCTTCTAATTTGCAGAGAACTTGGCATTGGGATTGTTCCTTACAGTCCTATTGGGAGGGGATTCTTGGCTGTTGGCCCTAAGTTGGTTGAAAACATGATAGAGGGAGACTTCAGGAAGGTAGATATATTACATTTTACCTGATTTACAATAATTAAATAGTTTTTGTAGTGTTATCAGTTTAAATGCGCATGGTTAAGTTCTACTGAAACCATAAGCTGATATTTAGATGATTCGTATTTACATCCTTAACATAAATGAATACAACCTTAAATTCTTCTGAACATTTTTTAGATTTATCCAAGGTTTCAGAACATGGAGCAAAATAAGACAGTTTTTGAGCGAGTGGATGAGATGGCAACAAGGAAAGGATGCACCCCCGCACAGTTGGCACTGGCATGGGTGCATCACCAAAGAGGCGATGTGGTTCCGATACCAGGAACCACAAAGATTCAAAACTTCAATCAAAACATTGGAGCTTTGCATGTAAAGCTAACGCCAGAGGAGATGGTGGAACTTGAATTGATTGCTTCGAGTGATATAGTAAAGGGAGAACGGAATGCCTTCATGCAAATGACCTGGATAAATTCAGAGACTCCTCCATTGTCTTCGTGGAAAGGTAATTAAGCTATTGTTTGATAAGACTGAAGGAGAAAAATGGTGACCGCTATAGGGATTTAAAGACTCTTTCAATTACAATTGACGTCCAAAGAAAACTACACTATTAGAAAACTCACAATAGGATACGGTTGTATTTTTAAATATAGCACGGATAAACATCCGTATTATTATGGGGGTGTGTCCTATTGTAAAATGTGATAGGATACAGTCAAACAACCGTACTCTATTCTATTCGATTGGATGCCATAGGGAACGGCTTTGGGGCGTGCTCTGGGAACGGCTTTGGGGTGTGCTCTCTTGCAAATTCGGAACGGGTGTGCTCTATTGCAAATGGTGTGTTCTCTTGCAATTTGGGAACGGGTGTGCTCTATTGCAAATGGTGTGCTCTCTTGCAAATTGGGAACGGTGCTCTCTTGCAAATTGGGAACGGGTGTGCTCTATTGCAAATGGTGTACTCTATTTCGGTACGGTTGTTTATGTAATGTGCTCTATTGCAAATGGTGTGTTCTATTGCAAATTATCATTATTAATAGAATACAGCTAAATCCACATCAAACCATATAACCATAAAAATATAACCAATGCACGTACTATAATAACATAAACAACTAGCAATATATACCAATATATACCAAGAATAGCAAAATGTTAATACTTTAATATTGTGCAGTAACAAGAGACAAATTCAATAAAATATATCGTTATGTTCAACAAAAATTATCTACATTTGTTTATATTTTTCCATATCTAAATCTCCTCTTTTGTATAGCCCTTGAGGTCTCCTCTTTTATATAGCCCTTGAGGTCACCTTACAAACAAGCTGTGAAACAAGAACAATATTAATCTAACTATTAAATAACAAAATACTAACTATTACAAAATAAAGTTAACATGTATAATATAAGTTGTTATGTCAATAATAACAAGTTACCTTGAAAAACGACTTCACTTCAAACAGTTCTTAAAAAATGATGACATCCACAACTCAACAAAATTGTCCAAGTCCGTGGCCGAAAATGGTGTTACGTCGTTCCATAGGTTCTAGATGCAAAGTAATTAAAGAGCTTTATTTAATAAAAATTAAGTTTTAATTAACAAAATGAAAAAAAAAAAACAACTACTTACTCTTGGAAATCCTTGTTGTCGGTACAACACGAACTCACGCATCCAGATACAGACATAATAACCGCACTCCCAATTCGACTTTTGTTGGTTGCACTAAAAAAAATACACGAGGTTGTTATATACACACACACACACACACACACACATATATATATATATATATATATATATATATATATATATATATATATATATATATATATATATATATATATATATATATATATATATATATATATAATTTGACAGGATCCGTTACCTTGGCGATCGTCCAAGTCATTGCAGGTGATGTCGAACTCTTATTAACCGTTGCAACAGCTCTAAAAAACAAGAAATAATGTATTCTTAAAATCTATAGAAAAAAGAATGACCAAAAACACAAAAATAGGAAATTTCGTACTCTTCTACATGTTTTACAACATCGTAGTCTTCCGGCGTCTTAAAACTTTGACATGAATCCAAAATGTAGCCGATACGTTGACGCGGACAAATTACAAATAACATAAAATGTAACCTGGTAAAATGTAACATATTAACGTAAATTATTTATAAACATATAAAACTTATACCAATAAAATTTCCAGAATATGATACCCTTGCAAATACGGTGCTAGAAAAATATCATTTTCTTGATGAAAGCACATCATGTCAACAAACACTTTTGTGACACTATTACTTTGCAAATCCACATCTAATCCGCATTGAAAAGATGTGATTTTGTTTGGGTCAATAAAAGCGCATTTATTATCCGATGGTAACATCAGATGTAGCATCCTGAAAAAAAACAAAACACTAACACATATTATAAAGTTAAACTAAGAAATATTAGTAATGTAAGTGTTAACATACTTACATTTGAAAGTAAAAAATTGAATGAATATCGAGTGTCTTGTTTGTCATAATCTCTTGAACCATATCTGTATAAATTTCAACTTCATGCCTCACATCTCCAAACATTCCCGGTTCGCTTTTAACAAGAACCGGGAATTCAATTTCGCGTGTCATAAAATTTTTATACATTAGCCTGATCGCTGGCCTTCCTTTTAGTTCTTTTGGCATCACAAATTTACGTATTGGCTTCTTAGATGGTAAACTCTGGGTCTCATGATATTTTCTTTTTAGTTGTGTCTACATTAAAAACCATTTAATCATTAATAACTTTTAAACATTGGCAATAAGTTTAAGGTACTGCAAAAAGTTTAAGTTACAACCTGATCACCATGAGGATTATGGACAATCTTAGTCGATGTCGGAGATGGTTTCACTATCGGTGTTGTTTTCTGTGCCGATGTCGATGTCGGTGTATATAGAGGTCTTTGATCTTTTTGCACAGTTGGCGTGGACTGAAGGTTTAGTAATTGTTACATTTTAATGTCATCAGATACTACTAAAATATTAAAATATGGAAAGTAATTTATATTTACCTTAATGAGAGAAATTGAATTTCTAGGCCACTGAATAAAACTATAAAGTGCAGTCTCCAGGTTATATGCTTCTTCCGTCGGCACAGGAAGAGGGAACGATTTATAAGATTCATATGGGATACAAGGTGAACCATGACATCAAAAAAAGAAGGTGGAAAGTACATTTCAAGCTGGCATAGAGTAATGAATAAAGTACATTACCCACTAAAAGATTGTTTTAGTTTCCTTATATTCTCCTCTATGGCTTTAGTTTTTTTCAGTAGCTTCAACTTTTAAAGGGTATCCTCTAAGACGCGTTATGTTTAAGGTTACAAGTGGTAAAGACAAACAAATATATTTAATTTCCAAAGTATGATGTCGTAATAGGACAAATAAATTAAAAGTAAAGTATCTTAATTTGTTAGAATTTGAATTGTAGATTTTTATAGTGCAATGTCTAAAATAGGGGAAATATAATAGAATTACAATGTCCAAATATGTTAGAAAGTTCAAAGTGCAATTTCTTAATAAGAAAAAAAACTTGATAGGTAAAATGTTCTATTGGTTTGATATTGGAAAAACAATGTTAATGTGGTTACTTTCTAACAGAAAAATGCTAATGAAAATAAATAAAATGTACAGTTATTTAATTTGCAAAGAAACAATTAAAATGCTCATTTATGGGTTGTGTTGTCATTTTTACACATGTTTTTTCATTTGATTTGCAAAATAAAAGTAAAGTATCTTAATATGTTAGAATTTGAATTGTAGATTTTATAGTAAAATGTCTAAAATAAGGGAAAAATAATAGAGTTACAATGTCTAAATGTTAGAAATTTCAAAGTGCAATTTCTTAATAAGAAAAAAAAAACTTGATAGGTAAAATGTGGTTGCTTTCTAACAGAAAAATTAATGTTGATGAAAATAAATAAAATGTATTGTCATTTAATTTGCAAAGAAATAATTAAAATGCTCATTTATGGGTTGTTTTGTCATTTTTACACATGTGTTTTCATTTGATTTGCAAAAAAAAAATCATTATAATGACCATTAAAGGGTTTTTTTTGCTATTTATAGGAATGTAGTTTATTTTGATTTATAGATAAACGATAAATTGACCTTATATGGTCTATATTCCTATGTATAGCAATGTACTTTCACTTTATTTGCATAAAACAATACTATAATGGCTCATTTTAGTTTTCTCTTTAAGTATTCTTTCTGCATCATGCCACTCCTGATTTTATTATGCTCAATTGAAATTAAAGGATCCATGAGACCTGCTTATAATTTATGGTTTCAACTTTCAATGTTTGATGGTTTTTAAGCAACCTACACAAGGTTTAAGGCTTTTTGGCAGCCTACTTATGGAGCAAAATTGACAAGGTATTACTTTTACCAATGATAGTATATTTAATTTTTCCAAAACTAGGGTTAATTGCAAGAAATAACATCCAACTTCCAATTATATGTTAATATAGCTATTGTAAAAACTATACATATGTTTAAATAAGTTATACGAATATTTGTATATAGGTGTATATGTGTGAATATGTAACGTATAACTATCACTTTTTACCATTTGTAATAACGTACTTCAATTAGATTTGCAAAATTCATTAAAATGACTATTAATGGGGTTTTTCGTTTATAGCAGATTACTTTCAACAAAAATCATTGCTTAAACTCTCCCGTAACAAGGAGGTTTGAAATCATCATCGGTAACGGGCGTGTTTGGCAAAACTAGCTGGTAGCGGGTAGCGGGTAGCGGGTAGCGGGTAGCTGGTAGCTAGTAGCTGGAAGCTGGAAGCTGTGACTTTTAGTTTGTATATGACTGTTTGGAAAAAATAGTTGGAAGCTTTTAAAATATGTAAAATTACATAAAAGGACATCTGCGTAATTATTGATTATAGTTTTAAGGGTATTCTAGTAATTAATGATATAACTGGTAGAGCTTTTTGTTAAACGCTAATTCAACTAGCTTTTAAAATAGTAACATTTAGTTTAAAATAAAAGCTTCAAGCTCGTGTCGCCGAACGAAGCTTTTGGTTTTAATTAGAGCAATTTCTCAAACGCTACAAGCTAGAAGCTCTCAAACGCTCCCAAAAACTCCGTAGCAAACACGCCCAACATCTGTTTTCAGATTTTCAAATTGCATGCTCCAAAACAAACGTTGATTTCAAACGCACAATAAAACATTCATAATCATTTATCAGCTAAGGAAAAAATCAGGTTTTAAATACTAATTAAAGAGCTTTATTTAATAAAAATTAAGTTTTAATTAACAAAATGAAAAAAAAAACAACTACTTACTCTTGGAAATCCTTGTTGTCGGTACAACACGAACTCACGCATCCAGATACAGACATAATAACCGCACTCCCAATTCGACTTTTGTTGGTTGCACTAAAAAAAATACACGAGGTTGTTATATACACACACACACACACACACACATATATATATATATATATATATATATATATATATATATATAATTTGACAGGATCCGTTACCTTGGCGATCGTCCAAGTCATTGCAGGTGATGTCGAACTCTTATTAACCGTTGCAACAGCTCTAAAAAACAAGAAATAATGTATTCTTAAAATCTATAGAAAAAAGAATGACCAAAAACACAAAAATAGGAAATTTCGTACTCTTCTACATGTTTTACAACATCGTAGTCTTCCGGCGTCTTAAAACTTTGACATGAATCCAAAATGTAGCCGATACGTTGACGCGGACAAATTACAAATAACATAAAATGTAACCTGGTAAAATGTAACATATTAACGTAAATTATTTATAAACATATAAAACTTATACCAATAAAATTTCCAGAATATGATACCCTTGCAAATACGGTGCTAGAAAAATATCATTTTCTTGATGAAAGCACATCATGTCAACAAACACTTTTGTGACACTATTACTTTGCAAATCCACATCTAATCCGCATTGAAAAGATGTGATTTTGTTTGGGTCAATAAAAGCGCATTTATTATCCGATGGTAACATCAGATGTAGCATCCTGAAAAAAAACAAAACACTAACACATATTATAAAGTTAAACTAAGAAATATTAGTAATGTAAGTGTTAACATACTTACATTTGAAAGTAAAAAATTGAATGAATATCGAGTGTCTTGTTTGTCATAATCTCTTGAACCATATCTGTATAAATTTCAACTTCATGCCTCACATCTCCAAACATTCCCGGTTCGCTTTTAACAAGAACCGGGAATTCAATTTCGCGTGTCATAAAATTTTTATACATTAGCCTGATCGCTGGCCTTCCTTTTAGTTCTTTTGGCATCACAAATTTACGTATTGGCTTCTTAGATGGTAAACTCTGGGTCTCATGATATTTTCTTTTTAGTTGTGTCTACATTAAAAACCATTTAATCATTAATAACTTTTAAACATTGGCAATAAGTTTAAGGTACTGCAAAAAGTTTAAGTTACAACCTGATCACCATGAGGATTATGGACAATCTTAGTCGATGTCGGAGATGGTTTCACTATCGGTGTTGTTTTCTGTGCCGATGTCGATGTCGGTGTATATAGAGGTCTTTGATCTTTTTGCACAGTTGGCGTGGACTGAAGGTTTAGTAATTGTTACATTTTAATGTCATCAGATACTACTAAAATATTAAAATATGGAAAGTAATTTATATTTACCTTAATGAGAGAAATTGAATTTCTAGGCCACTGAATAAAACTATAAAGTGCAGTCTCCAGGTTATATGCTTCTTCCGTCGGCACAGGAAGAGGGAACGATTTATAAGATTCATATGGGATACAAGGTGAACCATGACATCAAAAAAAGAAGGTGGAAAGTACATTTCAAGCTGGCATAGAGTAATGATAATATCGCGTTGCCATGAATCCAACACTTCGGGATCAATAACTTTTGAATGGATCATGTTGAAAAACAAGCATAACTTTGTGATTGTGTGACGGATATCGTCCGGTAGTATTCCACGTATTGCAATGGGAATCATATGTGTGATTAGAACATGACAATCGTGCGACTTCATACCAATTAGTTTTAGATCTTTCATCGACACCAATTTCTTGATGTTTGCGGAATAACCAGATGGAACCTTCACACCATGAAGACATTTACAGAATTTTGTTTTCTCTTCTTTAGACATTGTATAACAAGCTGGTGGTAGATAAAAACGCTTTCCATCTCTTTCAACGGGGGCAAGCTGTGGTCGTATTCCCATGTTAACCATGTCCTTTCGAATAGGGAGCCCGTCCTTTGATTTCCCAGAAATGTTTAACAACAATCCTATCAAGCTTTCACAAACGTTCTTTTCAATATGCATAACATCAAGGCAATGTCGGATCTCTAAACTTTCCCAGTATGGTAATTCCCAAAAGATAGACCTTTTTTTCCAATTAGTTGGTTGATTATTTTTTTGACATTTTCCAAATACAATGTTTAAATTTTGAACTCTGGAAAAAGTGGTTTTCCCATCCATTGGGTTAGGCATACCTCCCTTCTCAGTTTTTCCATCAAACAAGTTTCCTTTACGACGATAAAAGTGGTTCTTTGGAAGCGATCGTCGATGTCCCATGTATACATTTTTGTGACAGTTTTTCAACCATAACCACCGTGTGTTCTTTTCACAAACCGGACACGCCTTCCTTCCTTTTGTACTATATCCAGACAAATTTGCATAAGCTGGAAAATCACTAATGGTGCAAAAAATCATGGCACGTAGTTGGAAATACTCTCTCTTATATGCATCATACACTTTAACACCCGGATTCCATAAGATTTTCATTTCCTCAATTAATGGAGCCAAAAACACATCAATGTCGTTACCGGGTTGTTTCGGACCTTGGATTAGCAATGACATCATGATGTATTTTCTTTTCATGCATAACCAAGGTGGAAGATTATAAATGCATAGAAGAACTGGCCATGTGCTGTGCCGACTGCTCATATTTCCAAACGGATTGATTCCATCTGAACTAAGTCCAAAACGGATATTTCTAATCTCACAACCAAATTCTGTAAATTCGGAATCAATATTCTCCCATTGAGGAGAATCGGCCACATGTCTCATCTTTCCGTCTCTTTTACGTTCATCAGCATGCCAACGTATCAATTTTGCATCTTTGTCGTTTGCAAATAATCGCTTCAATCTTGGTACGACAGGCAAATACCATAATAATTTAGCAGGAGGGCCGTTCTTTGTCACATCACTGTTTACTTCTGTTCCTTTTTTTTGCATATATCGCGACGTTCCACAAGTGATACATTCATGTAGATTAGCATGCTCGTTTCTATATAACATACAATCATTTGGACATGCATGTATTCTTTCGATTTCCAAATCCATCGGGCACATTAGTTTTTTTGCTTCGTATAATGAAATAGGTAACTCATTATTTTCGGGGAGCATTTCATGTAAAAGCTCTAGCAAGTCCGTGAAACTTTTATCACTCCAACCGTTGATTGCTTTTAAATTAAATAGTTTTAGCACGGCAGTCATTTTGGTGAATTTGTTGCAACCAACATACAATGGTTTTTCAGCTTCCTCAAACAGTTGTTGAAATTTTTCATAACGTTTCTCGGAAACATTATCTTCAATGTCATGTAGCATGTCATCTATTTTATCACCGGTGTCATTGTGTAAATCATCAATATCATCACCATTATTTTCAGTGTCAACGGTGCTATGATCGATTAATGTTTCACCATGTCGTGTCCAACGTGTATACCCATTCATAAACCCATTACATATTAGATGTCCTTGTATTACTTTTATGTCACTAAAGTTTTTACAATTATAACATTTTTTACAAGGACACCAAATATGAGTCTCTCCTTCATTCACCTGATGGTCAACAGCAACTTCAAGAAAAATGTTCAGGTGGTCCAAATATTCATTGCTAGCACGTCGCAGTTCATACATCCAAGTTTCACGATCCATCTGTAATTTAAAAAATCAATATTTAATAAATTAAACGTAAACTCGTAGGACAAAGAAAAAATATCCACCAATATTTTTCTTAAATAATAAATATGTTAATACAAATTCACATGCTAAATGAGATAGCCTATTCAAAAACCAGTCCCAAAACAAAGTATATAAAAAGTTAACCTCTATCAGATTAGTATTGGACGAGTATGCCTAAGAAAAAAATGTTATTTAGTGACACTTTACCCTGTAACACTATTTTATAACATTAATTCCCTTATATAAAATTAAAATACTATCACTGAAAATTTTATATATTATATACTAAAAAAATCAGTTAATTAAATCTTTTGTATAATCCCAAATGGAATTAACTTAGAAAAATATTTTGAATGTCCCGCTTCATTTAAATATCACAAAATTCTGAAATTTTACCCATCTTAAACCTAGCGGGAAACAAAAATTTTACCCTCCTCCTTAATGAAATTACGAAAACCATAACACACATTTGATTTGGTACTTCTCTCGCTCCATCTTCTCCCACCGCCTTGCCTCCATCGATCTTATCGACAGGTCTTTCCTCTGCCGGGGACTTCCACTAAATGAAAATGGGCGGCGGCTTCTATTAGGAAGGCGGCGCAAAGGAGCACTCCTACCAGTTCACTTACCTCTGCTCCCAATTCCGCTTGCTTGAACAGAGTCGCCGCCGCTGGATCGTTGTCTCCGGTTTGTCAAGTTCTCCACGGATTCAATACTCAATCTCTCCTTCTGCCCAGATTCAAGCTTCAGCCGGTTGAGATCAAAGTCTCCGGTTTGATTACTCGGAGAGTCGGAGTCGGTTCCACTGTGATTTCTAGGGCTCGAAGTTAAAACCCCTCACCAGTTCAACTCTTACACTCTACGTTCACGGTTTGATTACTGATTTCTGATTGCTCATCTTATTTATAGCAAGATGTTTAAAATAAACTAACCGAGCATAACTTTTATTCTCTTTTGTTGGAAAGAACAGAATGAATTATTGGAGATTGGTTGGGTGTGTTGTTATTACTAACAGATTGATCATGAAGTTTCATAGATTGGAGTGAAAGCATTTATTCGTTAGGCTAATTGTGTATTTTTCTTTTTTACTTATAATTAGAACCAACATCTGTCTTGAGGGTCATCTTTTTGCTGCTTACAAATTGTGAAAAATCCTTAGGGACCGTATCAGATATATATATATCATGAAATCATTATTGTTTTAGGGGATCATTACAAATTGTGACAGCTCAGGTGGCCGGAAATGCATAGAGGCGAACGGAAGTCAACTAGCTATGGTGTACATAGCCCTTTACACCGTAGCACTGGGTGCTGGTGGGATAAAGTCAAACGTTGCAGGGTTTGGGTCTGACCAGTTTGACAAGTCAACCCCGAAGGATGAAAAGGCGATGGTTTACTTTTTCAACAGGTTCTATTTGTGTATCAGTGGTGGGTCTGTTTTCGCGGTGACTGTGATGGTGTATATACAAGATAATGTGGGTAGGGGTGGGGGTATGGGGTGTCTGCTGGGACAATGGTTATGGCTGTTTTTTTATTGGTGTATGGGATGAGATTTTATCGGTATAAAAAACCGCAAGGGAGTCCTTTGAGTGTTATATGGAGAGTGGTATTTTTGGCTTGGAAAAATAAGAGATTATCTTACCCTGATCATCCTAGATTATTGAATGGCTGCGATTCCTCAAAAGCATGCATGAAGCTTTCAATAGTTTCCAAGAAATTGTACAAATTTGCCTTGATTTTATTAGAGTTGATCTCTAAGTTGTATTTTGTAATTGGGGCCATTGGTTTTTGAATGTGCCCAATAAGGTCGATGACTATATTTTTATGTGCATTTAGTACATTTTTGTTTTCGATGTAATTGGTCAAAGGGTTTATTTCCTACCCAAATGCTAATATCCAAAGCGAGGGGTTTATTTGTATCTGAACGCTAATACCCAAATGCTAATATTGCTTTTTTAAGTATCAATCTATAATTGCGTTTTTTTATTATTATATGTTGGAATGAATTTTAGTATTAATAACACCGGTTTTCCTAAATGACCATGACATAGATACAAATCTAAAGAGTTGCATAGGAATGGTTACCGTGTGTCTATGAAACCGTCCACACTGAGGCTTGCCGGAAATCTTTTTTTTTTTTTTTTGTGTACGCACAGGTATTAGGGATCACAGATCAGAACCAATGCAGAAAAAGAAGGTTGCTACTCCTGGAGGAGGAGGAGGTTAATGGGTTTAGGGATATATATTCGTGTATGTATATGTCTATGCATGATAAATTTTTTGGTTGATATACATATTAATAAAAGAAAGAAAATCATACCTGAGAGTTAATGAAGAACAACTTGGGTATTAACGTCAAGAACTACTTGGCTGTTAACGTGAAACGACTTCTTGGCTATTAACGTGAAGAACGACTTGACTATTAAGGATGGTTTGAAATATAATAGGTTGAAGCAATTATATATAGATAGCTATTATACGATAAATTTTTTGAAAACAGGATAAATATTAACTTTTTATAGGATAAAGATTAACTTTTTATAGGATATACACAAATCTAGCAAATAGGATACGGTTATTATCAATAGGATACGGTTATTATCAAATAGGGCACACCAAATGATGACACACAATAGATACGGTTATATATTATCTACAATAGAGCACATTAAACCAATATCGCATACAAAATAGGATACTAATAGGGCACACAAAATAAAACAAATAGGATACGTATTATCAAATAGGACACATTACACTAATAGGACACACAAAATAAAACAAATAGGATACGGTTATTTTTAATATTTATTTGTCAATTGATCATATTCCTCAATATACCAAATAGGACACAGTTGTTTGGATGCTCCGTGTTCTATTTGGTGTTCCCTATTTATCGTTTTCTAGTAGTGCTAGTGTTCAATACATTTCTTGTAATAGTATTACATTTGGTGTACATTCTTTTCTTTTATAGAATAAATGCAATTTCCTTTTTCTATAAGCCATGGTTTCCAAGTTATTTTTAGATGATAACAATGCTTGTTGGACAATATTAAATGAATTCCTCATGTTCTTGTATTCGTTTTCTCTTTACCATAATGAGGATACTTGGCGTCTTCATTAACTAATCGGGGTTTACCAAAGGGCCTTTGGCCTGGCAATATCAAGGTGTTAGAAAGGTGTCGTCCTCCCCTAGTGGTTGAGGGTTCAAGTCCTATTGTGGACATAAGGTGTAGAATTAGGAGTAGGTTTAGAGTGTGGGTGTTTGCCATTCTAAAAAAAATAAAAAATAAAAAAATCGGGGTTTGCTCGTGAATATGGTGAAAGGTTTTCCGCAACCATGAACTAAAAACCTAAGTTCACATGCAACCTAGAAAAGATCTATGTTTTCTTACTTTGAACATGTAACTAATTCCTAAAGGCCAAACAAAAATTAACTATTAAGAATAAATCAGAAAAAACTAACCTTTAGTTTTAATCTTGAAGCTAAGCAGCACAAGTGTCCTGCCTCAAATGAGATCACACCCAGGGAGCCAGAGGATGGACCGAAAATTCCAGAGAGAATAATAGAAATGAGCAACCGATAATGAGGTCTAGGGTTCCCTATTTATAGGGAACCAAAGGGTAAAGCTAGAAACCCTAGCCGCAGCCCATTTTCCGGATTATATGTACGCGCGCCGCGGCTTTTACATTGGCGCGCCGCGCGCCCCAATTCAAATATTGAATTCGTACGGATATGTACGCGCGTCGCAGCCTTTACATTTGCGCGCCGCGCGCCGCAATTCAACTATTGAATTCGTACGACTTTAATCCTTGACCTCCTGATTAATCCAATTAATGCCACAGAAATTAATCCAATTAATTTCTGATTAATTATTAATCAATCAATATAGTTTCTAATTAATATATTATCACTTTAATATATTAACAAACCATATCTTTTATTTCTATTGATTTATTAATCCCATAATAAACCAACCTCTCTCTCTACCGAACTTTCTACCAAGCCTCCAGCTATGAGGGCAACCCAAATGGACTTTGCTTCTATTAATTAGGTAAATACAAATTATTAGTCATGGCTTAGACACCTAATCCAACAGTCTCCCACTTGGATAAGTCTATGACTATAATTACCAATTTAACCTCTGATTAATCAGCAACCTGCAGCTTCCTAGAAACTGCTGCCGAACTCTGACCTAGTCAGTTCTGTCCATAAATAAGTGATCAAATGATCTTCCGTCCAACAAGATATTTTCAGACATGAGACATGGATTGAGATCAATCTCTGTCTGACACACTGTTTCCCGATTTCCGATTTTGCTTATGACTTTTAGACTTCTAATTGAACGAATCAATTCAGTCCTGGCTGGCCAGCGCTTCAGTCAACTTCAAAATCATCGAGTGGCCAACAGATATCTGTTTCCCGTCTGGGTCAAGGGACGAATAAGCTTCGACTAATATGTTATATCTTTTACCCGACAAATCACTCACAACAGCACGTTTTATAACATCGAGTTACCGATGCGTTTTCGTACTATCAATGAACAACCGCCTTGCAAATTATAACTCATATCTCTCCACTTTAAGACCATAAGATATTATCGTCTCAACATTACTCGTGATATAATCCATGAAGCAATCCATTGAGCGCGGTTTATCCAATACTCAAATCTCCATTTCCAAGTACTCATGAACGTTGCAGCAATCTTATTGCTATGTCTAACTCCTTAGACAATCTACAAACCAATTCATGACAGTCTTCCTTCATACTTACTCCCTAAGAGTATGAACGACTGTGGATATTTGAATAATCCAATTATTCAGGAAGTAAACATGCAAAAGCGAAACATAAAATCTGACTGGCAGCTACTCCTGCTATTTACCAAGTCTCCACGAGGTAATCACCAAGTCGGATTTATCATAACTATTATCGGTTTCTTATTCTCTTTTAAACTTTCAATTCAATCCTTTTATATTTATGTCTATGACCCTTTCACTCTTTCTATGTATCCAAGTGTCTAACACTTATACAATTTATTGTAGATGATCCTATCGGATACTCTTCCGATGATATCTCAATTTGTCATTCTGTCATTCTGTTTCACAACTCCATTCCGGTGATGTGTACCGTGACTGCCCATGGTTCTCGGGTCTTTAGTCCACATGACTACACCCTAAGACAATTTCGAGGTGTCATGATGTGCCGGTGAACCACACGCGCTCCATCAGAAACCAACGAAATTCTTTAATCATGGAGTCCTACAGCACCACGTTCTGTTGTAAACAATTACCGATTTGAAAAAAAATTTAAATCAATTACCCTAATCATTTCCCAATGATTTCTCACGTCTGTTCAAAACTCCATTCAGTATTCTCAGCCAGGCAATATCCTGAATCCAACTTACAATGCTCTAAGCATTAAGTCATCAGGATATGTTCATAACACTTCTGATTTGTCCAAGATGCTTGAGGAACTTGATGTAATCTCATTCCAAACCCTTTCGGAATCCTAAGATTACCAATAATCCTTGTGTCATGATTTCCGGAAACCATTTCCTTTCGGGGACTCTTTCTTATGCATCTTGAATCCCATCAAGATCATATTCTCAACGGCTAGGTGAATACTGTCAGTCTCATCTATCTGATAGATGTCTATGAACTACGTAAGTATACTGCACCTTCTTTGTTTCTTTCATGCCAATTCATTACACTTTGCAATGATAGGAAAATCCATTCCTGGGGTTATGCATCTTGAATCTCATCAAGATCATATTGGCAGAATTCTGATCTATCTAATAGATGTTCACAACCACCTGAGTATGTTGTATCTCTTAAAGTCTTTCATAGCGAACCGTTTCTTAACACCAAGTCATTACACTTTGTAATGATAAGAGACGTTTCCTAGAACCAATATGTAACCCACATACAATGATAGCAGATAACAACGATACTCCCACTGGCTTTGACACCGTTATATGACTCTTTCGGACTATTCACAAAATCCAGAACTTATGGCACATTTTGCGAAACCGAAATCCAAACCTTTCCGACATATTAAGGGAAATCTTTCAGGCTATTCACAAAATCCAAACCTTTTGGCCTATTTTGAGAATCCGAATATCCTTTCTTGCGAGATGCCCATGGGACGAATCCCGGGGCCATGTACCTTTCGTAATGGCATGCTCTATGTGAGTCCATATTAGTGTGCCGGTAAACCACACACGCTCCACTAACGACTCACACTATGCCACGCAGAATCCTCTCGGATTTCATCTTCTATTGAGAGTGCTTTATTCGGAATCAATTACTTGACTCCAAGTGATGACTCAATCAACCAGATGTTCTGTAAGTACATTTCTATGTTCCCTTCTTTTGATGATTCAATTACTCCCACTGGTTCCTAGACCAGTTGTAAAGATCAATCAAACTGTCACATAGACTGTGTCTCGCGGTAAGGTTCTCTTATTTGGCAGCAACTGGGCTCACCAATGCTTCCAGCAGTCGGATTACATATCCGTACCATCTTTAGTGTTTTACCACTACCCGGTATATCACCCAAATCATAACTCCTTATGACAGTCACAATAACTACTGGTCAAGCGAAGAGAGGGTATGTCAGGTTTAACAGGAATCTAATTTCCGGTCAAGTCCCAGTGGTGACTAAAGGTTCTTTCACTTGGCTAAGTCTTGAACTCATTCAGAATTATTCTCACTCCCACTGTTTCCTTAGAACTTGAGTTCTTTCTAAAAGTACTCTTCTTTCAAAGGATAACTGGAGTGGCCAATGAAAACGACATTGCTGATCAGTTTCAGGCTTGTCATGAGATTCAGACGAATGCTACATGACCCTGGACTTTCTATGTACTAGTGGGACGATCCCAGCTATACATTTCAGACAGTGTCATCATAACCTACTTGGTCTAAGATGTGGTCGGAATATGGCTTCTGCGGTCTGACTGGTTGAATATTCAATTCATTGAAATATTAGACGGAAATGTATCCAGTGTATCTTATATACCGAGGATCAAAACTATTTCGATCAATGCTCCATCATCTTCCCTAAGACACATTATAACCATTAGTGTTCTTGGAGGAGGATAAACTGTGAAACATTTTCTCAGTCTATGTTGTTACTCAGGTTCTGTTGATCTTATACTTCCTTTGAAATCCTTGAACACTTCAAGGTTCCAATCAATTGCTTATTCCGATAAGCGAGGCCATATTTGTCAAACTATTTGGCAAATGTCATGAAGCATAACTAATCGTGTTCTGTTCGAAGATTCGAGCAATACACAGTAACTTATGTGCCTGTTGCTCAAAATCTTGATACCTTTACAGTTCCATGTAAATTTATGACTTTGTTAATATTGTTCAAGACATGCAATCATCACCTGACTCCAAGTCAACTGATTCCAAAATCCTATCCATTGGATCTTTGGGCGATTCCTTTCTTGCCACAATTAATTTTATTAAGCACTCAATTCATCATGTGACTCTAAGTCAAATGATTCCAAAGTCCTGTCCAACTGGACCTTTGGTTGAAGTGATTCTCATAAAATTCACTTTAACAATCATAAGGAACACAATTCATAAATCCAATCCCATTGGATGTATCAACATTCAAGTTATTACCATTTATGCCATTAACACATTCACACAAACATTTCGAGGATAATTAAAACAATCAAAAGAAAATCAACATTTTATTAAAACACAAAAACCCTCGAACAATGTACTGTGTGAAAACAATGTCGTTTGCATCTAATAATCTAATAACAAGATTGTAATATCTAACTAAACTTCAAAACTGCATGAGCTGGAGATCCAATCCAAAAGTGCTCCTATGCGTCAAAGTCCTATACCCTACTGATTCCCTGCATACAAACCAAACGTGACTATCACATTATGTATCAAAGAATTATGGATCAGGAGTTTCGAAGTTTTTAGATAAACCTGAGTTTCTAGAGATTTTACCTTGGAGCATTTTCCAATCTTTCCGTGACTGTATCCGATCCTATGGATTCCCAGTCTAAGACATCTCAGAACATGTCCAGACGATCTGGAACGTTTCTTGCTGCGTCTCTTCACTGGACTCAATCCAGAAGTAGCTGAACCAGTGGAGCAATGCCTGTCCATGAGTGACTCGTATAGGGTCAACAGAGAACGCATTTCCACAAAAGTCTTTTTCCGGTCTTCCTTTCTATACGTCTGAATGAACAGATCGTACCTATTAGTCAGCGAATCAAGCAGGATCTTAACACTCATTTCCTGACTAATTGGATGACCAAGTTTGTACAATTCGCCTATGTATCTCTCAATCTTGAGAACATGCGAATCGATGCTACTTCCTTTTTTTAGCTTGCACTCTGCAAGTCTTTTGAAGATCCTAGCTCGTTCCTCTTCAACCGGTTCTTGGAACTTTTCCTCAACCAGTTGTATTAACTCATACGGCCCTAGGGATCCAAAATCCCTGCGGAACTCGGGCTCAATGGTCAATAGCATGAGGTCACGAACTTCCTCGGATTCATCAAATAATAGGTCATGCTCATCATAAAGACCTTTTGTGATGACATGTTTTGGTGGAACTGGGATCGGGTACTCAATGAGGTGTAGCTTTCCAGCAATAACAAGAACCATTCTCCAATTACGAAGCCATTCCACATAGTTAAGGCCAGTCAGCCTTTCCATATTTAGCAGGCGCTTTCTGATGCCCTCAGAAATGGGTGAATGAGGAGGAGAATAGACACTCGATTCAGACATCTATAAAAGGAAATAGAATTTATTAGTTTAATTAATCCTTTTAAATAATTACCCAATTTATTATTTAACAAGGCTAGGACCCAAAATACCCCAACTATGCTGTGAAGAGGGATGCCGTAGTCACAACACAGTGGTCATTAAGGTAGATAACTTTTATCAATTTCAGTCTTATAAAATTCCTAGATCTGTGAGATTCATTGAACTGTTCAATGGCATGTTTAATCTCGGATATGCCCCACCGTTTGTGACTGGGATGCCGAGGATCACAAACCGGGTGTGAATAACCATGCAAATTAGCTTGGTACTCTCGGGGTCCATTATCATCTCAAATTGATGTGCCGGTTAACCACACACGCTCCATCAACAATGATAACACCCGAGAAACCCATTGCCACTCTTTATGAACCCCCATTGGTGTGCCGGTAACCCACACACGCTCCACCAACGTTTCATAAAGTGCAATGTGCAATTTCATGGGTTAGCATCAAATTCACATTTTTTCTAAAGTAACTAGATTGGGAATTCTTGTACGGGTTCTAGTACTTTGATCATTATACTTTTAATGATTAAGCGGTCCTATCAAAACTGTTCGGCTAACGACCCTCCACTGATCAGGCGAGCGGTGGGTGAGAGTGAACACCCATTAGACCGCCATTTTATAGGCAGTCTCCTTATACCCACTTTATAGACCAGCTTCGTGAATGAGGCCTACTAATGATTTGACTAACCAATTTATCTTATACATATAGTATTAACCTTTAATAATATATATAAGATGTATTTTAAATCTTTTAAAATATTCCTGGTTTATCTTTTAATTTCCTGAAATTTAACTATTAAATTTCAAATTAAATTAAACCTTTAATTTGATTTAATTTATCTTTTAATTAAACTATTAATTAAATTAATTAAATCTAGATATTTTAAACCTTTTAAAATATTTTAGGATTTATCCTTTAATTTTCGAAATTTAACCATTAAATTAAAATTAAATTAAATCCCTTGAATTATCTTTTAATTAAACAATTAATTAAATTAATCCAAATGTAGATAGGTTTTTCCAAATTAATCAAATCAATTTAAACCTATCTTAAACCCCCTAATTATCGAATTCAAACAAACTGGGTTTAAGGTTATCCATTTAATTAACCAATTAAAGTTACCAAAAAAATAGAAAACCTCCTAAAACCCTAACCAGGAAAATCGAAAAAGAAGGGGAAAGGGGCTAGGGTTTCAAAAACCCTAAACCCCAAAATCGAAATCAGGCTCAAAGGATTTATAAACTTTAAACCCTAATTAGGAAAACTATTACAGCCATTCAATAAGAAAACAACCAAATGCTCTGATACCACTGAAAGGTTTTCCGTAACCATGAACTAAAAACCTAAGTTCACATGCAACCTAGAAAAGATCTATGTTTTCTTACTTTGAACATGTAACTAATTCCTAAAGGCCAAACAAAAATTAACTATTAAGAATAAATCAGAAAAAACTAACCTTTAGTTTTAATCTTGAAGCTAAGCAGCACAAGTGTCCTGCCTCAAATGAGATCACACCCAGGGAGCCAGAGGATGGACCGAAAATTCCAGAGAGAATAATAGAAATGAGCAACCGATAATGAGGTCTAGGGTTCCGTATTTATAGGGAACCAAAGGGTAAAGCTAGAAACCCTAGCCGCAGCCCATTTTCCGGATTATATGTACGCGCGCCGCGGCTTTTACATTGGCGCGCCGCGCGCCCCAATTCAAATATTGAATTCATACGGATATGTACGCGCGTCGCAGCCTTTACATTTGCGCGCCGCGTGCCGCAATTCAACTATTGAATTCGTACGACTTTAATCCCTGACCTCCTGATTAATCCAATTAATGCCACAGAAATTAATCCAATTAATTTCTGATTAATTATTAATCAATCAATATAGTTTCTAATTAATATATTATCACTTTAATATATTAACAAACCATATCTTTTATTTCTATTGATTTATTAATCCCATAATAAACCAACCTCTCTCTCTACCGAACTTTCTACCAAGCCTCCAGCTATGAGGGCAACCCAAATGGACTTTGCTTCTATTAATTAGGTAAATACAAATTATTAGTCATGGCTTAGACACCTAATCCAACATATGGAGCATCAATGTCGCTAACGGGTTTAATTTTAGTGGCATGAGGTACCCTTAACCAATATATATATATATATATATATATATATATATATATATATATATATATATATATATATATATATATATATATATATATATATATATATATATATATATATATATATATATATATATATATATATATATATATATATATATATATATAGGCCCAAGATCAAATATATCCTGATAAGTATTGTGTAACCTTGAAACTCAATATGGACCACTCATTTAAAACACATTCTTTTAAGAATGACTTATCTGTTCATTTAGAATATTACAGTTTTATGTAAAATATTTTCATTCTTTCCAGAATTGTTACAATTTTTGTAGATTCTTATTGGTGTGATGTAATTTTCCAGTAATTTTGTCATAATTGAAACAATTCATTACATTCTTGTTGTTTTGATGTACAAAATTTAGTTCATTATTTTAAGAATGAAAAATTTTCAGTTTTTTCATTCTTTTGAATTTGAAATCTGATGGCTTGCATTTGGTTACAAGGTAACACAATAATTGTCATTCTTATTATAACCTAGCCATATATATATATATATATATATATATATATATATATATATATATATATATATATATATATATATATATATATATATATATATATATATATATATATATAACGCCCCGATTTTTCGAATTTTTTTTTTTTTTTGAAAAACATAATAACGCCAAAAGCGCACAAACTTTAAAACACAGTAGCGCCAAAAGCGCATAAACTTTAAAAGCACATTAACGTTAAAAGCACAATAACTCTAAAAGCACATTAACGTTATTCCATCATGTTTTAAAAACATTATATGACAAAATGTCAACTTTTAAAAACTTTTCTCATGACATAAGGTCATGTCTTAAAATTTCGGTCCCAACAAAAACAATTAAGTTGTTCAAATGTTTAAACAACTACGGGGGTTACAACTTCATACCAAACTAAACCATAGAAAGCAAGTTAGGACTACAAACCAGGATATCAGCCGAGGTTCACTCCATCTAAGATCCCAATTTCTTCGGGTCATCTACTTGCTTCTATCTCTCGTGTCTAAAACCTGGGATACATGGCATAAAAATAAAATACGTAAGACGAAAACGCCTCGTGAGCTACATGAGTTTTAGACTCAAAACATTATTAAATATGTTGTATAAACAATATCATATATTTGACATTTCTTTTCAAAATCCTTTGCAAAATAAGTTATGTAATATGACATTTACTTTCCAAAACTCTTTTACGATCTAAGTCATATAGATAGCATTTACTTTCAAAAATTCTTTGCGAAACCAGCTCTTAAAATCTTGAAACTTAAACAGTATATTCAAATCAATATGTATCATATATAATAGGTGCACATGTAATGCATGATTCTCACACCAATGCAAACTCGCGGGTTTTCCTACCCACGCCTTAGGTCAAAAAGACCATGTCACATTCGTGACAAAAGCTCGCGGTTATATACCGCGCCTAGAGGTCTATGAAGACCAAAGCTCGCCAAAATAGGAGAGCAAATCATCCTATATTGACGCCTAAAAGACTTTTACTTCGCGACGGGAGGTACCATCCCAGTAGAGTCTTGTCCCGTTACGGGGACGTGTCCGGACCTCGCTGACTCATGCAATCACACTCTATGCATGCATAAAAACGCTACTTTTCTTTTGTACAAGAAATCACAAAATGTCATGAGATGCATGTGCAATAACATAAACATTAACAATTTAAATCTTACATAAACTTATATAAGAATCAAATCATATAACTAGTATAGTCATTGTTCTCTTGAAACTGATTCATAACATGAACACATAGTAGGTTACTACCAAAATATTCTTTCATAATCATAGTAGGCTTGAAGCCAAAACAATCTTTCAGTAACAGAGTAGGCTAAACGCCAAAACATACTTTTGTAATCATTGTAGGCTTTATGCCAAAACATTCTTTCAAAATCATTGTATCAAAACTTTCATTATCGTAACATACGTAGAATGATTTGTATATCATTTAATATTCAAAAGTTACATAAGAGCTTTGTCAACAATTTACCATGTACCCCATAGTGGGAAAAAGCCACATGTACTCACCTTAGTAGCTAGGTACGTCTAGCTACACTATTCCACGTAACTCTAGCATTTCGTTGCGTCCAAACGTCCTTCAATATCTATTAATCTAATAGAAGATTACAACTCATTAGACAACTAAACATATAGTAATTGTCTAATCATTCTTGTAATGACCCGGCTCTCAAAAGCCTGAGTTTTACAAAATAATATCACCAGGGATCGTCCCATGATCCAAGCCGAGCGTTACCTGCAAAACCACATATTATAAAAGGGTAAGCTATAAAGCTTAGTGAGTAATCGAATCACAGTATGGCCTAAATAGCCACACTCGTTTCACAGAATCATTTTACTACACTTGACCGTCATACGATCACTTTCCTTACTCGTACTTCATACTGTGAAACTACCGCATTACCCTGACGGAACTCACTTCCCTCGTACACTCTTACTACACTTTCTTCTACTATCTGGTAACATATAATGTTACTCTTTTACTATTTTCTTTTACTGTCTGGTAACTTATGACGTTACCGTACTGTCTGCACTTTCTTCTATTACTTGGTAACTATTAATGTTACCATACTGTCTGTCTTTTTGTACTTCCTTTTACTGTCTGGTAATTTATAGCATTATCGTACTGTCTAACGTTACTCACTTACGGTATCGTATACCGTTCTGTATTTTTTTACTATTATGCCGTCTATTTTTATTATACGGCTACTCATTCGTCACTACTATGTTATAAGTGTTTACCGGTTCCGCACCGGGTTATCTGTTGGTACTATTATTCTTAACCAAATTTATTATTTGGTTCTGTCTATACGATCTTCTATGCTTGTTTTATGGGATATCCATATCCCCTTTATTTTATTAAACCAATACTGGTGCAACATTTGAAGCTGACACGCAGTATTTACTTAGTATCTTTTTCTATGTCATACTACTCTACTGGTCAATCACTCTACTTAGCATCACCCCGTGATACACTACTTCTCCTGGACCAGACTCGTCAACGGCTAGGTAGCATACCTACTTTCCACACAACTACGAACACATATATCATACTGTACTACTCTGCATTTCTTTCAATAATTTCTTTCTACTACAGCTCAACACGTAAAAACTACTAGGGAGATACGGTAGCGATTACTCACCTGAGTTTGGTGCTTTCCCGGAGTTCTGGCACGGTTCTCGTTCCGGTCTCCCGATAGCTCCCGAGCACCTCAACGCTAGCTACTGCTGACTTCTTACTTCTTGCAATCATCTCTCAACATATACTCCTTACCATAACACTCTCTTATATCGTATATGTGTTTTGTGTGTGTTCTGCCTCAAAAATGAGGCTTGTGCCTCGTATTTATAGCCTCTGAACATCCTTCGCGTCGCGACCATGCCCCCCGTCGCGTCGCGATGACTCACCTCGAATGATTGCCTGATTGCGCAATTTACGGCGCAATTTACGGACGTGCTGACACCCGTCGCGTCGCGACCACCATGGCCGTCGCGTCGCGAGGCGCCGACACTAAAAGTGTCATCTTTTTCCACTTTTTGCTCCGTTTTGACTCCTAGGCTTTGATCGTTATATTTTTCTTATCTCATAATGACATTAACATCATTATTTGGCCACACTAAAGGCCAAAACGCTCTTACTTTTGATCTACAGTCCCTTCTGGGACACGGGTGTCACAATCCTTCCCCCTTACAGGATTTCGTCCCCGAAATCTCAGTAATCTCTCAAACTAACTCTTATGTACCTGTGTACACATTCTTCTACATACTTAGGTATTTTTACCATACTACATGTATCATTACTTGTTTTCTCTTTTGTTACTCATACTTGCTTGACTTTATACTTTCGGGTACATGGGTTCCCTTAACTCATATACCACGAGTTTCGCGTGGAATATCATACCAATTTCGAACATATTCACTTTCTCATATACTTACTATTTTGACTTTTACTATCACATAACTACTTTCATATTTTCCAACTGAAAAATATCTTTATATTTTGTTACAGTTGGGTCTTTCGTTCTTTTTTTATTTTATTTTATTTTATTTTTTTTTTTAAATTGCCTTTTTACTCTTTCTAGTCATAAAGTGACTCTATTATACTGTAAAAATTTTT
This sequence comes from Cichorium intybus, assembly GCA_023525715.1. Taxonomy (NCBI): domain Eukaryota; kingdom Viridiplantae; phylum Streptophyta; class Magnoliopsida; order Asterales; family Asteraceae; genus Cichorium; species Cichorium intybus. Next base: position 114,489,637 of record CM042009.1, on the reverse strand, counting down.
TATATACTCTAGTCATGAAGAATGACTCTTTTGTTAAAAATTTCTATCATAACTTTTGGTCATTTAAAGGACCCCTAATCTTCTTTGGTTATAAAATAACATTCATTTTAAAATAATTCTTTTTTTAACTCTTTTCTTTCTTTTAGTATAAGACCAACTGATACTCATGAAACTCATTCTACTAGCTCCCCTCGCGGGACAGAACAGATCCGTCCGCTAGGTTATGCTCATTCTGTCTCCCCTTTGTGACTTGGAACAGATTCAAGCACAAGGGTATACTAAGCTAGACAACTACTTCGCGAAGGGAGGTACCATCCCAGTAGTGTCTTCTTGGCTTCCTTAATGGCGAAAGCCTGTCCGGACATCTTTCTCTTCTCTTCTCGACTATCATTCGTTTCAAATTGGTCTTTAGCTAAACTAAAACATCTTTCACTCTTATATAGAGCGAATCTCATAGCTTTCAAAACTCTTTTCAAATCTCATATCTTTTAAAACTCTTTTTTTGAAACATAGTTCAGACTTGTAAAACATTTTTAGCTCGTATGTTGAGCTACTATTTTAGCTTTTTACAAACTTCTTTCAAATCTTTAGCTCTTACGTAGAGCTACTTTATTATCACTTTTGTCTTTATATCTTACATTCTTGTTGACTTTTTAAATCATATTTTCAAAAGTATCTTATAGCTAAATGCCAACTCTTTTCTTTATGGCCTTCTGGCCAAACTTTTACTGTTTTCTGACTCAAATTATTTCTTTTCTCAAAACTGCTTGCTTTCTTATTTACTCATTACACTTTTTAATCATGTTCTTTTTACTTCTCAATTTTCTTACATTACTCTAGTATACTTCTTATCTTCTTTGGTACTTTATGTACCATTCTCATGTTTTAATACTTTCTTGTAGTTCTTTATGTCTCACTTACTTTCTTGTTTATATTTTTAACAAGCTATCTTATCTCTGTTCTTACTCTCTTTTTTTTTTTTAAATTTGTATAGTTTGCTTTTTATCTTTATCTATTTTCTCATCACAATATGTTTGTGATGTTTACCCATCTCTTTCCTTATCACAATATGTTTGTGATAATTACCTATTATTAGGTAATTTACATATACCTACTGATTTGAGTCTAGGAATCTTTTCTACTGACACCTAGTTCACTCAAATTTCGGCTCTGATACCATTTGTAACGACCCGGCTCTCCAAAGCCTGAGTTTTACAAAATAATATCACCAGGGATCGTCCCATGATCCAAGCCGAGCGTTACCTGCAAAACCACATATTATAAAAGGGTAAGCTATAAAGCTTAGTGAGTAATCGAATCACAGTATGGCCTAAATAGCCACACTCGTTTCACAGAATCATTTTACTACACTTGACCGTCATACGATCACTTTCCTTACTCGTACTTCATACTGTGAAACTACCGCATTACCCTGACGGAACTCACTTCCCTCGTACACTCTTACTACACTTTCTTCTACTATCTGGTAACATATAATGTTACTCTTTTACTATTTTCTTTTACTGTCTGGTAACTTATGACGTTACCGTACTGTCTGCACTTTCTTCTATTACTTGGTAACTATTAATGTTACCATACTGTCTGTCTTTCTGTACTTCCTTTTACTGTCTGGTAATTTATAGCATTATCGTACTGTCTAACGTTACTCACTTACGGTATCGTATACCGTTCTGTATTTTTTTACTATTATGCCGTCTATTTTTATTATACGGCTACTCATTCGTCACTACTATGTTATAAGTGTTTACCGGTTCCGCACCGGGTTATCTGTTGGTACTATTATTCTTAACCAAATTTATTATTTGGTTCTGTCTATACGATCTTCTATGCGTGTTTTATGGGATATCCATATCCCCTTTATTTTATTAAACCAATACTGGTGCAACATTTGAAGCTGACACGCAGTATTTACTTAGTATCTTTTTCTATGTCATACTACTCTACTGGTCAATCACTCTACTTAGCATCACCCCGTGATACACTACTTCTCCTGGACCAGACTCGTCAACGGCTAGGTAGCATACCTACTTTCCACACAACTACGAACACATATAGCATACTGTACTACTCTGCATTTCTTTCAATAATTTCTTTCTACTACAGCTCAACACGTAAAAACTACTAGGGAGATACGGTAGCGATTACTCACCTGAGTTTGGTGCTTTTCCGGAGTTCTGGCACGGTTCTCGTTCCGGTCTCCCGATAGCTCCCGAGCACCTCAACGCAAGCTACCGCTGACTTCTTACTTCTTGCAATCATCTCTCTACATATACTCCTTACCAGAACACTCTCTTATATCGTATATGTGTTTTGTGTGTGTACTGCCTCAAAAATGAGGCTTGTGCCTCGTATTTATAGCCTCTGAACATCCTTCGCGTCGCGACCATGCCCCCCGTCGCGTCGCGATGACTCACCTCGAATGATTGCCTGATTGCACAATTTACGGCGCAATTTACGGACGTGCTGACACCCGTCGCGTCGCGACCACCATGGCCGTCGCGTCGCGAGGCGCCGACACTAAAAGTGTCATCTTTTTCCGCTTTTTGCTCCGTTTTGACTCCTAGGCTTTGATCGTTATATTTTTCTTATCTCATAATGACATTTACATCGTTATTTGGCCACACTAAAGGCCAAAACGCTCTTACTTTTGATCTACAGTCCCTTCTGGGACACGGGTGTCACAATTCTTGAACTATTTCTAGTCATCATCTAGTTCCATTCCAATGTCCAAGTATGACTTTTAAGGCATAATAACCATTTTGGACGATTTTACCCTTTTGTCCCATTTTGACCAAAAATGGTATTTCGGAGTTCTAAAATGTTATTCTAGCAATACTACATTATTTACACTCTTATAAGTTAACTTCAATGGCTAGATGTCAAGCATCCTTCATTTTTCCCATTTGCGCCATTTTGGCGAATTTCAACTGATAAAGTTTCTAAAAATAGAAACTGTAAAAAACATATTATTTTCAATCTATATAACCCAAAAATATTTTTAGTACTTCATAAGTTCCATTACAATTCATTTATATATTCATGGGTCTCCATTTGGACTAAAATGAAAACTTTTAGTTTCAACGCGGCTATTTTAGTCATTATATATAGTCTTTAATACTTCTATCACTTTTTCTTAGTTAGCTACGGTTCAAATTTCGCTTATGCATAATCATATACTAGCACAAGTTCGATTTCATTATTCTTTTAATATCAAATCATGGAAATTCCTAATTCCAAGCCAATCTCAACCTTTGGCTAATGACGCCAAATCAAGTTTTGTCCCACTTTCACTAGCATATTATATGTGGTCAATAACCATTTACATATTTATAAACTTGTTCCATCCTTGCGAATTTTATTAAAAAGAACCCGAAAGAACGTCATTCAATTTATACATTAATATCAAACCATTGTCAAGTTTATTTCTATATTTTTTATAGATCTTGTACACAACGAATTAACATAAATCCTAAAGTTTGACTAACATAATAGTCAAACATGTCCAAGTTTCAAAACAGGAATCTAAGTCCTTAATTTCTTGAGGATTCCATCTTAGTACCCAAAAGTTCTTCATAATATCAAACCATTTCCATACATGCATCAAGATTCAAAATTTCATGCATATTTAAAGAGATAATAATCAGAAACAACCCCAAATTTCAACACGCATCGAGTATTTTCAAGCTCAACAAGTCTAGGGTTCATAATCAAACTTTTACCTTCCAAGAATACTTGAGATTGAACCAATAAAATCTGAAAGTCGAATGCTCGTGCCCCTTTATACGAATTTCCTACTCAATCTATGTTAAAAATCACAAATAAACATCGAATCACCGACATGCATTGAAGATTTTGAACTCCAGAAACTAGGGTTCTAAAAATCATATTTTTACCTTTTAGTTCTTATCACAATTTCTAAAAATCAGGAACTGAATATGGATTTTCTGCACAAAAATTGCACCTTTAGAACCCTTCCCGACACCTGCTACCGCCGGCCATCACTGTGAGCACCACCGAGGTTGTCTCTTGTGTCTGGTTACAACTTTCAGAAATCGCACACACGTACAATCAGTGTGTGTGGGTGTTGTGCTGTCGCGATTTGCTCACGATCTCCTCATTTCTCATTCTTTTCCTGCTTCTCGTCTTACTATTTAATCAACGCACACACACATAAGCGAGATGTGTGTGCGTGATCTTCTTTTCCTGCTTCTGTGTATCGCCTCACTGTTGGAATCGTGAACCAAGGAGACTGGAGATGGGTCTCGATCTTGCATTTCCCCCATCCGATTTTCTGGTTTCTATCTCTCTCTCCTTCTGAATTTCGATCGCATCTCCTCTCACTTGGATTTCTCGAATTTGATTTTTGGATCTTGTGGTTGCGTATTGTGTTTACCGAGATAGAGATAGAGAAAGGACGTCTCTGATGAGAACGCATACACGGTATTACCAAAACCGGGTTCTGATTGTTATTTGGGTCAGATTGAGAAAATTCCAAAAATACCCCTAGGTCTATGCCTTAGAAATTATTTCAGCACTTTGCTGATTATATTTCATGATTTTCACTTAGTCATAAATTCCTCATATGATATCCGATTTTTACAAGACTTATACCTTTGGAAAGGTAGGAATGAGCATAACAATTTATCCTTACTGACTTAAGTCTGAGTCTAATCCGATTTTTCGTTACGGACCCTTGAACATGACCAATTGGTCATTTTTGTCACTTTTTTAGCCATTTTAAATCCTTCATAACTTCTTCGTTATAACTCCAAATGGCCTGAATCTTTTTCCTATATTCTTGGTATCTCAAATATTACCAAAGTCATCTTGATGACTTTTTCCCAATTCTTCTTAGATTTTAAAATATTAATTTTTTAAGGAATGTTCAATAAAGTTTTCACTTTTGGTCCTTTATTCCTCTTTTGTTTCTGGGTCGTTGAAACCAATTTCTATATGAAGTAATATATCATATTGACTTAATAAAGTATCTTAACCCATATATTTCCATAGTTTCACCTTATTTGACCTCTTTGCTCATCCATAAAATGTTCAAGCGTCAAATTAAATCTTATATACGTAAATAAAATTTTTTGGTTGTCACAATATATATATATATATATATATATATATATATATATATATATATATATATATATATATATATATATATATATATATATATATATATATATATATATATATATATATATATATATATATATATATATATATATACAGACACACACACACAATGCGAATGCCCGCGCGTTGCACAGGAAAAACACTATGTAATCAAAATATTAATAGATATATATGGTAAAAAATATTTAATTTATTGTCATTAACTATGAAATTATTCTTCTTATCCTAAAACAAAAGGATGATTTAAATTATTAATATTATCTTTAACCATAATATAAAAAGAGACATTTATTAAAAAGTTGAAAATAAATAATTTCAAAACAGTTATACTAATAAAATCTAATTAACGAAATAATATTCAGATTATTATGTTTCAAAATAAATATTTAATTTATTTTGCATCATAATTATATCTATCAACAATAATTACAAACAAATTATAAATATAAACATAAATATACTATATCATCAACGAATATCATCTTCAATCCCACTATATCATTTTTATTCTTAAGATTGACTATTTCAGATATCGTACACAACTGCAGTTGAATAACTCAGCCATCTTTTAATGGATTAAATTCACGTACCTTAATATATGTCATCACAATGATAAGTCCCTAGTTAAAATGAAGTCTTTTTATGTGGTTATATTAAACCACATATATAAAATTAGAAACATATTTTTATCGTCAACACTTAAACAACTAAATACTAATGTTTAACTAAAATAAACTACTTTAACTAATGTGTTAACATCATTATAACATCTAACTTTTTCATAATATTTACGATTTCAAACTAATGATAATGTTTGTAATGATTTAATAAGCATACTAAAAGCGTGTTTTACGTACATTTAATTTAAAATTTACATATACTATACAATTAAATCATGTTTCATCGTCAACTTTAAACAATTAAATAGTAATGTTTATTTAAAATAAATTACCATGCATGATTCATGTGATAATATCATTATCATATATAACTAATAGAAACATTCATGATTATAAACTAACATTAATATTATTATTATTAAAAAAATTTGAAAACTCATAAGAGTTTTAAATAAATGTAATTGAAAGAAAAATAACTCTATTAATAATTATAATATATAGGTAATTGTAAAATACACTTTTATATTAGCAAACTCCATTTCTTAAAAGATAATTATAATATATGATTTACTAACTATTTGTAAATATTATTTAATTCGATCAAATTTAAGTATTAATTATATTTTTATTAGAAATAGAAGAACAAAACTTGATGATAGTCTTTATTAAATATACATATAGTTTAGGTGATTGTAAAATATGGTTATAATAAAGTAATTACTAACATTATAAATAGAAATTTGAAAAAGTCATTGAAAATATGAAAAGACATGTAAGTTTCAAATTAATGTGGTGCTTAGAAATATACGTCAATTATAATATACTAGGTGAGTACCCGTGCGTTGTGCAGAAATAAATTATGTTATTTTTGTCACTTTATATATTGAACTGACTTACTGAAACCTAATTTGATGATATATATATATATATATATATATATATATATATATATATATATATATATATATATATATATATATATATATATATATATATATATATTAAAAATATATAATTTGAATTGTATCTAACTAAAATAACATTTATTCTGTTACATATATTTTGTATGAAATAACTTATAAAGGGATGTTCTAATAACTTTTGATGAAAAAATAACTGGTTTAATCAATTTAGTTAGTGAAAATAGGTTAATTATACTAAACAACATATTTAATAAAATTTGGTTAATTACATTAAAAGTTCACTTTAACATCAAAACTCTCTAACTTCCAACTAATGTTATTTATTTTAAAACCACTACAACTCAAGAGGTTTTAAGTTATGATACTTCGTTTATACTTATGTAAATTGAATAAAATTAAATGTTTGAATTAAGTTGAGTTATATATATATATATATATATATATATATATATATATATATATATATATATATATATATATATATATATATATATATATATATATATATATATATATATATATATATATATATATATATATATATGACTGTTTTTTAATTAAATAAAATAATAATATGATATTTGTTCTCTTTGAATTTTACATTACAATTTATTTCTAATAAACCAACCATTTTATAAATATAATATTTTAATAAACATATTGTTAAAATATTACGTCAAAAACCTCCAAACCCACTAATAAAACTTAATTATAATCATCTAATATTGTTTATATGATTTACATAAAATAAATTATATACGACCATATGTTATTATATCAAATCTGACTATTTTTGTTTGTATTGGTAGGATTACTAAAACTCTTCAATTCTAACTAATGGTTATTTATAATTAAACCAATGCAACTCAAGAGGATTTTTTAATTATGATAGTTAATGGGTATTTATGACTTATAAAGTATGATTAAAATATTCAAATTATAATTATTTAACTATATAAATAATATGATAATCTAATTCTAAACATTATATTACATTGGAATTTAGTATGACAATAAAATCAATAATATGATATCTTTAATTTTTGGAATTTGCAATATAACTTATTGTTTTAATAAATTAACAACCATTTATACATTTTCTCGACTATTTTTATCGTTCATTTCTTTTTTTATCATCCCCTTCCTCTCTCTCAATATATATATATATATATATATATATATATATATATATATATATATATATATATATATATATGTGTGTGTGTGTGTGTGTGTGTTTGTGTGTGTGTGTGTATATATATATATATATATATATATATATGTATATATATATATATATATATATATATATATATATATATATAAGTTTTTATTTTGTTTTGTAATTACTATATACTATTCATATCAAATTGAAACTACAGATTTTCAATAAAAATACATATAAAAATATAATCAACATATGGTTATTAATTTGTTTTGCAATTACTATTTATTGCATAATACAACATTTCAACATCAATATTTAGACGGGTATTGACTCGTGCTAAGTTGTATTATTTTGTTACAAATTAATATGATAAATGATATATATCATAATGTACATTAATTGAATGACCTCCATGATAAGATTAATAAATCGTCGTTTTTGACCATCACTATTACATAAGAAATGATTGGATAATATCTACAAATTTGTATAATAATTTAGGGATATGGTAAGTATTTCGCAATTGTTTATCAAAGGATTTATTATAACTCAAATATATTGGAAAAACACTTTTAATGATAATAATTAATGCACATCTTAATGGTGTTTTGTGTGATATATAGTCAATTCCACACGTGGCTCCACATATGTGATTTTTAGATTTTGAAAAGCATAAATTGTATTAAAAAAGTTTAAATTGGATTATGCAGCATAATGCATGCGATTTTGTGCTACTTGATGAACGAATCCATAGCTCATCTCAAGATCAACTCCCAAAAATTTTAAAGCTCAACCTATTAAAATAGAAATAAGTGAACTTTTAAATATATATTTCATTGAACTTTAATATTTGGAAATGTTTCCAATAATAAAAGAATATAAATGATTTATATAAGGGTTAACGTCAGATTTGGTCACTTAAGTTTTGGGTTTGTGCTCATTTGATCACTTAACTTCATTTAATTTATAAAAGGTCATTTAACTTACAAATTTTGTTCCGAGGTGGGTAAGCGGTTGATGATATAAACACCAGAACTGAACACATGTACCCAATAGGACAGAGGAACATACCCGTTGAATAACATTGTGAGACCAGTTTCAACGATATGCCTATGTTTGCGCTCCACCTGACCATTTTGTTATGGGGTGTAGGGGCACGATACATAGTGGAACGTACCATTTGCATCAAGCAATTTCCGAACATTGTGGTTTAAAAATTTCGTCCCACCATATCTTTGAAAAACCTTAATTTTAGTAGAGAATTGAGTTTGTACAAAGGTTAGAAACACATTTTAGACGTCAAAAAAACTGGATTTGGATATAAGCGGGTAAAACGATGTAAATCTAGAATAGTCATCCACAACTATAACATAATAACGATAGTCATCAATCGAACATACAGGGGATGGTCCCCACAAGTTGCAGTGAATCAAGTCTAACAAATGTAAATCCTGTTTGTCATTATTTCCAAAAGGTAAACAGTGTCTTTGCAAGTTGGCAGGAAGAACACACGACAGGTTTTGGTAAAATTGAGGTAACCGACAAATAGCCCTTTTTTCAAAAGTAACAGAGTATCATAGGACACATGTCCTAACTGAGCATGCCAAAGTTCAAATGACGCCTTTAAGTTGGATCTAGTGGAAGCAAAAATGGCTTGAGGGTAGGCAGACAGCACATATAGACCCAGGTCACATCGGCGTTAAGCTAGAACCTGCTTTGTTGTTCGATCCTAGATATAAAATAGAGGTTGGGAAAATAAAACATCTAGATTATTGTCTGTGGTCAATTTGCTAACAGATAACAAGTTCTTAGTGAACTTGGGAATGACCAACTCATCCCGAAGTCGGATGTTATTAGAAAAGGTAGAATGACTAATATGCGAGATCAGAAAAGCAGTACCATTGCCAAAAATGAGCATGATGTTTCCCGCGTAGGGTGCAGGCTAGGTTATAGATTCAGCGGAAGAAGACATATGATCCATGGCACCGGAGACAACATACAAATCCGGATCGGTGGATGAAACATGGCATTGAGCGTGAAAAGCGTTGGCTAGATCGGCATCAGTCCGGGGATTATGAGTGGCATAAGTCGCAAGTTGAGGACTAGCATTGGCATAATGGCCGTTTTTCTACGTAGTTGACAGTGAGGGGGACGGTGCCCACGCCCTCGACCACCACGGAAGGACCTGCCACCACGACCCCAGTTCTGATGAGTATCACGAGTTTGCACATTGAACGCCACCGGTGGTGTTACTGAGCCATGGATATACTAAAGAAACAGTTCGTGTAACACCCGGCTTTTAAAACAAAAACACCCCTGAAAAATTTTTCATTTAAAACCAAGGTTTCAATACATAAAACCATAACAAAGGGGTACATTTTAATAAAAACGGGTACAAGTGTATCAAGGAGAGTATAAAATACCATAACTCCTTTAAAGCCGGGCTGCTACTGACAGCATCTACGAGTCCCACTTCAAAGTCACGGACTCTATCTTGTCCCCTATCAGTATCATGCTAACCTGCAGGGACAGTAACAAATATCGTGAGCTATAAAGCTCAGTGAGTAATCATTCCTGCAAATAACACGTATAAAATACAATCATGTATTTTTCTGGATATCGAATCCAAACTCCTAGCCCTACTGGCTGGCCAAATATCTCTTAGGATTTCACATCCCAAATTATAGCCTTACAGACTATAACATGATAACCTGCAATTATCAATCCACGTCAGTTATTTGCACATATAAACATATACAACTATTTCTGTCCCATATCTCTTAGTCACATCGGACCGCACCGTATATCCTGGCTAATTAAGCCGCACTCTGTGTCATAGCTATATAAGCTGCACCAAAACATTATCAATATATAATTCATAGCCCGCAGGCCGCACCAGCTGGGTTTAATAACCCGATATCATAGCCAAAAGGCTGCACCATGTACCTGTAACAAAATCATAGCCAAAAAGGCCGCACCAAATCATAGCCCTAAGGCCTCATCGGAGACATAGCCCGAAAGCCGCACCGGAGTCATCGCCCGAAGGTCACATCGGAGACATAGCCCGAAGGCCGCACCGGAGTCATAGCCCGAAGGCCACATCGGAGACATAGCCCGAAGGCCGCACCGGTTGGATATACAATCCAGAAATCATAGCCATATAGGCCGCACCCATTGGATATAAAAATCCAGAAATCATTTGTGGCTCACGGCTCCGTTCTTGTCATTTCATTGACTCACGGCTTATCCGATATTGCCTTTTCACCATAACTTTAGATCATCATTTTCGTCCCCCAAACCTGTTTCAACCTGTAACAGTCCAATCAACACATATCATATGTGATGTCAGTGAGATTACTCACCTGGATACTAGCTGCGTTTCAATTTCGGTTGTTTCTTGCCTTTGCGTGCACTACAACCATTTTGTCCCATACCTATTTATCCATTTATATACCAAATGATAATAGGTTAATAATCATCTAAATTGACTCTAATACACTAGAGTTCAATACATTATCATTACAAACAATGCCTAGTTAATAAACTTTCCGTTTACTAACTTTTTATGAATTTTACTATTCACCGAGGCATTCGAATCGATCTACAGTGCCCCCGAGGAGTCAAAAACTCAATTTAGTATTTTTCTAGGACTTTTCATACCATCATGGACTTATGGTTCAAGTTTGAGGTAAATCGGACAAGCCTAGCAAAATTTAGCGTTTTTGTAACGCCAAGACATTTTATTATATAATTATAATAAAAGGGCAAAATGGTCATTTTATCTTGTAAGGGTAAAATGGTCTTTTGGGCAGAAAAGTATTTGGTTTGAAATAATATTTTAAGTTTTGGACTTAAAATGTTATAAAAACTGATTTTTGGTCGTTTTACCGAAAAAGGGTATTTTGGTCATTTGACCAAGTCAACGACCAATTATGTAAAAATATTGTTAGTTGTGGCCAAAATGTAAGAAATGGAAGTTTTATTGTAATAAAACTTGATTATTGTGGTCAAAGTTCAAGAAATGGAACTTAGGGACCAAAAATGTAAGAAATTATGGTATAAATGAGAGAGTTGACTCTCTTTGACTAGCTCATTGTGCAGCAACGGGAGAAGGGATTTGAGAGCAATTTCTGGAAATTCTTGAAGCTTGAAGCATGGAATTGGAATCATGGCTTGGAATTGGTGATTCCTAAGCTTTGAAGGTTAGTAAACTTGATTTCTAACCAAGTTCTTGAAGAAGTTCTTGGTTTGGTTTTATAGAAACTGAAATTTGTACATTTCAGTTATGATTATGTGTTTAAATTGATGTAATACTTCCATTAAGTCATGCTAGAAAGGACTTAACTCAAGATAATGGAAGTAGGTTGTTATTGTTGATGAATTTGAAGTTTTGGGGTTTTGGAACTAAGAACCCTAATTCTTCATATTGATTGATTTAGTTGTTTTGAATGGTTGAAAACCTTGTTAAAGTATAAGGTTTTAGCCTAGGAACAAACCCCAAACGATTAAGTCGAGTATTAAGGGCTTAAAATAAGAAAATGGGATTTTGTAGCTTGAAAATCGGAGTTTCTGGTCTGCTGATCAGCCCTCGCGACGCGACCAGCATGGTCGTCGCGACGTCGCGACTCGAAGGGCATGACCTTCGCGACTTGAGGAGCATGGTCCTCGCGACTCGAGGAGCATGGTCTTCGCGACGCGACCAAAGGGTCCGTCGCGACGCGAGCCCTGGGCAGAAACTAAATTGTTTTCTGTGAATTTTCCAAGTTTGATTCTTGTGCTAGGCTTATCCGATTGACCTGAAATTTTAAACATATGTTTAATATGTTGTAAAACTTCATGGAAAATTATCGGAATACGAATACGACCTCCCGAAAGTACTGTAGTAGAATACGTATATTTCGGGAAGTGTATTAAATTATATAACGATGGTTATTGATTGGAAATACTTGGAAATGGTTCCCAATTGAATGGTATAGGACTCTTGTGTAGTAGAGTCAACTAAAATGGTTATTAACCTATTATCATTTGGTATATAAATGAATAAATAGGTACGGGATAAATGGTTGTGGTGCACGCAAAAGCAAGAAACAACCGGATTCAAATGCAGCTAGTATCCAGGTGAGTAATCTCACTGATATCATATGTGATATATGATGATTGTATTGTTACAGGTTGAAACGGCTTCGAGGGACGAAAATGACAAGTGTAAAAATATATGTAAAAGACAATACCAGATAAGCCGTGAGTCATTGCGATGACAAGAACGGAGCTGTGAGTCAATACATATATATATATACACTATGATGTGACAATACCAGATAAGCCGTGAGTCTATAATAGACAAGAACGGAGCTGTGAGTCAACCTTTTATTGACAAGACCGGGACCAGCCGTGAGTCAGTAAAATGAAATGACAAGACCGGATCCAGCCGTGAGTCAATAAACTTATATAGACAAGACCGGAACCAGCCGTGAGTCTAGGCAACAGCGGGATTTTCCTGTGAGCCACGGCAACAGCGGGCTAACCCGTGAGCCATATCTAACCGGTGCAGCCTATATGGCTATGATTTTGTTACAGGTACATGATGCGGCCTTTTTGGCCATGATATCGGGTTGTTAAACCCAGCTGGTGCGGCCTGCGGGCTATGAATTGTACATTGATAATGTTTTGATGCAGCTTATATAGCTATGACACAGGGTGCGGCTGTTAGCCATGATATACGGTGCAGTCCGATATGACTGAGAGAGATGGGACAGAAATAGTTGTATATGGTTAATTGTGTAAATAACTGACTTGGTTTGATAATTGCAGGTTATCATGACATAGTCTGTAAGACTATAACTTAGGATGTGAAATCCTAAAAATATATTCGGTCAGCCAGTAAGGCTAGGAATTTGGATTAGATATCCAGATAAATACATGAGTGTATTTAATACGTGTTATTGTAGAATTGATTACTCACTGAGCTTTGTAGCTCATACCGTTTGTTACTGTCCCTGCAGGTTAGCATGATACTGGTAGGGGACAAGATAGAGTCCGTGACTCGTGAAGTAGGACTCTTAGATGCTGTAGTAGCAGCCCGGCTTTAAAGGAGACTACGGTATTTATACTCTCCTTGATACACTTGTACCCGTTTTTATTAAAATATACCCCTTGTTATGGTTTTATGTATTAAAAACCGTGTTATAAATGAAAAATTTTTCAGGGGTGTTTTTGTTTAAAAAGCCGGGTGTTACAAGTTGGTATCAGAGCCGTGGTTTAAGTGAACTAGGTGTCTATAGAGTAGATTCCTAGACTTAAACCCTGAAACAGTAGACATGATGAACTGTTAGGTGTATATAGTTGTTATTATACATATATAACCTAACTATTGCTGACTTCTAACGTATAAGAAGTATGAGCAGCGAAACGTACTAGGAGGAATTTAGGGCGTGCAGCTTTGAGAGGCGAACCAGCCCTTTTCCAAAACTCCATTGAACGAGGGGCAATAAGAAAAAGCAGAAAACGATTAGTGGACGCTTCAGGAGAAGTTACCACAGACTGGGTCCAACCTTATAGGGAAAGGACCAAGACAGAGCCACTATGTATAGTGATTAGTGCAGGAAAGGCACTAAGGAAATTGTAGAGTTGAGACTCTACTGTTGACATGCTGAAACTGCAGATGATAGGAGCAAATTGCTCGAGCTTGTTGTATGGGACGGAAGTGGTTCCAGTGTGGAACTATAGATCACTTCTTATTGAAATACTCACATGCTAAATGTGGAGTGACGGGTGATGAACCCAGGAAAGAAAGAAGGAATGAATGGTCGAAAAGGACCCATGGTACCATGAGCATCCCAGTAGATTGTGGAAGAAGCTCGTGAGGAGACTGATATAGTCGCATATGTCATTGTTCTGAATATAACTCGTGTATGTTATATTTGATCCATGAAGCTATGCTTTGGATCGGTGACATTGATGTCGTGATTGGATATTCCATTAACGATTATGGATGAAATTTTGGAAGTAGCTATAGTAAATAGCAAATATGTTCTAGATATTGAACACCTGGAAAGTAGTCTGCCTAAGATTTACGGGACCATTTTTCCCTATGAATCTGAAGCCGATGACTACCAGTAAATCTGAAGCAATTGTGCTTATGAATTGGTTAGCAATGCATTATGCTAACATGAATTGTAGAAATATGAACATGATGGTTCAGAAAGCAGAAATGAACGGATGAAAATCCATAGTAAATAACCGTTGATGAGAATACCGGTTAACTTCTTTGCTTAAACTCGGAAAAGAGTTAGTAAAAGGAATGATGTTGTAGTTGGCATACGTGGTATGGGCCAAGCTTAATAAAGTGATGATAGTAGTGTAATACTTTAAATAAATTTTCGGATGATTCTTTTGAAAAGAACTTCCAAGATTTCTGCCAGATTGGCAAGAAGAGCTTATGATTAAGCTGGTATTGGGAGCCGTTCCTGTTAACTAGGCTCTGTGTTGATTGGCCTCTGCAGAGATGGCAGAGTGGTAAAACAATTGGAAGAAATTGTTTTGAATTGGGATCTGATATGACTGTAAGTGTCATCAGATAGAGCCCTATCTATTTGAAAAGAAGAAAGATAAGTTAATGTGTATGTACATTGACTACTGAGAATATGATATTCTCGAAACCAGATTGAATATGAGGTACATTGTACCAGATAACGGAGTTACTTCACTGAGTTAAGTGATATGTAAATTCTCCAAGTATGAAAAATTTTGGCTAAAAGAAGTTTCAACTCTTTGGGCATGATAATACTGCCAAAGATGATGAAATAAATCCAGTGTGATAGATGATGTGGTAACAGCCTGAGGAATCCGACTGACATTGTAGTTCCTTGGATTTGGCGAGTTACTATAGGAGAGTTGTAGAAAACTGTTCCTTGATTGCTGGTTAGCTGATTGAAGTTAACCAAGAAAAAGTGTAAAATCTGAGTGGTAGAAAGACCACAGATATGTTGTAAAGGCTTGGAATAAACCTTGTGTGAACCTCTAACGTTAGCAATGATGCTAAGTGGAGAAGATGGATTGGATCATTGAAATGTATCCAACGTTGACTGTGAATACATGATATTTCGGTAGCAATTATGAACGTGACATTTAAGCTTTGGAAACACTACTTGTATGGTGTAAAGCTTATTGCGATAAGATCATAAAAGTTGAAATACTTAATTGATCAAAAGAAGCTAAAAATGAGATAGCAAAGATAGATGGGTTACTTAGAGATTTCGGGTATGAAATCTTGTACCATCTTAGAAAGGCGTATGTAATTACAGATGCCTTGAATTTGAAAGAGTAACCTTTGAGGGTTATATCCACGTGCGTGAACGTGGCAAATTGATTACCTGAGTTGATTCGGGTAGCACAGGAAGATGTGTGCAAATCTGAAAAAAGTGAAAAGTGAAGAAATGATTGAAAAGTAGCGGAAGTTAGTTGGAATATCACAGTGATTTGACACCCGTGGCGGTTGTGAATGTGAATTCCAAAGTTAAACGAAACATAAAAATCATCTTGAAAAGATGCATTCTGTATCAGATATGCAGCATACCCGGGGCAATACCAAACTGTATAGGTCGATAAAACCTATGTGTTGGTGACCGGGGCTGAAGGAAGACATTGAAAGACATATGAAAAATGTTTGACTTGTGTGTAACTACAGTCAAATCATTAGAAGTATGTGGACAGTCGGTCCCAAAAAAATGAAATGGGACGAAAAATATCATAGACTTTGTAGTAAAGTCTTTATAAGTACCGCATGGGTATGACACCATATGGGTGATTGCAGTTTGGTTGATGAAATCAGTGTAGATTTATACTGATCAAAGAAGAAATTAAGAGTGGAAAAGTAGTGAGAAACTACAAAGATAAAGAAAATTGTTGATGTGCACTACAGGTGACGACTGTATTAGATCGAGATACTAGAATTATTTGCTGAATTTGGCATTAATTCTTAGAATTATTAGTTCAAAAGTACTAGTAAGTACTGTGTGCGGATCGCAGATGGATTGGCGGGGTGAGATAATGATGCAGACCTTAGAAATATGCCTGAAATCGGCATAACAGACCCTAGCGGAAACTAGACGATCGTCTATCCTTGGTAGAAGTTGTAGATTAGTATAGATATTATACTAGTATTTTATTGACTCATAGGAAGTATTGCTTAGATTTCCGTGTTGTACGCTGAATTGTTAGACAGAAGTTGGGGTGAATTCGTCGACTAAACCTGAGATTTTATCTCAAACAGAAGAAAAGATTTGGCAAGGTCGAGAAAGCTTGGAAATAGACCAAAATCGACAAGAGTAGTATGCGGATTGACGAGTAAAACCATTGAAATCCCAAGTAAGGGAAGATAGTGGAACTCAAAGTAACTTTCCGGAAGGACTAGAAATTTGATGTGGGACAAAGAGGAAAGTTGAGTCCTTGTTGATTGGACCTTTCCGTATATTCCAAACGCAAGAATTGCGGTGTATTGATTGAAAATCCTTGATGAACTTCAAGATGATTGTAAAGTTTTCTATGGGTCTCATAGTTTTGAGAACATATGATAAATGTTAATAAATCCCTCATGTTGAAATGAGGAAGATAAGCGATTATAGTACCCGGGACAACCGGATGAATGATATGCGCGTGATGATGTAACACGAGATATGAAGTTTGGCATGGTTAAAGAGCTGTAGCAAAACCATGAAGGTTTCCATATGATATGAGAAACCGGAATTGTAACGAGAAAGAAATACCCTCGCGTGATAATATGATTTCGGGGACGAAATCTTTTGAAGGAGGGGAGAATTTGTAACGCCAAGACATTTTATTATATAATTATAATAAAAGGGCAAAATGGTCATTTTATCTTGTAAGGGTAAAATGGTCTTTTGGGCAGAAAAGTATTTGGTTTGAAATAATATTTTAAGTTTTGGACTTAAAATGTTATAAAAACTGATTTTTGGTCGTTTTACCGAAAAAGGGTATTTTGGTCATTTGACCAAGTCAACGACCAATTATGTAAAAATATTGTTAGTTGTGGCCAAAATGTAAGAAATGGAAGTTTTATTGTAATAAAACTTGATTATTGTGGTCAAAGTTCAAGAAATGGAACTTAGGGACCAAAAATGTAAGAAATTATGGTATAAATGAGAGAGTTGACTCTCTTTGACTAGCTCATTGTGCAGCAACGGGAGAAGGGATTTGAGAGCAATTTCTGGAAATTCTTGAAGCTTGAAGCATGGAATTGGAATCATGGCTTGGAATTGGTGATTCCTAAGCTTTGAAGGTTAGTAAACTTGATTTCTAACCAAGTTCTTGAAGAAGTTCTTGGTTTGGTTTTATAGAAACTGAAATTTGTACATTTCAGTTATGATTATGTGTTTAAATTGATGTAATACTTCCATTAAGTCATGCTAGAAAGGACTTAACTCAAGATAATGGAAGTAGGTTGTTATTGTTGATGAATTTGAAGTTTTGGGGTTTTGGAACTAAGAACCCTAATTCTTCATATTGATTGATTTAGTTGTTTTGAATGGTTGAAAACCTTGTTAAAGTATAAGGTTTTAGCCTAGGAACAAACCCCAAACGATTAAGTCGAGTATTAAGGGCTTAAAATGAGAAAATGGGATTTTGTAGCTTGAAAATCGGAGTTTCTGGTCTGCTGATCAGCCCTCGCGACGCGACCAGCATGGTCGTCGCGACGTCGCGACTCGAAGGGCATGACCTTCGCGACTTGAGGAGCATGGTCCTCGCGACTCGAGGAGCATGGTCTTCGCGACGCGACCAAAGGGTCCGTCGCGACGCGAGCCCTGGGCAGAAACTAAATTGTTTTCTGTGAATTTTCCAAGTTTGATTCTTGTGCTAGGCTTATCCGATTGACCTGAAATTTTAAACATATGTTTAATATGTTGTAAAACTTCATGGAAAATTATCGGAATACGAATACGACCTCCCGAAAGTACTGTAGTAGAATACGTATATTTCGGGAAGTGTATTAAATTATATAACGATGGTTATTGATTGGAAATACTTGGAAATGGTTCCCAATTGAATGGTATAGGACTCTTGTGTAGTAGAGTCAACTAAAATGGTTATTAACCTATTATCATTTGGTATATAAATGAATAAATAGGTACGGGATAAATGGTTGTGGTGCACGCAAAAGCAAGAAACAACCGGATTCAAATGCAGCTAGTATCCAGGTGAGTAATCTCACTGATATCATATGTGATATATGATGATTGTATTGTTACAGGTTGAAACGGCTTCGAGGGACGAAAATGACAAGTGTAAAAATATATGTAAAAGACAATACCAGATAAGCCGTGAGTCATTGCGATGACAAGAACGGAGCTGTGAGTCAATACATATATATATATACACTATGATGTGACAATACCAGATAAGCCGTGAGTCTATAATAGACAAGAACGGAGCTGTGAGTCAACCTTTTATTGACAAGACCGGGACCAGCCGTGAGTCAGTAAAATGAAATGACAAGACCGGATCCAGCCGTGAGTCAATAAACTTATATAGACAAGACCGGAACCAGCCGTGAGTCTAGGCAACAGCGGGATTTTCCTGTGAGCCACGGCAACAGCGGGCTAACCCGTGAGCCATATCTAACCGGTGCAGCCTATATGGCTATGATTTTGTTACAGGTACATGATGCGGCCTTTTTGGCCATGATATCGGGTTGTTAAACCCAGCTGGTGCGGCCTGCGGGCTATGAATTGTACATTGATAATGTTTTGATGCAGCTTATATAGCTATGACACAGGGTGCGGCTGTTAGCCATGATATACGGTGCAGTCCGATATGACTGAGAGAGATGGGACAGAAATAGTTGTATATGGTTAATTGTGTAAATAACTGACTTGGTTTGATAATTGCAGGTTATCATGACATAGTCTGTAAGACTATAACTTAGGATGTGAAATCCTAAAAATATATTCGGTCAGCCAGTAAGGCTAGGAATTTGGATTAGATATCCAGATAAATACATGAGTGTATTTAATAAGTGTTATTGTAGAATTGATTACTCACTGAGCTTTGTAGCTCATACCGTTTGTTACTGTCCCTGCAGGTTAGCATGATACTGGTAGGGGACAAGATAGAGTCCGTGACTCGTGAAGTAGGACTCTTAGATGCTGTAGTAGCAGCCCGGCTTTAAAGGAGACTACGGTATTTATACTCTCCTTGATACACTTGTACCCGTTTTTATTAAAATATACCCCTTGTTATGGTTTTATGTATTAAAAACCGTGTTATAAATGAAAAATTTTTCAGGGGTGTTTTTGTTTAAAAAGCCGGGTGTTACATTTTTGGACCCCCTGCCAGCAAGCACGACTCGTGCTTATTTTTGCCTAGGGGAGCACGACTCGTGCAACCCATAAAAGGCAACATTCTTTGGTTTTCCAGATGTGCACGACCCGTGCAAAAAGAGCACGACCCGTGCTCTTTCTGGGCAGTCCAGAATCAGTCGCGATTTTTCACTGTAGCACCCTGTTTTGACCCATTAAGTTCTTAATCCAGTTCTTAATCATATGGGGTTTATTTCCTGACTAAAACCCTCCAATAATACAAGGTTTTAATCCAAAGAAACAACCTCAATCAATCAAATGCAGATTTTAGGGTTCTTGAGCCAAAAACCCCAAAATCCACCAATTCATCAAATTCTTTTGTTTCAATTACATGTTCTTATCATATGAACATGTATCAAGTTCAGAAATCATATTAACATCATGGAATAAACTGAAATTACAGATTTCAGTTCATCCCACATAAATCCACCAAGAACACATTCAAGGATTTGACTAAAAAGTCAATTTGCTAACCTTATTTGGCTTGGAAATCATCAATTCCAAGTTAGTGTTCAATTCCATCTTCAAATCCTCCAGAGCTTCCAAAAATCGTATGTGAGAAATCCTTCCCGATGCTTCAAATGTTCAGCCACACAATAGGAGAGTCAACTCTCCTATTTATACCTCCAAAATTTGCAAAATTAGTCCTTAAGTTCATTTTCTTGAATTTTGGCCACAATAATCAAGTTTTATTACAATAAAACTTTCATTCTTTATACATTTGCCACAAACAACAATATTTTTCATATTTGGTCCTTCACATGGTTAAATGACCAAATTACCCTTTTATGGTAAAATGACCAATTTACCCTTTTCTTCTAGTATTACTTTCTAATACTTAGAACACCATGTTAAATCATAAATACACCATGATTAACATTTTAATACTTAACAAAAGTATCGTGGTGTTACAAATTCTCCCCTCCTTCAAAAGATTTCGTCCCCGAAATCATACAAGGAGTTGAGGTTATGTCTCCCTCGTTTCACTTTCGGTCTTCCACATTATGTCGGAATTTCTATGGTATTGCCTAAGCACTTAACCATACTAGTCTTCTTTTTCTTGATTACATCACTGTTCATCTAACATTCCTCCGGTTGTCCCGGTTACCATAACTACTTATCTACCTTCATTTCAGCATGAGGTATTTGTTGAAATCTATCAATCTATGTTCTCAGAACCATGAGACCCATAGAAAACATTACAATTATCTTGAAGTTCATCAAGAATATTCAATCAATACTCCGCAACTCTTACTTTTGGGATATACGAAAAATCCAATAGATGAGGACTTAACCTTCTTTTCGTCCCAAATAGATTTTGTAGTCTTTTCAAGGGATATTTTGAGTATCATCATCTTCCCTCACTTGGAGTTTCAATGGTTTTACTCGACAATCCGCATACTACTCTTGTCGATCTTGGTCTATTTCCAAGCTTTTTCGACCTTGCCAAATCTTTTCTTCTGTTTGAGATACAATCTCAGGTTTAGTCAAAAGCTTCACCCCAACTTCTGTCTAGCAAATCAGCGTGCAACACGGTAGTCTATACAATACTTTCTACGAGTTAATAAAACACTAGTATAATACCTATACTAATCTACAACTTCTACCAAGGATAGACGGTCGTCTAGTTTTCCGCTAGGGTCTGTTATGAAGATTTCAGGCATATCTCCTAAGGTCTGCATCATTATCTCACCTCGTCAATCCATCTGCGATTCGCACACAGTACTTACTAGTACTTCTGAACTAATTATTCTTGAAATTTATGCCAAATTCAAAGAATAATTCTGTTATCTCTGTCTGATACAATTCGCGCCGATAACTCACGTCGACAATTTTCTTTATCTTTGTAGTTTTTCACTACTTTTCCACTCTTAATTTCTTCTTAGTCGGTATAATTCTACACTGATTTCATCAATCAAACTGCAATCACCCATATGGTGTCATACCCATGCGGTACTTGCAAAGACTTTACTACAAAGTCTATGATATTTTTCGTCCCATTTCATTTTTGGGACCGACAGTCCACATACTTCTAATGATTTGACTGTAGTTACACACAAGTCAAACATTTTTCACATGTCTTTCAATGTCTTTCTTCAGCCCCGGCCACCAACACATAGGTTTTATCGACCTATACAGTTTGGTATTGCCCCGGGTATGCTGCATATCTGATACAAAATACATCTTTTCAAGATGATTTTTATATTTCGTTTGACTTTGGAATTCACATTCACAACCGCCAAGGGTTTTAAATCACTGTGATATTCCAACTAACTTCCGCTACTATTCAATCATTTATTCACTTTTTACGTTTTCAGACTTGCACACATCTTTCTGTGCTACCCGAATCAACTCAGGTAATCAATTTGCCACGTTCATACACGTGGATGTAACCTACAAAGGTTACTCTTTCTAATTCAAGGCATCTGTAATCACATACGCCTTTCTGAGATGGTACAAGATTTCATACCCGAAATCTCTAAGTAACCCATCTATCTTTACTATCTCATCTTCAACTTCTTTTGATCAATTAAGTATTTCAACTTTTATGATCTTATCGCTATAAGCTTTACACCATACAAGTAGTGTTTCCAAAGCTTAAATGCCACGTTCATAATTGCTACCGCAATGTCATGCATCCACAGTCAACGTTGGATACATTTCAATGATCCAATCCATCTTCTCCACTTAGCATCATTGCTAATGTTAGAGGTTCACACAAGGTTTATTCCAAACCTTTACAACCTATCTGTGGTCTTTCTACCACTCAGATTTTACACTTTTCTTGGTCAACTTTAGTCAGCTAACCAGCAATCAAGGAGCAGTTTTCTACAACTCTCCTATAGTAACCTGCCAAATCCAAGGAACTACAATGTCAGTCAGATTCCTCGGGCGATTCCAGTTTTATCACATCATCTATCCCACTGGATTTATTTTATCATCTTTGGCACTATTATCATGTCCAAAGAGTTGAAACTTCTTTTAGCCAAATTTTTCATACTTGGAGAATTTAACATATCACTTAACTCAGTGAAGTAACTCCAGTATCTGGTACAATGTACCTCATATTCAATCTGGTTTCGAGAATATCATATTCTCAGTAGTCAATGTACATACACATTAACTTATCTTTCTTCTTTTCAAACAGATAGGGCTCCATCTGATGACACCTACAGTCATATGAGATCCCAATTTAAAAACAATTTCTTCCAATTGTTTTACCACTCTGCCATCTCTGCAGAGGCCAATCAACATAGAGCCTAGATAACAGGAACGGCTCCCAATACCAGCTTAATCATAAGCTCTTCTTGCCAATCTGGCAGAAATCTTGGAAGTTCTTTTCAAAAGAATCATCCGAAAATTATTTAAAGTAGTACACTACTTTCACCACTTTATTAAGCTTGGCCCATACCACGTATGCTAACTACAACATCATTCCTTTACTAACTCTTTTCCGAGTTTAAGCAAAGAAGCTAACCGGTATTCTCAACAACGGTCATTTACCATAGATTTTCATCCGCTCATTTCTGCTTTCTGAACTATCATGTTCATATTTCTATAATTCATGTTAGCATAATTAATTGCCAACCAATTCATAAGCACAATTGCTTCAGATTTACTGGTAGTCATCGGCTTCAGATTCATAGGGAAAATGGTCCCGTAAATCCTAGGCAGACTACTTTCCAAGTGTTCAATATCTTGAACATACTTGCTATCTACAATAGCTATTTCAAATATTTCATCTAAAATCATTGATGAAAACTTCAAACAAAACATCGAGTCATCGATCCAAAGCATAGCTTCATGGATCAAATATAACATACACGAGTTATATTCAGAACAATGATATCTGCGACCATATCAGTCTCCTCACGAGCTTCTTCCACAATCTACTGGGATGCTCATGGTACCATGGGTCCTTTTCGACCATTCGTTCCTTCTTTCTTTCCTGGGTTCATCACCCGTTACTCCACATTTAGCATGTGAGTATTTCATAAAGAAGTGATCTATAGTTCCACGCTGGAACCACTTCCGTCCCATACAATAAAACTCGAGCAATCTGCTCCTATCATCTGCAATTTCATCTACTAAACAGTAGAATCTCAATTCTACAATGTTCTGAGTGCTTTTCCTGCACTTCTTACATTACATAACTGTTCTGTTTTGGTCCCTTCCCTTCAAGGTTGGACCCAGTCTGTGGTAACTTCTCCCGAAGCGTCCACTAATCGTTTTCTGCTTTTTCTTGTAGTCTAAACTACTTTTCTTTCACCTTGATATCAATCAGGGTGAGCACCCAATTTCTCTTTCTGACCACAGCAGCTACTATTGCTTGTCATGTGGATTTTTCCGCTACTTGTCTCGTTGCCCCTCATTCGATGGAGCCTTGAGAAAAGGCTGATCCGCCTCTTAAAGTTACACGCACTAAATTTCTCCCAGTAATATCCACTGCTAATACTTCTTATACGTTAGAAGTCAGCAATAGTTAGGTTATATATGTATAATAACAACTATATACACCTAACAGTTCATCATGTCTACTGTTTCAGGGTTTAAGTCCAGGAATCTACTCTATAGACACCTAGTTCACTTAAACCTCGGCTCTGATACCAACTTGTAACACCCGGCTTTTAAAACAAAAACACCCCTGAAAAATTTTTCATTTAAAACCAAGGTTTCAATACATAAAACCATAACAAAGGGGTACATTTTAATAAAAACGGGTACAAGTGTATCAAGGAGAGTATAAAATACCATAACTCCTTTAAAGCCGGGCTGCTACTGACAGCATCTACGAGTCCCACTTCAAAGTCACGGACTCTATCTTGTCCCCTATCAGTATCATGCTAACCTGCAGGGACAGTAACAAATATCGTGAGCTATAAAGCTCAGTGAGTAATCATTCCTGCAAATAACACGTATAAAATACAATCATGTATTTTTCTGGATATCGAATCCAAACTCCTAGCCCTACTGGCTGGCCAAATATCTCTTAGGATTTCACATCCCAAATTATAGCCTTACAGACTATAACATGATAACCTGCAATTATCAATCCACGTCAGTTATTTGCACATATAAACATATACAACTATTTCTGTCCCATATCTCTTAGTCACATCGGACCGCACCGTATATCCTGGCTAATTAAGCCGCACTCTGTGTCATAGCTATATAAGCTGCACCAAAACATTATCAATATATAATTCATAGCCCGCAGGCCGCACCAGCTGGGTTTAATAACCCGATATCATAGCCAAAAGGCTGCACCATGTACCTGTAACAAAATCATAGCCAAAAAGGCCGCACCAAATCATAGCCCTAAGGCCTCATCGGAGACATAGCCCGAAAGCCGCACCGGAGTCATCGCCCGATGGTCACATCGGAGACATAGCCCGAAGGCCGCACCGGAGTCATAGCCCGAAGGCCACATCGGAGACATAGCCCGAAGGCCGCACCGGTTGGATATACAATCCAGAAATCATAGCCATATAGGCCGCACCCATTGGATATAAAAATCCAGAAATCATTTGTGGCTCACGGCTCCGTTCTTGTCATTTCATTGACTCACGGCTTATCCGATATTGCCTTTTCACCATAACTTTAGATCATCATTTTCGTCCCCCAAACCTGTTTCAACATGTAACAGTCCAATCAACACATATCATATGTGATGTCAGTGAGATTACTCACCTGGATACTAGCTGCGTTTCAATTTCGGTTGTTTCTTGCCTTTGCGTGCACTACAACCATTTTGTCCCATACCTATTTATCCATTTATATACCAAATGATAATAGGTTAATAATCATCTAAATTGACTCTAATACACTAGAGTTCAATACATTATCATTACAAACAATGCCTAGTTAATAAACTTTCCGTTTACTAACTTTTTATGAATTTTACTATTCACCGAGGCATTCGAATCGATCTACAGTGCCCCCGAGGAGTCAAAAACTCAATTTAGTATTTTTCTAGGACTTTTCATACCATCATGGACTTATGGTTCAAGTTTGAGGTAAATCGGACAAGCCTAGCAAAATTTAGCGTTTTTGGACCCCCTGCCAGCAAGCACGACTCGTGCTTATTTTTGCCTAGGGGAGCACGACTCGTGCAACCCATAAAAGGCAACATTCTTTGGTTTTCCAGATGTGCACGACCCGTGCAAAAAGAGCACGACCCGTGCTCTTTCTGGGCAGTCCAGAATCAGTCGCGATTTTTCACTGTAGCACCCTGTTTTGACCCATTAAGTTCTTAATCCAGTTCTTAATCATATGGGGTTTATTTCCTGACTAAAACCCTCCAATAATACAAGGTTTTAATCCAAAGAAACAACCTTAATCAATCAAATGCAGATTTTAGGGTTCTTGAGCCAAAAACCCCAAAATCCACCAATTCATCAAATTCTTTTGTTTCAATTACATGTTCTTATCATATGAACATGTATCAAGTTCAGAAATCATATTAACATCATGGAATAAACTGAAATTACAGATTTCAGTTCATCCCACATAAATCCACCAAGAACACATTCAAGGATTTGACTAAAAAGTCAATTTGCTAACCTTATTTGGCTTGGAAATCATCAATTCCAAGTTAGTGTTCAATTCCATCTTCAAATCCTCCAGAGCTTCCAAAAATCGTATGTGAGAAATCCTTCCCGATGCTTCAAATGTTCAGCCACACAATAGGAGAGTCAACTCTCCTATTTATACCTCCAAAATTTGCAAAATTAGTCCTTAAGTTCATTTTCTTGAATTTTGGCCACAATAATCAAGTTTTATTACAATAAAACTTTCATTCTTTATACATTTGCCACAAACAACAATATTTTTCATATTTGGTCCTTCACATGGTCAAATGACCAAATTACCCTTTTATGGTAAAATGACCAATTTACCCTTTTCTTCTAGTATTACTTTCTAATACTTAGAACACCATGTTAAATCATAAATACACCATGATTAACATTTTAATACTTAACAAAAGTATCGTGGTGTTACAGTTCGTGCCCTCCAGCTTGAGCAAGAAGGTCCTAAAGGTAAGGTCAGATCGAGATGCCCGAATAGTCGTGGAAAAAGTCTCGAAGGAGGCACCAAGGCCACATAAAAACTAGTGGACTTTGTCAGATTCTTCCACAGGGTTACTAATGGCTGATAATTGATCACATAAGGACTTAAACTTATGCCCAAAATATGTAACACTATACGTACCCTTCGAGATTTTACGAAGCTGATCAAACAAGTTCTGGATTTGCTCAACAGAAGAGTTGTCATAGGCAGCTTCGAGGGCAAACCAAATTTGACCGGCGGTGTCAAGGCCAACGATTTCCGAGAAAGCTTCCTTGGTAAGAGTGTGAAAAGATAAGAGACACTCCTGTGATCAAGACTAAGAACAGAGTACCAAGAGTACAACTCTATGAAGCATAAAAACAGAGTATTTGGGGCTGAATGATTCTACGTGTTTATTTTCCCAATTTGACTACAACCAATCAACGATTACAAAGAAAATAAATAACAAAGCTTGCAACAACTTATCCTAAAAAGACTGCAACTTCTACCCACTAAATCTCTAGTGCCAACGTGGCTTTTTACTTATTCATACTCAAAAGTAAAAGACTAAAATGCCCCTAAATAAAACTTGAACCAGTTTGGATTAAATCCAACATTCTCCCCCTTAATCCAACTTGTTCAACCCAGGTCTTTGACACCCAACAACTCCCGCATCTCAGCAAACTTCAGTTTCGGGAGAGCCTTTGTGAGGATGTCTGCACGTTGTTCTTCGGAACGCACATAAGCGACGGAAATTTCCCCTCTTTCCACACAATCCCGTATGAAATGAAACCGCATGTTAATGTGTTTACTTCTACCGTGGAACACCGGATTTTTCATCAAATCCATGGCAGATTTATTGTCAACATACAGTCGAACGGGACGTAAATCAACCCGGGTTAACTCATGTAACAAACCAGCAAGCCAAATACCTTGACAAGCAGCTGCTGTAGCAGCCATGAACTCAGCTTCACAGCTCGAGAGTGCAACCGTCTTTTGCTTTTGGGAGCTCCAGCTTACCAGGTTCTTGTTGAGATAGAACGCCATGCCTCCGGTGCTTTTACCATCGTCTAAGTCATCTCCCAAGCTACTATCTGTATACCCCAACACCTCGTGATCTCTACCATCATCCTTTTGGTAAATAAGTCCGAAATCTGTGGTGCCCTTTACATACCTAAGAATTTGCTTCACAATCTGTTGGTGTCGTTGAGTGGGTTTTTCCATGTACCTGCTTGCTATGCCAACAGCATACATCAGATCAGGCCTTGTATGTGTGAGATACCTCAAACACCCAATGACCCTTCTGTAGTCTGTTGAGTCAACAGGTGTTCCCAACTCGTCCTTTCCAACATGTAACTTTGCTTCCATGGGATACTTAGTCGGGTTACACTCTATCATTCCAGATTTTTCGAGTACCCGCTTAGCATATGCTGCCTGTTTCAAGTAGATTCGACCTTCCTTTTGGTTCACTTCAATGCCCAGATAGTAAGATAATAACCCGAGATCACTCATGTCGAACTCAGCACTCATTTGCTGCTTAAAATTCTTGATTTCAGTCACATTTGTACCTGTCACAATCAAGTCATCGACATAAATTCCAACCACCAAAAATTGACCCGCTTTGCGTCTTGTGTATACGGCATGTTCTTGAGGGCACCTAACGAAGCCAAGTCCTTTCAAGCACTTGTTCAACCTTGCATTCCACGCCCTTGGTGCCTGACGCAAGCCGTATAAAGCTTTGTACAACCGGTAAACTTTATCTTGATGTTGCTTCTTGACGAACCCTTCTGGTTGAGAAACATATACCTCCTCTTGGAGGTCGCCATTAAGAAACGCTGATTTAACGTCAAGATGATGTACTTCCCACCCTTGTTTGGCTGCAAGAGCGAGTAGTAGGCGTATTGTTTCGATTCGGGCTACCGGAGAGAACACTTCTTCATAATCAATCCCGTAACGCTGCACGTAGCCTTTAGCTACCAATCTTGCTTTGTGCTTGACAACATTACCGTTTGTATCCTTTTTCAATTTGTACACCCACTTCAGACCAATGGCTTTGTGACCCGGCGGGAGAGTCGCTAACTTCCACGTGCCATTCTTTTCTATTGCCTCGAGCTCGTTCGTCATCGCTTTCCGCCAATTCTCATCATTTATAGCTTCACCAAATGTTGCAGGCTCGTCCATTCCTAAGAAATACAACTCTTCATCGAGTTCGATTCTTTCAGTTTCTCCATAAAGATCAGATAGTTGTCGATATCCTTGTGGGGGCGTTTCACTGCTCAAGGATGATGATTCAACACTTTGTAGAGGTGGTGTTGAATGAGAACTTGGCAGAGAGGTAGTGTGAGTGTCCAAGTCTTGGGAAGTAAAGACATTTGGACTTGGGTCTTCAGCTCCTTCTTGTTCACGTGAAGCTTCACTTGAGTTAGCACTTGGGGTCTGGTAGCTTTCTTCATCAATAATATCACATGGGTCTTCACCTGCATTTTCAAAAACAAAGGTTGTGCATGTGCTTGAGCTGCTTGTACATGTGCTTGAACTATTTGTACTTTCAGAACACCATGACCACTTCTTTCCTTCATTAAATTTGACATCCCTGGTCACGTTTATTCTTCCTGTTTCTGGATCATAGAGACGGTAGGCTTTTGTTCCAAGTTCAGACCCAAGATAAATTGCAGCTTTACCCCGATCATCAAGTTTCTTCAAACGTCCGGTAGTGATTTTCATGTATGCAACACACCCAAACACTCGTAAGTGTTCGATGTTTGGTTTTCTTCCGCACCATGCCTCGTATGGACTCGAATTCTGTAATGCTTTCGTCGGAACTCTATTAAGTATGTAGGTGGCGTGTCGAATCGCCTCCCCCCACAACCAACCGGGTACACTCATCTCTTTGAGCAAGCTTCATGCCATTTCGACCACTGTTCGATTCCGCCTCTCTACGACACCATTCTGCTGTGGCGAGTACGGTGCTGTGAGATGTCTCGAGATACCTGTTTCTTGACAGTAAGCTTCAAATTTTTTCGATAGGAACTCTCCTCCCCGATCGGTTCTAAACGTGAGCAATTTTCCACCTGACTCATTCTCGGCGAGAGCACGGAATTTCTTGAAATAATCAAACGCCTCATCTTTCGTCTTTAACATAAAAGTCCACATCACACGTGAATAATCATCAACTAACATGAAAAAATAACGATTACCGGCGGGTGTCGGTGGCGTAATAGGACCGCAAATATCACCATGAACAAGTTCTAGAACCTTTTGGGCTCTAAAATTTACATGTGATGGGAACGGTGCACGAGTCTGTTTGCTTATTACGCAACTTTCACACACTTCAGTTGGTGGAGTGATACTGGGTAAACCAACAGCCATGGCTTTGTCTCCCATGAATTTCATTGCTTGAAAATTGACATGACCAAGGCGCTTATGCCAAAGCTATGTCTGATCAGATTGTTTGGACAACAAACATGTTGGTTTAACAACCTCCAGGAGAGTTTTATATAGTCTATTAGGAGATCTTTTTACCTTAATGAGTAGATCTCCATTGATTCCGTAAACCCATAGAAATTCCCCATGCATCACCACTTTGAGTCCATTTTCAGCAAGTTGTCCACAACTGATAATGTTTGTACGGAGGCTTGGAATATAGTAGACATCATGCAATACCCGCTTGTCTCCATTTTTACATTGCAAATGTACCGTGCCTTTTCCTTCTATGAACACCACCGAGTCATCTCCAAACTTCACATGCCCTCTAATGCTCGTATCTAATTCGTAGAACTTCGATCTCTGTCCCGTCATGTGGCTACTCGCCCCATTGTCCAAGTACCACAAATTTGAGCTTGACCCATCTGTTCGCATGGTTAGCAACTTGGGTGTGATGTTCTCTTCATTCAGGAAGATCTCTCCTTGCATCGCCAAGAGTAAGGTTGGTTCATCTAGGTGGGTTTGAGTAAGGTTTGCTTCTTGATTTCTCTCTCTTTGGGGTTTAGGACACTCCGCCGCATAGTGTCCGTAATCGTCACAATTGTAGCACTTAACATTGCTTTTGTCCCGATTCCTGGTGGAACCACGACCCTCCTGTCGACCCTGATTAGAACCACCGCCATGTCGACCTCCTCGTCCGCCACGGTTACTACGACCACGGCCTCTCCCACGGCCTCGACCACGTCCGGCATCAGACGAGTGATGTTTCTGGTTTGACGATGACTCACCGGTACCTGTTTTCTTAAACCTTGCCTTCCACTCGTCTTGGGTTAGCAACAACTTCTTTTCATCACAGTCTCCTGGCCCTCTGATTCGTTCTTCATGAGTCTTTAATCTACCAACCGCCTCTTCAACGGACATCGTATCCAAATCTCCAAATTGCTCAATTGTGGAAGCAATCTGAAGAAACTTTGTAGGAACTGCATGAAGTAACTTCTTCACGACATAAGCCTCGTCCATCTTGTCACCTAGAGCTCGTATGTTGTTTACAAGGTTGTTCAATTTCATGGAGAAATCGTCAACCGAATCCGTCTCGCTCATCTTCAACGCCTCAAATTCCGCCTTTAAAGTCTGCACCTTTGCAGTCTTTACTCTTTCTGCTCCCATGTACAGGGTTTTGAGTGTGTCCCAAGCTTCTTTTGCCGTCTGTTTCTCCGCCAACGACAACAAAATCTCATCTGGAATAGCTTGAAAAATGATCGCCATCGCAATCCTATCTTTCTTTACACCGACAGGATTCTGAGGGTTCTTTGGTTCGATGGCATCCCACACTTCCTGAGCCTGCATTACCACCTTCATCTTGAGAGCCCAAACGGCATAATTACTTCGGGTTAAGGTCGGGTATTGGAGCGAGAACGAGTTTTCCTTCTTCTGTGTTTCCATTGAATGGGGATGTAAACAAACTACAAACCGTCCTCTGATACCAGATGTGAAAAGATAAGAGACGCTCCTGTGATCAAGACTAAGAACAGAGTACCAAGAGTACAACTCTATGAAGCATAAAAACAGAGTATTTGGGGCTGAATGATTCTACGTGTTTATTTTCCCAATTTGACTACAACCAATCAACGATTACAAAGAAAATAAATAACAAAGCTTGCAACAACTTATCCTAAAAAGACTGCAACTTCTACCCACTAAATCTCTAGTGCCAACGTGGCTTTTTACTTATTCATACTCAAAAGTAAAAGACTAAAATGCCCCTAAATAAAACTTGAACCAGTTTGGATTAAATCCAACAAAGAGAAGCTTAGAGAAGAATCACGGCACGCTGATCAGTGGAGCACCAGGCCGAGTACGCCGGATTTGGAGTCAATTTGTCGTCTGTGAGGAGCTTAGCCTCTGGGAGGAGGAGGTGCCATCAACATGGGCAAGCAGGTTCTGATAAGTAAGAAGGGGAAGAAGTTGATTTTTCCACAGCATGTAAGTTGAGGAGGCGAGCCGATTTGTGATGAGATGCATAATAATACCCATTGGAAGAAGTGTATCGGATGAGGAGGAGGCTGCCATTGATCGGCTGGAAGGAGAAAGAGAAACGGGTGGGGACAGTAAGAGAAGTCAGGTAGGGAAGATGAATAGGGGGAGTCAGGAACGGACTAGGCGTTTAATACCATGAGAAAGTAATTTTCCTTACTCGATGAGGAGGAGACAATCAATTAAATAAAAATAAAAGTTATAGAAACAACCCCCAAAGAATGAGATAAATACATCTGACTAAAGCAAAGAATACAAAAATAAAACATAAATCT
This sequence comes from Cichorium intybus, assembly GCA_023525715.1. Taxonomy (NCBI): domain Eukaryota; kingdom Viridiplantae; phylum Streptophyta; class Magnoliopsida; order Asterales; family Asteraceae; genus Cichorium; species Cichorium intybus. Next base: position 114,456,607 of record CM042009.1, on the reverse strand, counting down.
AATGTGGTCTAATAAATTCATTTTTTAGTTCTTTTTCATGTTTTATTTAAATATATTTTTACAACTTTATTTATTCTTTATTTACACATGTTTGTTGTTTTATAACTACATCTATTTAATTTCCAATTAGATGCCAAATAACTACATTACAAAATTATTGATCTAAATGATAATATTACAATTATCAGTTTATTACACATCTAGTAATGTTATTGAATGCATAAGAAACTCATAATTCTAATGTTATCATTTAGATTAATAATTTTAAAAACTCAGTTATTTGAAACCTAATTGGGAAATTAAATAAATGAAGATATAATAATAAACAAACATATATAAACAAATAAAAACAAAGTTGTAAACATGTATTTGGAAAACACATGAAAACGAACTAAGAATGTAGTAAAAATAGCTTGTGAAAAAACATGAAAATGCAGTAAAAAAATAAGATATAAAAGCAAATTGTGAAAAAAAAACATGTAAAAGTCGAAGTAAAAAATATAAAGTTATAAAAACGAACTGTAAAAAGCATATGAAAACGAAATAAAAATAAAATTGTAAACACGAATTCTAAAAAAATGTATATAAATGAATAAGCACGATTTTAAAAGTTTAGTTACTAATTATAGCTCAAAACAAGTTCAATGACCTTTTATAGTCAAAACTAGAAGTTCAGTGACCTTAAATAACCTAAAAATATGGTAACATATTATTGCAGGTCACAGTGACCATTTAGAAACAAAATTTGTAAGTTAAATAACCTCCTATAACTTAAATGAAGTTAAGTGACCAAATGAACACAAACTCAAAACTTAAGTGACCAAATATGACCTTAACCCGTTATATAAATGTTTTTAACTTTGAGGGAGATCTTTATTTATAGCATAAAAAGCTTCTTGAGATGGTTTATCATGATGATCTAGGATCAAAATTTCCTTCATTGATGCCACAAACTAACTTTTTCAACTCTTCATATTTGAATTATACATCTTTTTAAACACATGTATCTTTGTTGTGACCAAAACTTGTTTATATACTACTAATATAAGTTACAATATGTATAAATAAGAAAAATAAAAAGTCATTACCAATTAATAATCATAACTTCAAAATTCTTTAGTTGTAAATGTTAAATATCCATAAATTAGAAAACTCTTGAGTTGTAGTGAAAGTTTCAAATGAATGTGGTGCTAGTATATGGGGTATCTTGAATCACATTCATTTTAATGAACTCGTTTTTAACTTTGAGGGAGATCTTTATTTATAGCATAAAAAGCTTCTTGAGATGGTTTATCATGATGATCTAGGATCAAAATTTCCTTCATTGATGCCACAAACTAACTTTTTCAACTCTTCATATTTGAATTATACATCTCTTTAAACACATGTATCTTTGTTGTGACCAAAACTTGTTTATATACTACTAATATAAGTTACAATATGTATAAATAAGAAAAATAAAAAGTCATTACCAATTAATAATCATAACTTCAAAATTCTTTAGTTGTAAATGTTAAATATCCATAAATTAGAAAACTCTTGAGTTGTAGTGAAAGTTTCAAATGAATGTGGTGCTAGTATATGGGGTATCTTAAATCACATTCATTTTAATGAACTCAATTATAAGATTTACTAGGCGTATACCCGCGTGTTGCGCAGAAATAAAATTATATAGTAAAAATATTATTGGTCACATGAACTTTAAAACTTTGTATCTAATCTAAACATACAATACTATATATATATATATATATATATATATATATATATATATATATATATATATATATATATATATATATATATATATATATATATATCCTGTATTAATAATAGCATTTGTATCCAAAACTTGAAAAATATACATAATGACCATTTTGAATTCGATTTTATATATATATATATATATATATATATATATATATATATATATATATATATATATATATATATATATATATATATATATATATATATATATATATATATATATATATATATATATATATATATATATATATATATATAAGCAAACATAGAAAACCTACAAAAATAGTATTAAAGACATAATTGTAGACATCTAATATTTTGTGTGTATTATATATATAAAATGATTTATATACGACTATAATTCTTATATAAAATTTATTTATCATGGTAAGGATATTTAATATTTTATATTTTTTTTCATTTCTTTTTTTTCTTATCCCGCTCTTTACATAATTGTGATTAAATTGTTTACTAATTACATGTTAATCACCACTTCAAATTGCAAATATATACTTTAATTGAAAATAGTTTATGTAATCATAGAGTTTTATGTGGCTGATCTTTTGGTTTCGATTTTAGTTTAATGTTAACTTTTTAGGAGTTATATTTGGATTTTTTCATGTAATTAAGATTTTAATTTTTTAAAGATGAAAATAATAAAAATAAAATAAGTCTGTTATTATACATTAAATTAACGACTTAGCTTATAGATTAATAAAATTAAAAGTAAAAACTATATAAAATAAAAAATTTAACATGAGTAAAATAATAGTTTTTAAACACTCTCATTAATAGTTTACACTAATGAAATTTAGTCACCCATTTATCAACAATATGTCTTTTTTATACATTTATTTAACCATGAAAACTATATATACAACAATCACTTTTAATAAGTAAAGTTAAAAATAAAACAAACAATTAAAATAGGATTATCTCAAAATACAAATAAACATGACATCATTGTGCTAAAAATTAAAATAGAAACATGAACCACAAAACACAATGACAAAAAAATATTAACCATATAAGTATGAATAAAAAAGTTTTTCTAAGATTTTGGAAAAAAAATCACACATGTATCATGATGAATCGAAAAAATGTCAACGTCGTTGTCACTTTTTTACTACGACATACTTTAAACTTGCAACCTAATCAGTTTTTAAAAGTTTTTTTTAGTAATATTCATCTTTATTGTTGAGTTTTAATACTTTTGGAAACTAAAATCTAATAGTAGAATCATTTATCATTGTGAGGAAACATGTTTAGACAATAAAATAGTAATTAATTAATAATACACTTTGAAAGTCATAATATGATCAAATTTGATGGATAATGTAATCAAATGAGTGATATTATATAATTGAAAAATGAAATGTTAGTTAGATGTTTGAAACAATGTGACACAAAGAAAAATATCAAAATAATATGGTAAAAATAAAAATATAATGTTGAACTACATTGTTTAGAATGATCTCTTTTATGAGAGATATTCAAAACATTCACTTTGAAAATTTATATGTATATACATATTGGTGATTCGAAAAATGTTTAAGGCAGTGTCATTTTTTACAAACGACATATTTTAAACTTCCAACCTAGTCAAGTTTTTAAAACTTTTCAGTAATTTTTATTTTTGCTTTTACTTTTGAGTTTAAATAATTCTGAGAGTTGAAACTAAATAGTAGAAATCTTTTAAAACTTGCGATAAAAGCATGTTTTATGATAAAATAATCACTAATCACTAATTAATTATAGACTTGAAAGATCAAGTTCAAGTTTGATGGATAAGGAAAATACATGAATTGTATTATATAATAGAAACAGAAATAGTCATATATGTATGTGAAACAATGTGGGATAAAGAAAAAAAACTCAAATTAATGTAGTAAAAGATAAATCATTTATCTTGAACCACATTGATTTGAATGGCTTCTTTTATAAGATAACTAGTCGTATACCCGCGCGTTGCGCAGGAGTAAAATTATATAGTAAAAATGTTAGTCAGTCAAATGAACTTTAAAATTTTATGTTTAATCTAAACATATAATACTACATATAAATGATTACCATTATATATCATGTATTAATAGTAATATTTGCATCCAAAACTTGAAAAAGGTTACACAATAACTCTTTTGAATTCAATTATATATTTAGATAGTCAAGCATCAAAAACCTACAAACATACTTTTAAGGACTTAATTATCGACATCTAATATTAATGTGTGCGTTATATATATAGAAAATGATTTGTATACGACTATAAGTTTTATATAGAATTTATTTATCATAGTAAGGGTATTTAATATTTTATGAGTTTTTATTTATTTTCTTCTTATCTCTCTCTTTACATAATTGTGACCGGTTAATCCTCACTTCATGTTGAAAATATAAACTTTAATTGAAAATAGTTTATCTACTCATGGAGTTTTATGTGACTGATCTTTTGGTTTTGATTTTAGTTTAATTTTAACTTTTTAAGAGTTATATTTGGATTTGGTCATCTAATTAAGATTAAATAATAAAAATAATATAAGTTTTTTATTTTACATTACGCTAATGACTAAGCATATAGATTAATCAATTTAAAACTAAAAACTATATAAAATAAAGTTTTTAACATGAGTAAAATAATATAATTTTTAAACACTCTCATTAATGGTTTACACTAATGAAAATTTGTCACCCGTCTATTAACAATATCTCTTATTACATTTATTTAATCATGAAAGTTATTTATACAACTATTACTTTTAATAAGTAAAGTTCAAAATAAAACAAACAATTAAAATAAAATTATCTCAAAATACAAATAAACACGACATCATTGTGCTAAAATTTAAAATAGAAAATTGAACGACCAAACACGATAACATAATAATATTAACCATAAAAGTATGAATAAAAAAGTTTCTTCTAAGATTATGGGGGAAAAAATCATACACAGATAATATCACATCCAAAATTGAAGTTATTTTTCACACACTGTAGAGAACAAAATCTGAAAAATGTGAAATATATGTGTGAGTAACTAAAAAAAGAAGTGAATCCAATATGATTTTAATATTTTAATGATTTTATATAGGTAAAACCTATTAATTAATCAATCAATAAAATCAATTATACCATTAATTTATCATAAGCTTAAAATTTAAGTTTTTGAAGATGAATATAATGAAAATAAAATAAGTTTGTTATTTTATTTTAAGTTAATGACTAAGCATATAAATTAATAAATTTAAAAGTAAAAACTTTGAATAATAAAATTTTCAACATAACTAAAATAAGATAATTTTTAAATACTCTCATGAATGGTCAGGAGCGGTTTTCATTGGTGTCCCGGGCCACTACTAAATTTCGTACACGTAGTGCAAAAAAATTGTTTTTTTTTCTAATATAGTGCAACTCCGCAAAAAAAAAGTATCACTACTTTATAGGGTGCATCTCCGGTACCACGACTATTAGTAAATCATGTCTCTACCTCTGTGAATGGTTTTCACTAATGAAACTTAGTCGCACGTTCATTAACAACTTCTCTTCTTATTACATTTATTTAACCATGAAATTTATGTATACATCATTTACTTTTAATAAGTAAAGTTGAAAATAAAACAAACAATTAAAATAGGATTCTCTCAAAATACAAATAAACATGACAACACTATGCTAAAAATTAAAATTGAACATGAAAACCAAACATGGATTATATAATATGAGTTTAAATACTAAGTATTTAACATTTGTAATAAAACATATTAAACACTTATGAATCGTACATAGAGAATATATAGAACTAAACATCAAATTTATATATAGAAACACTATTTATGCAATAATCATTGATGCCACAAACTAACTTTTTTAACTATTCATATTTGAATTATACATCTCTTTAAACACATGTATCTTTTTTGTGACCAAAACTTGTTTATATACTACTAATATAAGTTACAATATGTATAAATAAGAAAAATAAAAAGTCATTACCAATTAACAGTCATAACTTCAAAATTCTTTAGTTGTAAATGTTAAATATCCATAAATTAGAAAACTCTTGAGTTGTAGTGAAAGTTTCAAATGAATGTGGTCCAAGTATATGAGGTATCTTGAATCACATTCATTTTAATGAACTCAATTATAAGATTTACTAGGCGTATACCCGCGTGTTGCGCAGAAATAAAATTATATAGTAAAAATATTATTGGTCACATGAACTTTAAAACTTTGTATCTAATCTAAACATACAATACTATATATAACTAGTTATCATTATATATATACATATATATACATATATATATATATATATATATATATATATATATATATATATATATATATATATATATATATATATATATATATATCATGTATTAATAATAGCATTTGTATCCAAAACTTGAAAAATATGCATAATAACCTTTTTGAATTCGATTATATATATATATATATATATATATATATATATATATATATATATATATATATATATATATATATATATATATATATATATATATATATATATATATATATATATATATATATATATATATATATATATATATATATATAAAAGCAATAGAAAACCTACAAAAATAGTATTAAAGACATAATTGTAGACATCTAATATTTTGTGTGTATTATATATATATATAATGATTTATATACGACTATAATTCTTATATAAAATTTATTTATCATGGTAAGGATATTTAATATTTTATAGTTTTTTATTTCTTTTTTTTTTCTTATCCCGCTCTTTACATAATTGTGATTAAATTGTTTACTAATTACCTGTTAATCACCACTTCAAATTGCAAATATATACTTTAATTGAAAATAGTTTATGTAATCATAGAGTTTTATGTGGCTGATCTTTTGGTTTCGATTTTAGTTTAATGTTAACTTTTTAGGAGTTATATTTGGATTTTTTCATGTAATTAAGATTTTAATTTTTTAAAGATGAAAATAATAAAAATAAAATAAGTGTGTTATTTTACATTAAATTAACGACTTAGCTTATAGATTAATCAAATTAAAAGTAAAAACTATATAAAATAAAAAATTTAACATGAGTAAAATAATAGTTTTTAAACACTCCTATTAATAGTTTACACTAATGAAATTTAGTCACCCATTTATCAACAATATGTCTTTTTTCTACATTTATTTAACCATGAAAACTATATATACAACAATCACTTTTAATAAGTAAAGTTAAAAATAAAACAAACAATTAAAATAGGATTATCTTAAAATATAAATAAACATGACATCATTGTGCTAAAAATTAAAATAGAAACATGAACGACAAAACTCGATGACAAAAAAAATAATAACCATATATGTATGAATAAAAAAGTTTTTCTAAGATTTTGGAAAAAAAAAATCGCACATGTATCATGATGAATCGAAAAAATGTCAACGTCGTTGTCACTTTTTTACTACGACATACTTTAAACTTGCAACTTAATCAGTTTTCAAAAGTTTTTTTAGTAATATTCATCTTTATTGTTGAGTTTTAATACTTTTGGAAACTAAAATCTAATAGTAGAATCATTTATCATTGTGAGGAAACATGTTTCGACAATAAAATGGTAGTTAATTAATAATACACTTTGAAAGTCATAATATGATCAAATTTGATGGATAATGTAATCAAATGAGTGATATTATATAATTGAAAAATGAAATGTTAGTTAGATGTTTGAAACAATGTGACACAAAGAAAAATATCAAAATAATATGGTAAAAATAAAAATATAATGTTGAACTACATTGTTTAGAATAATCTCTTTTATAATAGATATTTAAAACATTCACTTTGAAAATTTCTATGTATATACATATTGGTGTTTCGAAAAATGTTTAAGGCATTGTCATTTTTTACAAACGACATATTTTAAACTTCCAACCTAGTCAAGTTTTTAAAACTTTTCAGTAATTAAAATTGACAACACTATGCTAAAAATTAAAATTGAAACATGACAACCAAACATGGATTATATAAAATGAGTTTAAATACTAAGTATTTAACATTTGTAATAAAACATATTAAACACTTAAGAATCGTACATAAAGAATATATAGAACTAAACATCAAATTTATATATAGAAACACTATTTATGCAATAATCATTGATGCCACAAACTAACTTTTTCAACTATTTATATTTGAATTATACATCTCTTTAAACACATGTATCTTTTTTGTGACCAAAACTTGTTTATATACTACTAATATAAGTTACAATATGTATAAATAAGAAAAATAAAAAGTCATTACCAATTAATAATCATAACTTCAAAATTCTTTAGTTGTAAATGTTAAA